>JASPKZ010009380.1:2095000-2522500 GCA_030220185.1 Diploptera punctata
ATAAAAAAGTCAAGCAGAATGTAAACTGAACCTGGCTTCAGGTTTACCTGTATTACTGGTAACCATGCTGAGGAATTGGTGATGTATTTTCTTAAAATATGATTTATTCCAATAAACCAGTTCTGATCATTATGAAATTAATTTTACGACATATTTGTGGTCACAGGATTAAGGTATTAAGTATAAAATCACAACTTTTCAGGGAAATATTTTTTTTTAACTGAGGGCATACACTATTATTATGAGATACCAAGATACAAATACGAGTATCTTCATAACTCGGAAAGTAGGCCCTATTAGAGTTCTGGGTTACCAATTTATTCACTGTGAGCAGATGACTTGGAGACGAATTCAATTCAATTATGGCTATTTTTCGAATTAAGTTCTTCTATTTGTCCACAGATACTATTAAAAACGTTTTCATCTTTTCGATAATTCATGACAGAAGCGAAGCGAAGGGAAGGAATGTCCAACGAAATTGAAACTTTTAAAATACGGTTTAGTTAATTACATTCAAATACTATTAGTGATTTAAATTTGTAATATAAAATGTAAGAACAAAAGATAAATAAGTTACATATTTTGTATAATACTATTTAATTTATTTTATTGTGTATCAATGTTTTGGCTGAACTGCTGTGCTATTTAGCTTACAAACGAAATAAATAAAATGTATATATATATCTATCTATCTATCTTCGGGTTTTTACAGCTGCTGCCGTCTTCCCGTGCCAAACCTCCAAAGCCTACGGTCTTGGGCATCTTCGATGCTTAGCCCTCTAGCTTGCATTACTGTCTTCATGTTTTCCTTCCATGTTAACCTTGGTCTTCCTCTTTTCTTCTTTCTGTTAGGATGCCATTCATATAGTTGCTTCGGCCATCGCTCATCTTCCATTCTTAAAACATGTCCTAACCACTTTAATTCCTTTTCCTCAATTCTTTCTATTATGCTTTCTTCTGCTTCCATTTTGTTTCTAATTTCCTTATTTGTGACACGTTCTAATTTAGACTTTCTGGCACTTCTTCGTAAATAATCCATTTCTAGAGCTATTAGTCTATTCTTGTAGTACTTATTGATTGTCCATACCTCACTTCCGTACATTGCAACAGATTCCACCAATGTTTTACCAATATATTTCTTTGTGTCTTTCCAAATATGCTTATCCCACCATAATGGAATTTAATGATGATATTATTTTGCTACTCAATTCAATTCTATGTTTTATGTTCTCTTTGCCTATACCTTCGATGTTATCCATAATCATTCCCAAATATTTAGTATATATATTTAAATATATTGGAAGACAGAAATATACCAAATTTACTTCGGCAGAACATACAAAATATTTACAAAGACAACACCATAAAGATTAAATTAAATAACAGATTTTCTGAAGAAGGAATTATAAATCGTGGTGTGAGACAAGGCTGCCCCCTATCCCCAACACTCTTTGCAATTTATATCAATGAAGTAATATGTTGCTGGAACAAAACATATAAATTTGGAATAAGAATATCAGAAAATAGAAAATTAAACACCCTATTGTTTGCAGATGACCAAATAATAATAGCAAATTCCGAAGATAATCTACAGAAAGGTCTGTATGAACTTAACAAAATTACAGAAGAATATGGATTAAAGATATCTACAGAAAAGACAAAAATTATGGCATTTCAAGGTGTAGATCCTGTCAGAAGTAAAATTGTACTGGACAATAAAATTTTGGAGCAGGTGAATAATTTTACATATCTAGGATGCAATATCTCATATGAAGAAGAAAAGGATGTAAATGCAAAAATATCTAAATTTTTAAGAATTTTAGGGTTAATAAATTCTATCTTCAAGCCACAGTTAGTCCAAAAGCATTCAAGACTGAAAGTGTATAAAACACTGGCTCTTCCAACTCTTTTGTATGGTAGCGAAGTATGGACGTTGAAACAGAAGGATATACAGAGACTTAGATCTGCTGAAATGAGATATCTTCGGAGGACTGCAGGATACACACTACTAGATCACAAAAAAAATGAAGACATCTTAGAAGAATTACACATGGAATCTTTAGAAAACAAAATTTCTGATTATAAGTCAAGATGGATACAACATGTTCATCGAATGGAAGATCACAGAATACCCAAACTAATGTTAAGATATCAACCTGCAGGAAGAAGAAGACCAGGACGTCCACTCAAAAGACTTCTGGATGGTGTTTCTCTTGAGGCCGAAACAGGTCAACAAATGGCCTAAATTCGTGAATGTACTATGATGATGATGATATATATATATATATATATATTTATTTAATCATTCAGGTCGGACTATTTCATTTCGAGAATATTTCAGTGATAGTCAACCATGATTGGTTCAAACTGATATGAGCAGGAAATTGGATTGCCCAATATATAAAAATATTAATCTTCCAGTTATATGGATGCTGCAAATCATGGACTCTTATTTTAAAGGAGGAGAAAATATTACGAGAATTTGAGAATAAAGTAGTTAAGCATTTTTTTCTTCCCCCCCCCCCAAAGAGAGACGAACATACAGATAATTGTAGAAAAATCATAGCAGTGAGCTATATGATCCTTACGAGTATATTAAGAACATTAACTCTTGTAAGTCCACCACTGTGGTCTCGAGGTAGCGTGCTGCCTTGTCACGCAGCGGGCCCGAGTTCGATCCCCGGTCGGGGCAGTTTTTGTGGGTGAGGTTTTTATCGGGGTTTTTTCCTCATATGTAAGACAAATGTCAGGAAAACTTTAAGGCCCAAACGGTCCCCGAAATCATATGGCCATCATCATTATCATCATCATACTTCACCGGTGTGGAAAGCAACGGGAAGCTACCACACCTACACAATTCCCTAGTAAAGCTGCAAGCATAGCATGAAAATGCTATGATTGCAGTGAAGGACCTGCCTTCGGGCAGAATTACTATGGATTTAGTTGTAAACCGCGGTGGGCAGGGCATATGGTACGGACGTGAAATTAAATTGGGGCAAGCAAATTCGTTGTAGGAAAAGTAAAGGGAAAGCGCATCAGTAGGAAGCCCAATAATGAGGTGGGAGAATAACAATCATGAGTTGTGGTAGGTAAATTATACAAGGGATAAATGGAAAACATTAGCTCAAGTTAGGGATGTATCGAGGGCTTATGTTCACGCGGCCATGAACCCACGAGTCCGACAATGCCAGTGAGTTAGTTGTTAATAACCAATATCTAGGATGTGAACAAAATATCCTTTAAAACTACCATTTTATCTCACCTATATTTATAATTATTATTATTGATCTATTTATAATGGCGTAGCCCATTGTTGAACTACAGCCTCTGCCTTATCAGGAGCCACTTGACCAAGTTAATTTAGTTACCTTATTTACTCATAGATGCCATGAATGGCATGCGGTCAACACACTGACTCAATGAGACATCTAGCAGACAACTAAGGTATTGCTAGCACGTTGAGGTCAGTAAATTTTGCTTAGAGGTATTTTCGTTCAGGCTTAAGAATCTTTTACGAGCCTGAAAATCTTCAGACTTCGGGACCCACGGCTTAAAGTCCCTCCAGGAGGATTTTCTCCTTTAATTTTTCCGTTCTAAAAATCCATCGACCTCGGCCGGGTTTGAACCTACAACCCTCGGGACAAGAGACTAGGAGCATAACCACTAGTCCACAGTGGCCGATATAATTATTAATGCAGTAATTTTTATTTATAATTAAATACGATATTTAATGGAAAATTAAAGTTTCCTTGAAAGTTCTCATGACGTGGGTAAAACTTCACCATGAAATATTATAAATGAGAAGAAATATTTCCTGTTAAATCCTCGTTTGTTACGTCGAATCACTGCTACATGGTAGCGGTCCCATAAAACATTTTGTAAGTCAAAGAGAAGAGATTAATAAACTAGCGATACTTTGCGTGACTTCTGCTGACTTCCTGAAAAATGGTAACGACCTCTCTGAACATCTGTAGATTCTAAGAATCCGATATTTATATTTTATAATTCCTTTATGTACTGTATGTTTGAAAGAAAATACAGAAAATAATTGTATTAGCCTACTCATTTGTTTTGCCCTTACTGTCAAAATTAAGCAAAATAGTAATAACGTATTGCTATTGCTATTATGTCATTTAACGTTGTTCTTTAACAGCTAACATCATTAGCTTCTCGATTCAAATCTGAGCATGAAAGGGCCGACAAATTTTGAACTCAAATACATCTTTTAGTGAATTCAGAAAGACTGAAGCTATTAAGATTGTTCTAATGATAACGTTTTTAAAAAATACATATCTTCACCGATCCTATCCAGTAGACACCGAAAATGACCATGGCAATATATATATATAGATCATCGGTTGATTAATGTCTTTGACGTCGTCCGATTCCTAATAGCCAATATTGTCGGTCCATCCAATCTCCTGGTTGTAGATGTTTCTCCTTCATATATATATATACATATATATATATATATATATATATATATACATACTAGAAGTCCCGGCCACGCGTTGCTGTGGCTAAGGTATAAGTTAAAAATTTTAATAAAGTTGCTGTCTTTCAGCCAGATTACTTAAAACTAATACTTACACACGAAATTAATAATATTGAAAATAAAATCCAAGCAGCCGAGATGAAATGTTTAAGACGAGTAAAAGGCTGCACTAGAATGGACCAGATAAGAAACGAGGGTATCCGTGAAGAACTGCAGATCTACTCCATAAAAGAAAAAATATTTAACAACAAGATACAGTGGAAAGAACATGTAGAAAGAATGGAAGAAAGAAGATTACCAAATAAAATCTTCCATTATTTTCCAAGAGGAAGAAGAGATGTCGGACGTCCTCGGAAGAGATGGTCTTAGATCCATTAGTGAAGATGGAACAGGCAACTCTTACCTAAACCAGGAAGTGAAGAAGAAGAAGATAAAATAAACACTGAACACACTTAAATTATGAAATAATCAATATTTGGAATTCAATTGAAATTCGCGGTTGCAACAAAAAGCACAGCCATCTGGATCTCTTTGTTAAATAATAAACCAATTACCTTACCAAATTACGTTACACCGCCATCTGTTAGAATCGTATGGAACTCACAGATAATTACACCGCCATCTGTTAGAATCGTATGGAACTCACAGATAATTATAACTCTTTGTTAAATAATAAACAAATAATTTGCAATAAAAACATTATGCGACTATAAATTTAGTTATAAACTACCCTAAGCCTCAAGTTGGATCAAACTGCACACAGTGTGCAAAATTTTATTAAAATCGGTTCAGTAGTTTAGGATTCCATCGCGGACAAACAACGTGACACGGAATTTATATATATATATAGGCCTATATCCGGCCGCAATTTTTATTGATCGGAATCTAAACTTGGCATATAGAAATTGATTTTAAAAGTAAGGTCAAGATCGTTAACCAACAAAATCGGACTTTTAGATATGAGTTCACCTAAAACGAATGTTAAAAATTGCAAGAGTGGTCGCAATTTTTGATGTTTAATAACGAAACTCAGTATATGTTATTAAAATCGAGAAAGGTATTATCCAAAAATCAGCGAAATCCGAGTTAGAACTGGGGGTTTACCTGAACCCGAAATTGGAACTTTTTTCTAACAGACGCCGTATTTGGGTTATTGTAATATATACCAATATAATTTAAATAACTCTTAAATTGCCAATGTATCCTATAAGATAAATTAATGCAATTAATTTAATCTTCTTCTTCTTCACGGTTTAGGCTTATTTACTAGCCTGTTCCGGCTCCAAATTGCTGCTCTTTCCATCTGTTCCTTGGTCTTCCCAAACTTCTTCTTCCTCGTGGTGAATAGTTGTATGCTGCTTTTGGTATTCTATTCTCAGTCATCCTTGCCAAGTGTTGTTTCCAGTTTGTTCTGTATTTCTCTATTGTTGAGTTTAATTCCTCTAATTTTAGACGTCTTAATTTAATAATTTAATAAAATAATGGGAAAATGAATCTTGTGGTTATTAGAAATGATACAACTTACGGTTATGCACGATTTATTTTCACTGCTGTCTGCCACTTTTCGATAAACTATCAATCAGAATAGGATTTCCCCAATTTAACAAAATAAGTACATATAGGCCTATGTGCCGTAAACCAGCAAAATTTGAATTTATGTATCTGGAAACGTGGCATAGAATCCCCGAATATTTTGTCCCGGCGCCCTTTTCTTCCTCGCATTCATACATCATCTTGCATTACCGTCACTGAAAAGCCAGTCCAGTTAAATTATATCGATTAAATATGTAGCAAAACAAGGTCAAATGATTTCATCCAGCAAACACAATCCCCTATTCGCGTACTGCATTATGATCTCAACAACAAACTAATTTAATTTATGATTCTAGTCTATGGCCATTCCGCCCACCATATCGCTGGAGACATTCGAGCATCAATTTCGATTTGTACATTTTGGAAACAGCAAACCTAATTGAATTGAGATAATTTGCGCGTATCCCCAATATATTATGAATTTTCTCTCAACATATTTCCAATAAGTGCGAACTAATATTGACAAACTACTCTATGGCGCGACAGGTCTAGAATGCCTTAGCTTACCAACCGGCTGTTGGCCTCACATGCATTAATCACAGAGATGGATGATTATCTAACTAGTACAGGGATGACAGCATGTGGGGTTCTCATCCGTTATAGATGGTTCTCTCAACCTGGAACTACTACTTATCGTAGCTAGCCAAATTCCTCACGATACTGCGTGAGCACCAGTCCCATACTGGCCATAATATCGATCAATTAATTTAAAAATCTTAATTAACGTTAAGGCAATTGAAATCCATGAAAGAAAATAATTTTCGTAATTCTACGGTGAACTGTAGGACATTACATTTATTATTATTATTATTATTATTATTATTATTATTATTATTATTATTATTATTATTATTATTGCTGCTGTTATGCATTACAGAGACTCTCGACGTCCCAACTCCTTTCAAAAAACGTTAAACTGAAAATATATGAAACTATTATTCACCCAGTTATATTATATGGATGCGAAACATGGACTCTTACCTTAAGGGAGGAAAGGAGATTGCGAGTATTTGAGAATAAAGTTCTTAGGAAAAATTTTGGACCAAAGAGAGATGAACAGACAGGTGAATGGAGAAGACTACTTAACAATGAACTACATGGTCTTTATAGGATGCCAGATATAATAAGAACAGTTAAGTCTCGTAGACTGCGATGGTCAGGACATGTGGCACGAATGGGGAATGAAAGACTTGCATGGAAGCTTCTTGTGGGAAAACCAGAGGGAAAACGCTCAGTTGGTGGACCAAGAATGAGGTGGGAGAAGAACATTAACGATTATTTGAGGGAAGTAGATTATACAGGGGATGATTATAGGGATTATGGGGAGCTTATGTCCGCGCGGACATGAACCTACGGATTCGATAGTGCCATTGAGTTAGTTATTAATAATGATATTATCGTTATTATTATTATTATTATTATTATTATTCCATCCATCCATAGTAATTCTGCCCGAAGACAGGTCCTTCACTGCAATCATAGCATTTTCATGCTATGTTTGCAGCTTTACTAGGGAATTGTAGGTGTGGTAGCTTCCCGTTGCTTTCCACACCGGTGAGGGATGATGATTATGATAAGGATGATGATGGCGATGGCCATATGATTTCGGGGACCGTTTGGGCCTTAAAGTTTTCCAGACATTTGTCTTACAGGTGAGAAAAAACCCGATAAAAACCTCACCCAGAAAAACTGCCCCGACCGGGGATCGAACCCGGGCCCGCAGCACGCTACCTCGAGACCACAGCGGTGGACATTATTATTATTATTATTATTATTATTATTATTATTATTATTATTATTATTATATTATTATTAACTCACTGGCGCTATCGAACCCGGAGGTTCAAGGCGATGCGCACTTAAGCGCTCAATAAATCCTTCTGTTTTCTAATCATTCCCTGATAATTCATCACGGCTAATGCAATTCTCCCTCCTCATGCTTCCCCTACTTTTCGGCGCTTTCCTCTGATTTTCCTACATGAGATTTCCATGTCGCTCTTTCATTCTCCATGCGTACTAGTAGTTCTGCCCAATAGCAATCAACGAGATACTTAACTGTTCTCATTACATCTAGTTTCTTATAAACATAATGTAGCTCACTTATATAATGTTCTTCATTCACGTGTCCGTCTCGTCTTGGTGCAAAAAAAAAATCCTAAACCCTTTATTCTCAATTACTCATTTTTTTCATTTATAATGATAATGATGATGATGATAATAATAATAATAATCATAATAATAATAATATTTACAGCTGGAAAACTAAATATATGGTCACACGTAGAAATTCATTAAATAATGGAAATGGACAGCTAATGACAAATGAAGGAAATTTTGAGGAAGTGGCTGAATTCAAATACCTAGGAACAATAATCACAAATAGGAATGAGATGCACAAGGAAATTAAACATAGGCTCAATTCTGGAAATGCATGCTATTATGCATTGCAGAAACTTTTGATGTCCCAACTCCTTTCAAAAACGTTAAACTGAAAATATATAAAACTGTTATTCTACCAGTTATATTATATGGGTGCGAAACATGGACTCTAACTTTAAGAGAGGAAAGGAGATTACAAGTATTTGAGAATAAAGTACTTAGGAAAATTTTTGGACCAAAGAGAGATGAACACACAGGTGAATGGAGAAGACTACATAACAATGAACTACATGGTCTTTATAGGAAGCCAGATATAATAAGAACAGTTAAGTCTCGTAGACTGCGATGGGCAGGACATGTTGCACGTATGGGGAATGAAAGACTTGCATGGAGGCTTCTTGTGGGAAAGCCAGAGGGAAAACGCCCAGTTGGTAGACCAAGAATGAGGTGGGAGAATAACAATTATGATTTGAGGGGAGTAGATTATACAGGGAATGATTGGAAAGCATTAGCTCAGGATAGGGATGTACGGAGAGCTTATGTCCGTGCGGCCATGAACCTACGGGTTCGATAGTGCCAGTGAGTGAGTAAGTAAGTAAGTAAGTAAGTAAGTAAGTGGTCTCGAGGTAGCGTGCTGCCTTGTCACGCAGCGGACCCGGGTTAGATCCCCGTCGGAACAAGTTTCCTGGATGAGATTTTTTTGGGGTTTTTCCTCACTTGTAAAATAAATATCAGGAAACTTTAAGGCCCAAAAACGGTCCCCGAACACCATCTCGCCATAATTATCATCAATATCATATTCGTCTAATTAGCTTAAGTTCAGTTTAAGACCTCTCCTGACTTATCATTACCATCATCATCAATTCTCTCATATCATCGGGGCAGCGTAACCCTGCCTTCCAGACGCCCCAACCTCAGAAGTGGATTACAAGTACGCCATGCCAAGATAGAACATCATAAAAGTCGAAAAAGACAACTTGGGGTATTGAACATTTCTTTCCCTACTTATTAACAATATTTTGGTAAACTCTTCATATTTATTTTTAATTTCTCTATTTACATATTTCACACCTACATAATTTCCTGTACTTTTACGTGTCAATTTGCACACCCACGAAGCTTATACAGAATACAGAAAGGACCCATTCCAGTTAGAGAATTATGTTTCATCTCTAAATTATGTAAATTCGTTACTTCCAGAGATAATGAATAGCTTTACACCGCTGCGTTAGCTTTGTTCTAACAGATTTGCAAAACAAAAGCAATCGTTTAGTCGATGTGTCATGATATCCCAGAAGACCGTAATTATTGTGTTTTTTCTTCAGATTCTTAGAACAAAATGAAGTGAAAGAACTTGGGGAATTTCTCTATTCAAGATACCACTGAAATGTTGTACAAGACAAAGAGAAATACCATTTTTATTTTTATATTTCTTTATTCAGACAGAGAGCGCAGACTGCCGGGCATTGCGACGTGAGAGATTTATTATGGGGATGAGCGGAATGACAGGTGTTACGTAAATTTTAGGTCATCTTCCAGGTCTGACACGCCAGGTTTAACTCCCACGACTCTTACCACCATTTTTGGGTTCGATGTAGCTACAAGGCGGGACTACAACCCTCCCGTTGGTTTCCTTTTTTACACGCTTTATATTAGCTTGACCTGTATCTATCTATCTATGTAACGGAATCTTTCAACGCGATGTTCACCCACTTAAAATCATCGGATCGACTTGAAACTTTGTATACTTGTAGAGGACCCGTGACAATACAATAATTTCATATTTATTATTACTCAGGCTCTGAATCATGAGACAGCACCCTGGTACCCCACTAGATCCCCGGAACCGTGTATTTTTAGTACCTGTGTTTTGCCAACCAACCAAACTGTTTTATGGTTTCGAAAAAAATTGTGGCTAGTGGCTTAAAACACATACACTCATATATATATGGTAGGCTGAAGTTAAATGTTCCCACTTAGTCCCAGAGCCGGGTTGTCAATCCTGCTTGGAAGACCGCCTTTACTCCCGGGACATACATCTAGTACTTATTTCAGCTAAAGGCTTTGTCGACCCCAGATCCATTGTGCCGCCATAAGATTTAGGCCAGTTTAAAAATTCTAAGCCCACCGGGACTCAAACCCTCGAGCTTTCAGCTTACAAGATATTGCCTTCACTAACTAGATATGGACGAAATTGAGCTTGGGCAGGTTTTCATCCGCGTTTCTCCCGTTTTCTCCGCCACAAATTTCATTCCACCACTTTTCCACACTCATTTTATCAATTTTGTTTAATTTCGTTCATCCGCTCCTGTGACAGTTGAGATGCGTTGTCGGCCGGTTCCCTGTCGTTCACAGACCTCTATAAATATAGGGGCTACATCGCATTTCATCCCTCAAATCGACCCTGAGTTCGACACTACTTGACATCATCGTCATCATAATCAGCATAGTACATTCACGAATTTAGGTCATTTGTTGACCTGTTTCGGCCTCAATAGAAACATCATCCAAAAGTCTTTTGAGCGGACGTCTTGGTCTTTTTCTTCCTGCAGGTTGATATCTTAACATTTGCTTGTGTATTCTGTGATCTTCCATTCGAGGAACATGTTGCATCCATTTTGACTTATAATCAGACATTTTGTTTTCTAAAGGTTCCATGTGTAATTATTCTAAGATATCTTCATTTTTTTACGATCTAGTAGTGTGTATCCTGAAGTTCTTCGAAGATCTCATTTCAGCAGACCCAAGTCTCTGTATACCCTTTTGTTTCATTGTCATACTTGAGTATATATGCATATTTATTCCCTATTAGGTTCGTCTTCCGGGCATATAGGCCGTGGTCCAGTCGTTCTTCTACTCGACGTTTCGTCTACTGCTGCGGTAGACATCTTCAGGAGATACTGCGTGCTCTCTGTGAACTCCTCAACAGTCGGCTGCAGACTGGCTGGTCGTTGGAAACTCCCTCCCTATTTATAGGCACGCCCCTGGTGGAGAGGCGGTTTTCTGCGCGGTCCGTGTTGCGTGCTGTTTTGTCCAGGGAGGGAGTTTCCAACGACCAGCCAGTCTGCAGCCGACTGTTGAGGAGCTCACAAAGAGCACGCAGTATCTCCTGAAGATGTCTACCGCAGCAGTAGACGAAACGTCGAGTAGAAGAACGACTGGACCACGGCCTATATGCCCGGAAGACGAACCTAATAGGGATCAAGACGCCGGCCGTGAAAGCCTACAGTTATGCATATTCATTATTTATTTATATGTAGGGACTACATTTAAATATTTGAGGATAATTTTTTTCATTGTCATTTTCCTTCTTTAGTGAATTTAGTAGGATCGACGAGGATATTAAAAATAATTCCATGAGTACAATCTACATTCCTTTGAATTTGCTAAAATGCAGAAGTGAAGATGAGAAACACGTGTACACGCGTGAGATGAAGCTGAACTCTGTAGTATTGTTGAGTCAGATAAAGCTCTCGAGTTCATTGGTAACAGCAGTCGCTGTAGGAATAAGACAGGAAATGCCCCATGTATTACATACTGTGCATTATCTGTGAATCTCAGTACCAAAGGAAGCTGACAAACTTTATCAATTACACAGATTCCATGACTCATTAATTATAAGTGACCTCAATGAAACGTGCCTGACTAGCATGCAAATGTTTTGCCCATTTCATATGTAAGAACAAAATGTTATCTAATACATAAAAATGTTTGTTTGTTTGTTTGTTTGTACTTTATGCGCGGCCACAGCGTTGATCCGATTGTGATGGGTTTTTTGTAAAATGTTCAGAAGATTCCCGGTATTAAGCATAGGCTATAAGAGAGTTGAGATTCTAAAATCCTACACCCTTAAGAAATACCCTTTGTAGTAAAAAACATGAGAAGTTCCTTTTTTTACCCTTAAATGGCTTTCGCTGCCTAAAGCATAACAAAATTAATGTACACAGAATTATCTCAAAAACTCTACAAACAAATCCCGGACAGTATATGTTTACCTTTTATAGACAACATACAACATCCATTTTTGTCTTTAATTGATGCCAGGCTTTTTGCAAAATGTTTAGGATTTTCCCGGAAATGTTATAGGTTATAAGAGAGTTTTAATGCTCAAGCCCTTCACCCTTAAAAATCACCTTCTGTAGTGAAAAAAACATTAAAAATGTCGCTTTTGTTCGCTTAAATGGCTTACGCTGCCTAACATAACAAATACACAAAATTATTGTACACAGAATTGAATATCTCAAAAACCTCTACAGAAAAGCCCGCGACAGCATATGTTTATCTTTTAAGGATAACTCACAATATCCATTTTTGTCTTTCATTGATGCCAAGAAGATCGGGATAAGTAGATTCCCGGGCAAGCATAGCAGCACATGGCGAGTATTCTTTTATGGACAACTCAAAATAACGAATTAGGTCTTTCAGCTCATTTTTGCCAAGTACATCGGGATGCGTAGATTCCCGGGCAACGTCGGGTAATCAGCACGGGGTATATAAATTTATATTTATTTTTCCTATTTCTTATTCAACTAAATGCAAAAACACAATTTATTTAGGTGGAGCAGCGCACGCCGGGTATTAGATAGTATTTTATAAAATTCCATGGCGCGACAAACCTAAAAGGCCCTTGGCTCACCAACCGGCTGGTGGCCTCAAATCACATGTGTATTTACAGAGGTAAAATCACGGAGCAGAGAAGCCAAGCTTTTCGTAACTCTGCTTCTTCAAGTCTTGCCGTATCTGCAACGAAATAATCTTCTCGCTTTAGTATGTCTCCTAAAACCTGAACATTCCCAATGGAGCAAGATATCTCCTTTGAGTGAGTTACTTAAATTAATTTAATTACCCTTATTTCCTTATAGATGTCAGCGAGTGATAAGCTGTTAGCTCATCCCCTTAAAGAGACACGTCATAGCAACTGAAATTGGATGGGAAAGTCCAATTAAATTTTTCTCAGAGGCTCTCATTTTAGGCTTGACCTTCTTTTACAAGTATGAAAATCTTCAGCAGACTCGGAACACACGCTTAGATTTTTCCATTCATTACCCCGGCCGGTGTTGAACTACAATGTTCATCCTCGGAACCAAAGGCAAGGGACATTTCCCTGGACCACCGAGGCCGATTCATTTTAATATTAATACATTTAAATGTGAAGCTGTAATAAGTGAGCGGGATGGGTCCGGGAATAGTGTAAACATTTACAATTTGCAAAAAGACATATTCCATGAAATAATGTATATGTTATAAATATTTCCCTTTCTCTTTTCATTCTCTGGAATGTGTGGTTAGCCTCGAATATACTGGTACTGAAATATTTTAACGTACTCGTCTAAAATTGATTATTCATAGATAGTTTCTGAAAATGTAAATCAAACATATTCCATTTAAACCTTCCGTGAAAAATCTCGCCTTTATTTCGATTTCAAAATCTTAGTTGGCATATTGATTTAAGAGAAGTTTGTAAAAATATATATTCGATCTTTCATTCTCTAATGTGCTTTTAAATGTTCCTTCCTTCTTCATTGAAAAAAATCTCGTCTCAACTTTGATTTAGTCGCATTTTGATTAGTGTGGCTTATTCTTAACCGATACGAAAATCACATTGGTACAAAGACCGCAACGAGTTCATAAAGCTTGCATACGTTAAATATGCAACCTTCGTAAATCAGATCACGTAACTCCAGCATTTGAAATGTTCTTGGCTCTAAATATTTTGTTCACCTTCATCACTCCTTTATCTTTCTACTCGCTTCCATTCACCATCATCCCACCATAACTTAAACACATGATCGAGAGAAAACTTAAGGTCTACCTGTACCTCCACATCAAACATCTCACTATTCCTCATCCTTCCTTGTTTTAACTACCCGACTCTTGAATTCTCTCCCCTCTTAGATCAAGGACTACCCGACGCAAAAAGTTAAAAAAAAAAAGCTCATTAAATATTTCCTTAGACCATTATATAGTATGTAAGGCTTAACCATGTTCTAGTTATATTTTTATTATTATATCATATTTTTCAATTTCATTACCAAGCCAATTATTTAATCAAGTTCTAGATTATTATATTATTATTATTATTATTATTATTATTATTATTATTATTATTATTATTATTATTATTATTCATCCGGTATCATGGCAGCTGCCACCGTCTTCCGGAAACCAAACGCCATTCCATCCATTGATCTTCCTCCAATCATCTGATATTCATAGCTGCTTGTACCCCTTCTATCCAAGTTTTATTCGGTCTTCTTCTCTTCCTCCTTTCTATTGGGATCCATTCCATAAAAATTTTACGCAATCTTTGCTCAGGCATTCTTTTGACATGGACCACTGTAATGTTTTATTTTCTATAATGTCTAAGATCTCCGGCTCCTCTTGTACACCCATAATTTCACTTATTTCTTTATTTCGTATTCTATCCATTCTAGATTTTCCAGCTGATCATCTTAAAACAACCATTTCTGTACTTAACATTCTTTTCATTTCCCTGGTAGAAATTTGCCAGACTTCAGCACCATATGTTAAAATGCTCTGAATTATTATTATTATTTCTATTATTTTAATATGTTTTGTTTTTCCTAGCAATCTGTATATTGTGTACGCCTATTATACATTATTAATCATTCTCTAGATATTTCATAAATTTTAATATCTTCATTAGTGTAGTGGAAGATAAATTACGGTCTTAACTCCATCAGATAATAATGATTTATTGTATTATTATTTATATAATTACTATTAATATTATGTAATTATTATTTACACATACACATTATGAATATTTGTAGGGGTTTCTCAATGTAAAATTGTAGGCTTTCACGGCAGGCGTCTTGATTCCAGTTGGGTTTGTCTTTCGGGCTAAATGACCGTGGTCTGGTTTTCTTAAAACTCAACGTTTCGTCTACTACTGCGGTAGACATCCTCAGGAGATTCTGCGTGCTGTATGAACTCCTACTGCAGCCGACATTTGAAGAGTTAGTCGTCCATATAGCACGCAGAATCTCCTGAGGATGTCTACTGCAGTAGTACACGAAACGTTGAGTTTTAAGAAAACCAGACCACGGCCAATTAGCCCGAAAGACAAATCCAACAGGTTCTCTCAATGTTGGTTTCCTCCTTTTTTTGCGAATTTCGAAGGAATGAAGTAAATGAAGTTCTGAGGAAAACAAACTAAAAATATTGACGACACTGAAAATTACAATGACAAAAAAAATAATATATATATATCTTAATATATAAAAATTACGTGTCACGTTGTTTGTCCGCGATGGAATCCTAAACTACTGAACCGATTGTAATAAAATTTTGCACACTGTGTGCTGTTTGATCCAACTTGAGACCTAAGGTTGTTTATAACTAAATTTGTAATAGCATTATTTTTTATTGCAAATTATTTGTTTATTATTTAACAAAGAGTTATAATTATCTGTGAGTTCCATACGATATTAACAGATGACGGTGTAAGGTAATTTGTTTATTATTTAACAAAGAGAGATCCAGGTGGCTGTGCTTTTTGTTGCAACCGCGAATTTCAGTTGAATTACAAATACTATTTCATAATTTAAGTGTGTTCAGTGTTTACTTTTATTTTCAATATATTGATAATAATATTAATTTCGTGTGTTGTATGTAAGTATTAGTTTTAAGTAATCTGGCTGAAAGACAGCAACTTAATTTAAATTTAACTGGACCGAGAAGGGACATTGAACAATATGGCGAATCAGTTCTAGAGACCATGAATGATATCAAGTGAATTTCCGCAAATTGGTATAGGCCTATGTGACATAAATCTTACATTTAAGAAGAATGTCAATTTAAAAACATATGAAGGTCCTAAGGAACGGAATAACAGAACTGTAAGTAAGTCTGTTAGATATAATAATATGCCTAATTTTACAGAAACAATCTCCATGCCTCAATTAAATGAAAAACAAGATGACTATAATATATCACAAAATGATATTACTATACAGAGACTTCTTGATGATGATGAGAATCCAAACTGCCAATAAGTTCGTAGAAAAAAACAAAAGTATAATGAAATCAGCAAGCGTCCTCAAAATATTCCATCAATAAATGTATATAATCTTTATGATACCCTTATGGATGATACTGAGAATGCAGACAACATAAATTCATCTCAATCAACAAAACCATACGGAAAAATTAATGTAAAAATAGTTAAAGGCGGTACAAAGATCGCCGGGCCATCTAGATAGGATCGGTGAAGATCTGTAAAAAGTTTCAATTTTCGTGAGAACAACCTCAATAGCTCCATATCATAGGAATTCGCTAAGTTCGCTCTATCAGTAGTGTTTGCTTTGTCGTAATGAAACTGCATACTATACAATTTAATTAACAAAAGAAATATATATTCCGTGAATCAGCAAAATCGGATTATAAATTCGACTTTCTCAGGAATTCGCTTAGTTTACGCAGTTCCTGCGTGACGGAAGTTATTGTTCCCACCCACCTATCACACATAATGAATCCTTCAGTTTCAGGTCCAAAAATCATACAATTCCATTAAGTAAAATTGTGGAGGAGGCGAGGACCTTGTACAAGGTCGAGCAGTCAAAAAAGCGTTCTTGCTTGCCATCCAAAATCAACGCCTTTGATCACAAAGTTTATTGTTTAGCTGGATCAGGCGAGTTTTTCATCATGAGACAAGACTTCCTGACACTTTGTGATTACTGGAGAAGCCATCGCCCTCGCAAACTTGATCCAGTACGAAGTTCTGCAGCGTCAGGTGAATGCTCATTTTCTCCCGCGAACAAAAGCCTTCTCACGGGTGATGCCAACAAAACCCACGCTGATTATTTTGTCTTATTACACGCTTCATTCTCGATGACAAAAAAAAACTATGAATGCACATTGCACGAGCCACTTTAGATGACAAAGAGGCTCGTTTAGGGCGACAATTTCAGGCATCTAAACTAGAAGAGTGTTGTTTCACAATCCCAAATCTAAATATATTTCAGATGAGTAAGTTAATCCTGCCTCACTAAATGATCAGAGGTAGCCTTAAATAAATTTGAAAAAAAAAGTACTCGGGAAAATATTTGGACCGATAAATGTTAATGATCAGTGGAGAATACGATACAACTAAGAACTGTATGATAAATACAATGAACCTACCTTGTCAATTTTATTAAAGTTAAAGAAATTAGACAACACGAAAGCATAATAACGGCTTGTGAAATGAGATTCATGCGCAGAACAGCGGAGTACACCAGATGGGATCGGAAAAGGAACACCGATATCTTAAAAGAATTGAAGACTACGCCAATTTTGGAATATATTAAACAGTACCAACTAAATTGGAAACACTATCTTGAAACAATGAGTTCAAATCGGATCCCCAAAGCTGTTTATAATTATATACCAAGAGGACGAAGATCTCTGGGCCGCTGGATGGAAAATTTTCTATAAGATCGTAACAGGCCTTGGCCTAATATTGGCAGGAAGAAGAAGAAAGAAGTTAGAATGGGCTGGCCATGTAAAAAAGCTCTCAACAGACCGAGCAGCAAAAAAGGTGCTTACAGCAAGTTTTATGGGGAATAGACGGGTTGGAAGACCGAAAAAACGATGGGAGGATGGTATTAAGGAAGATGCTGCAAACCTACTTAAGTGTTGCAACTGGAGGCTTGCTGCGCTAAATATAAATGATTGGAGGGAAAAGTTAAGGGAGGCCAAAGCTCGAATTTGAGCCAATCAGCCATTGGATGGATGGATGGATGAAGTTAGTCCTACAAATGTACTTACTGCAGGATTCTATAGATTATGATACACTGAGTTTCTTGGGTTAAAGACTTTTTAAAATTGATCAAATTTTTATTTTCTTGCTCGAATCAAGATTTTAAAATACATTACGCAACTCCGTTGAGGTCACTGTGTTGAAATTTTAAGAAATCTAAAACAGTACCTGATATCTCAGTCGTCCTCAATAATCAGCAGTGTAGTTTTGTAGGAGGCCTTTCGAAAACTTGAGTATCATCTTCTGCTTTCAGTTTGGTACTGACTGTTGCTGCTAAAGATTTTGTACAGACCTTGAATGGTGAAACAAATAGTCGACAAGGCCCTGGTTCTCAACGGACTGTAGCGCCAGAAATTACGATGATGATAAATGTAAGATGTCCCGCACCATTAGCCGAGCGATTAAAGGTATCATTGCCTTGGAAGCAGAGATAAGGGACGTGCGGTGCCTCGAGCCCTATAGGGACAGTACGGGGCAGGTGCCCAACCAACATCGTAGTTACAATAAGTACCGGCTCCAGACTGAGGAAACCAGCTGGGGTACCCCACATGCTTACCACATGTCACTCATATACTGCCTGGATGATCGTCCATCTCTGTGGGATTAACATATCGATGGTGGGCTATGAAAACCTCGTAACTCCATTCTGGTAAATTTTACAGGAGAAACAAATAACTCTTTTAAATAATTATGAAAACTGATACAGCAATAGTTGCCACATATTTTACTACAGAATACAAGTCAAGTTATTAATAAATTTGAAGTCCGTTTTCTCAACAGGTTATGCATCACATATTTCTGTGCTGGCTACTGGAGTTATGTGATTTGCAATGACTGATCGAGTTACGAGGTTTTCACTGCCTACCGTCGATATGTAGATGTGAAGTCAGGAGGCGGCTGGTAGGCCAAGGCCTTCTAGGTCTGTCGCGTCATGGTGAGAGGGAGAGAAACAGAAGCCTGCCTTACTGTTGAGTCCCCAACGGATCAGTATGTGCATTGCTCCAAGCGTATGATAGGATCTTATCGGTCACGATGGACTAATGGTTAAAATAAGCTGTCTCAGTAGACGCATTCGGCTGCCCCGACCGGGCTCCCAAATTCGAATCCTGTCGGTTCCTAGGGATATTGGTATTGAGCAACACCGGGATTTTCGAGTTTTTCTCGGGGTTCTCCCGTTTCCTGAATTTCATCCCACCAACACTTTTCACTCCTCTTTCCTTCCCCATCATGTTATTTCATCTCCATTCATTCAAGTTAGGTAAAAAAAACATATGAGTTTAAAATAACGATGTGCTTGTAATGATCTAATGGGGACACTCACATATTTCCTCATGACTCTGAGCCTGCGTGTCAACTTAAGGCAGTATAGGGCCATAGGAGGGTTATAGTCACTCCTCGAGACCTTGGGCCCAACCCAAATAAACGGCGGTATGAATCATGTGTGTTCATGCTTGAAATGTGTCGAACCAGGAACACCATAACTGACTACATAGAGTAGATTTCATCTCATTCATCTGTGGGCAAATAAGGTAACTAAAATGAACTTGGTCTATAAACTCCTGACAAAGGAGAGGCTATGGCACAACAATAATCACACATTCCATAACGTAAAGATCTAATTTAATCTAATTATTAAAATGCTCCACTTTGATTCCAAGAGCACTTGGTCTCACATCCACATATGTCGTTTATAGAGGTTGCCGATCAACCATCAAATATAAGAGGGGGGGCATGTGGTCAGCAATGTACAGTCTACGGCCGTTATAGTTGGTTTTCTAAATATACAGCCGCTATTTATTTTAATTAGCCAAATTCCTATCTTGGGGGGGGGTACCGGTTCCTTATTAGCCGAAATTCGATGATAAAATTTCTTCTCCATGAGAAATGGAATCGGAGCATATGTCTTTACACTAAATCAAGGCATGGTGCTTTAGGCCAAAATAAAATAGCCTACTACCTACCTCAAATTATTGTAATATAAGACAAAATGCATTTTATACAGTGCATAAATAATACTGAGTAACAAAAAAAGAAACTTTTTTTGTCTCAGAAAGAAAAATATGTGATTCTGATAGTATTTTTTCTTCTGAATACAAATATGATATCGGTTTTCTCCATCACGCAAGGTTTCCGAGAGACAGGAATTTATAATTTCAAACACTTTAATATTTTCTACATTCGTAACTATACAATATTCGAACCTTCGGACTCACCTAGAAAGTAAGAAATTACGATTTTCTGCTATATTTCGCCTGTGGAGCATCCCTCTTGGTGGTCCTACAATAATCGGCCAGCATATTAGGATTCCATTTGCCTTGATATCTCTTTTCCATAGCTGAAATCTCTTGAGTTAACTCATTTGGTTTTATTTTACAATGGACAAATGGGCGAAAAACGTTTATTAAAAAAATAATTATTTAAATCCATTAATTAAAATTGAAATAAAAAACTGTGGGTGATGGAGAAATTCCGAATACATATTTGAAAACACGATAAAAAAACTGCATTAAATACAACTATTTGTACTCATGAGACAAAAATCATGTTGACCAGTGTAATTACACATTCGCACAAATAATCACACCATTTTTCATGCTTGTTCGAAACGTCATTTCGAAATTACGGTATATTTCATATGTTTTAATTAAATTCTGTAATCTTCAGAAAAAAAAAAGTTCAATCATAAGCAAAGCTACTTAAGTTAATAAAACAGTATAATTATAACCACAATAAATCATATAATAAAGAAGAAAAAAATTATTTAGATTGTTATACTGCCACCCCTACTCTTGAAATCTCTTAAATAGTGCAAATTCCGCTATGTTCATGAAAACTTCACAAAGTTCATCGGTAGGTTTTGTTCGTATTCTGTATACTTTCCTACATTTCTGTGCTTGTATTAAAATAAGAATGGCAGCAATGCTGAAGACATTGATTACGTCATTGCATTATACTGAACGCGAATCATTGCTATGTATGTAAAGAGGAAAAGGGGGGGAAAAAAGAATCATTGAAAAAGTTGAGTTCATAAGCTCGAAAATACAGAGAAACTCATTCTCTAAGTAACATCACGTGCCTGCATGGAACTACGTTGAAAAGGACTGATTTCGCTTCTGGGAACAGAACACAGAATGATCGATTGGCGTGACATACAATCGGGAACACTTAATCCTGGAAAAAGGAGCAAACACTGAATCTGATTCTCCAAACAGATATAGGAACACGATTCTCTATCCATGCTATGCAACCGCAATCACGATGCAATAATTACTATATACAGAAAAAATAATAATTTTCACTAACAGGATAACAGCAGACTGCTTTACCGACTTGTCACTGATTAAAATACCCAAATATATATTTTTTTATAATGCCACCAGGTTGTCTTTTATGACATTTCTGGCTTTCTCCCCTAGCATTGGCAGAATTGTAATCCACTTCTTAGGTTGGGGCACCTGGAAGGCGGAGTTACGTTACCCCGAAGGTATGATGGGCGATAAATGATAATGAAATGTCAGGGGAATTCTTAACCTAAATTCCAGACCATGGGCAACTACATGGATAATTCCCTCTGGTTTGACCGGGAATCGAACCCGGGACTCATAAACAATAGTCAGGAACGCTGACCACTAGCCCACGAGGCTGGTCATTTTTTAAATCTATCTCACTCATTTATATTTAGAGCCATTTAATTCAGAATAACCATTTCAGTCTGCATTAGGACTTCGGGATTGTCTTGCTACGAATTTGACTTCTGTGGAAAGAAAACGATGATGATGATGATAATAATAATACTTACTCACTGGCACTATAGAACCCGTAGGTTCATGGCCGCGCGGACATACGCTCTCCATACATCCCTATCCTGAGCTAATGCTTTCCAATCATCCCCTATATAATCTACTTCCCTCAAATCATAGTTAATGTTATTCTCCCACCTCATTCTTGGTCTACCAACTGGGCGTTTTCACTCTGGCTTTCCTACAAGAAGCTTCCATGCAAGTCTTTCATTCCCCATAAGTGCAACATGTCCTGCCCATCTCAGTCTACGATACTTAACTGTACTTATTATATCTGGCTTCCTATAAAGACCATGTAGTTCATTGTTATGTAGTCTTCTCCATTCACCTGTCTGTTCATCTCTCTTTGGTCCAAAAATTTTCCTAAGTACTTTATTCTCAAATACTTGTAAATAATAATAATAATAATAATAATAATAATAATAATAATAAATACTGTCTCGGTAGACAACTGGATAGCGCTCACGCCTGCCCCGATTGGGATCCCAGGCGGTTCCAGAAGGGTATTGGTGATGAGGCATACCGGGATTTTTTCGATGTTCTCCCGTTTCGCACCAATAATGTGCACATCCCCTCCATTTCATATAATTTCATTTCTCATTCGAACTGTCATATCATCCTTCACATCATATCAAGATAGGGAAAAATAGACTGCTTGGCAGTCCATGTTGTTGTGCATTTATAGAGACTCATAATTTCAACTTCCCCATATAATAAAAAAGTTGAACTAAAAATACATAAAACGGTTATTCTTCCAGTTATGTTACGAGAACTGAAAAAACAGCACTTTAGGTTACCTGATATATTTTCAGTCCTATAGAACAACAGTGCGCATACGCCAGAGTTTATAGAGCCTGCGATAACCTACCATCGAACCACATATCTATTATCGCTCTGAAATTTAAATGACCAATTTTTGCAATATATCCCCAAATCTATATTAAACAAATATATCAATAATATTAAAATTATCAAACGTTTATTAAAATGAGTGTATACTTACTTCTTAGTTATCTTTGTGCGTTATATTAATTTCTGGTAAACAAAGGAATGACTATATAAATACTGTATATACTATATTTCGTGCTCCCAAATTAGCATCCGATCACTCTTTAAAAAGACACGGTACTGAAGTGCGGCCTTTGAAACTAGCATACACTTCCTTGCATTTAAAGGGTGGGGGGAGGTAAAATATCGCTATGTTTTGTTGATCTTATCTTCATTGCATCTGCAGTTCGCCAACTTCATTAGATTTAAATACTGTTGGAATCACTTTTCAATAACATTCTATACGTATTAGTAGAGGCGTATTTATAGTACCTACCTAAAATGTTAAAAAATAAAATGAGCATAATTATAAAGTACGTTGCGGATTGTAGCGTAGATGTCATGATACCGTAATTTAAAAATAATAAATAAGTAAAAAACGGATAAGTGTGTTTATTGATCTGAGGAAAAAAAATGAGCTAGCCCTATTTAAGAACAGGAGGCCCTTTTCTTTAAGGGAAGTTGCAGACTTGCCTATTGTCTTGTATACACACACACACACACACACGTCATTCATTATCATCATCATGAACAAATCCGTTTTAGGCCACGTGACCCGTGACGGTAAACCTAACGAAGATGTCTTGATCTTTCCAACGATGTTTCGTCTTCCTTGGTACCTATGTCCAGTTGGGTATATTGGAACGCCAATTTTGGAAATATTTATTTCCATTCTTCTCATGATTTTTCCACACACACACACACAAACAAACAAGCGAACACACACACACATATATATAATTCTTCTGTACGTATGTATGCCAGTTAACTCCTCCTAAATGACTTGACCGATTTTGATTAATTTTTTTTTGTGTGGCCTGAGTGGGTCCCTGAATGGTTTAGATTCACAATTGGACCCTCTAAAACCATTAGGTATAGGAGTTCACCTGAAGTGAAAATTTAAAAATCGCTCTAGCGGTCACAATTTTCGATGTTTCACAACGAAACTCAGTATATCCTATTAAAATAAACCGAGGTAGGTATTATCAAAAAAATGAGCGAAATCCGTCAATTACAAGTTAAGGTTAACCTGAAATCCGAAATTAAAAATTGACTAGCAACCATCATGTTTGATTTGCTTCAATTTAATTAACCTTTAATATTTATTTTATTTATGCTCAGCAACGCACTCCGGGCATTATATATAGGCCTATACTATATACATTGTTAGTAACCTGTTACGGAAGCTGTAAGATGGCAGTCCCGCTGCCTCTTATGATTTAAGAATTATACATAAGGAAGGGAAATTAATGTTTGCACTGGGATAACTAGATAGCATAGCGATAACGCACTAATGTACAGAGTTAGAGGTCCCGGGTTAAAATCCCGGTTTATGCATTAATTTTTCTTTTCATGTCATGCTTGTCTTTCATTGCTTAACATCAAAATTTAATTATAACATCGAAATAAAGAGGCGTCACTGCTATAAAGTAAAACTATTTTCGTTAAAATGCCTCTTACGATTTGAAAATTATACATAATAAAAGGCAAATTAATGATTGCACTGGGATGTCTGGAATTGTTCTACCAGTTATATTATATGGGTGCGAAACATGGACTCTTACTTTAAGTGAGGAAAGGAGATTACGAGTATTCGAAAATAAAGTACTTAGGAAAATTTTTGGACCAAAGAAAGATGAACAGACAGGTGAATGGAGAAGATTTCTTAACAATGAATTACATGGTCTTTATAGAAAGAACAGTTAAGTCTCGTAGACTGCGATGGGCAGGACATGTTGCACATATGAGGAATGAAAGACTTGCATGGAAGCTTCTTGTAGGAAAGCCAGAGGGAAAACGCCCAGTTGGTAGACCAAGAATGAGGTGAGAGAATACCATTAACTATGATTTGAGGGAAGTAGATTATACAGGGTATGATTGGAAAGCATTAGCTCAGGATAGGGATGTATGGAGAGCTTATGTCCGCGCGGCCATGAACCTACGGGTTCGATAGTGCCAGTGAGTGAGTAAGTAAGTACTGGGATGTCTGGAGAGCGTAGCGGATAACGCACTAACGTCTAGAGTTAGAGGGGTCCCAGGTTCAAACACCGGTTCAGGCATTAATTTTTCTTTTCATGACACACACACACACACACACACACACACTAACCTGAGAAACTTAATCGTCCTCAAGTGAAAGGTAACCTTCGGGGTCATTTCTGATTACATTCCATCTTTCGCTCTATAGAATCATTACTACACCGAACAATACCAGACAGATTGTTGAAGTTGGAACACAATCGGAATGACCTCCCTAATTTTTGTTTAGGACGACTGAATTTCTCAGGTACATTATTATAATTTTGTTATATATGCAATAAAACGATAACAGTGAAAAACATGATAAAATTCTCAAAATATAACATTATGCAATTTGTTACTATATGCTATGAAACTTAAACTGCATTTATATGCCCAATAAAAAAGCCTTTTAATTTCTATTAGAGAACTTGAAAACGTATTTAAATTTGTGTAAATTCTAAAATAACATCATGGAAAAATATGATCCTATAAAAAAGTAATTCCAAGGAATCGTTGATATAAATAATTTAATAAAAATAAATATATTTTATTAATGTTTTTTCTAACTAATTAGTGTTTTAAATTCCATGCGATGAAACGATTAAAAAATAAATAAACCTTAAATTTAAATTAAATATAGCCTCTGCAAGGTTTTTATGCCCAGAAATCTATCTAATATATAAAAATGAATGTTTGTTTGTTTGTACTTTATGCGCGGCCATACCGTTGATCCGATTGTGATGGGGCTTTTTGCAAAATGTTCAGGAGATTCCCGGGATGAACATGCTATAAGAGAGTTGTGATACTCAACTCCTACACCCTTAAAAATCGCCCTCTGTAGTGGAAAACGTGAAAAAGTAGCTCTTTGGACGCTTAAATGGCTTACGCTGCCTAAACCGTAACAAATACACAAAATGAATGTACACAGAATTGAATATCTCAAAAAGCTCTACAAAAAAGTCCGCGACAGCATATGTTTATCTCTTACGGATAACTCACAATAACCATTTTTGTCTTTCATTTATGCTAAGAAGTTCGAGACAAGGACGTAGATTCCTGTGCAAGCATAGCAGCACATAACGATTTTTTTAGCTCATTTATGCCAACAAGATCGAGATAAGTAGGTTCCCGGGCAACACCGGGTAATCAGCACTGGGAATCTTAAAATAATTACGATATACATTTATGATTACTTTTCATTTTACTTATTCAACTAATCATAAGAAATACAATCATTTTCGTCTTTCAGCTCATTTATGCGAAGAAGATTTGAATGAGTAGATTCCCGGACAACGCCGGGTAAACAGCACGGAGTACCTAAAAATAATTATGATATATATTTCAATTTAGTTATTTAACTAAACATAATACACATTAATTTTCGTATTTCAGCTCATTTATGTCAAGGAGATCGGGATAAGTAGATTCCCGGGCAACGCCGGGTAATCAGCACAGGGTATCTAAAGAATATAAATTTATAATTATTTTTCCCACTACTTATTCAACTAAACATAAAATCACATTAATTTTCATTTATTTAGGCGTAACAGCGCACGCCGGGTATTAGCTAGTCTACTTATAAATTATCAAGTAGGTATTCGTGTTCCTTCCGATTGTGAAAATGAACAGTAATATTTCCTCGGCTGGAAATGCAAATGTCAGGTTGGACTCCCCTTACTCCTCCCTGGTCTACTTCATTGTCATTTTCATATCCATGAAACTACCTCAGGACTTGTAACATCATTCGACTGCTCTAACCAGACATCCTTAATATTTTTTACTTTTATATTAATTTATTTTTCGCCGATGATTTAGTCTTATTACACCTGATGAAGATCTGTTACAATTGGCTGCTTACAAACTAAATGCAATATGTAGCGATTATAATTTTAAAATTTCAATAAGTAAAACAAAAGTAATGACATTTTGTGGAAGAAATACTCTGCGTGCAAAAATAGTAATTAGAGACGAAATTATTGAACAAGTATCCCACTTTAAATATTCAGGATGTGGCATCAGCTATGGGTATGATAAAGATATTGAACACAAAACACATCAGTTGCAAGCTATTTGTGGTACAATAAATAGAACATTGAATAATAAACCCCATAAACAAACAAAATTAAAATTTTATAAAACAATGGCTGTCCCTGTCCTTTTGTATGGGAGTGAATCTTGGATTACCAATACCAAACAAGAAAGTAAAATCCAAGCAGCCGAGATGAAATTTTTAAGAAGAGTAAAAGGCTGCACTAGAATGGACCAGATAAGAAACGAGGATATCCGTGAAGAACTGCAGATCTACTCCATAAAAGAAAAGATATTTAACAACAAGATACAGTGGAAAGGACATGTAGAAAGAATGGAAGAAAGTAGATTACCAAATAAAATCTTCCATTATTTTCCAAGAGGAAGAAGAGATGTCGGACGTCCTCGGAAGAGATGGTCTTAGATCTATTAGTGAAGACGGAACAGGCAAGTCTTGCCTAAACCAGGAAGTGAAGAAGGAGATATTAATTTATTCTTCTTCTTCTTTCCATTGTAGTTTAACCTCTCGCCTTATAGATAGTCTATTTTTACATGCCCCGCCCAGGCTTTACAGTGGCACTACTTGTTGGGACAGGGATTTTTTTAACATTGGATCACAGAGTACTTTTTTGACCACACAAGAGCAAGGAGTGGATCTCGAATGAGTGATCAGCTCAATCTAGGACCATCTCAGAGACAACATAACATTAAGAGGAAATACGCCACTCACTCACACACATTCATACTAAACATGACGAATGCGATAATGATGATTTCGATGGTCCGATAATGTTTGGAGACCGTTTGGGACTTAATGTTTCTGACATTTGTCTCACTATAAGGAAAACCCCGGAAAACTCTCACTCAAAAACCCGGGTTCGGTGCGTACGAGGCATCAACGCTACCATGAGACCACAGTGGTGGACATTTTTTAGTGTAATCTTATTTATAAATCATTTAACATCAATGTCATATCGCGTGTTAGGATCTTGAGGTTTAAATAATGTGTATTTCTATTGTGTGTTTTTAATGTTTTTTTATACGAGGCGATTATGACATGGATGCTCATGATGGTCAAACGGTGTTCGGGGACTTTTGGACCTTAACGTTTCCTGGATCTGTATTCCTCGCCCAGGAAACGTGCCTTGACTGGAATCGAACCTGGCATGCTAGGAGATAAATACTCTTCGTCAAATGTTAAGTGGCAATGTGATCAGGCAGAGACTGAACTTCGAATAATATATAGTTCATAAATGTAATGACTAATGACTCACTTGGCAAATAGAGCGATTAAAAATTCAATATATATATTCAAGATTGAAAAGAATAAAGAGTTTATTTTCTATGATTTACATCCTATTCTTTCTATCTTTCTCGCTGAGAAAGAAATAACTACGCTCTGGAGCGAGTCGAGGCAACAACCGATTCATCGAACACAGAATCCAACGGGCCGAACATCGATCACAAAAGCAGCTTTCCACAACCGTTTATAAAGTAGAGTCCAATGTGAGCCCAACTGTTCGGTTTTACAGTTGTAGACTTTCAATGCATTGGTGGTTGCCATCTTAGGACTGTCTCTGTAACGTAGCAATTTTGCTTTTATTAACGTTACAAGTTGGTTAAAAATTACATTTTTATCATAAAAAGTGCTGAGATTAAAAGTTTTAATGAAATGTAATATCTGGTTTAGGCTAGATAGGCTATTGTTGGACTAACTATTTTATGGATTTTGACGAGGTTTTACGAAAATGAAAAAAATCAAGTCCAATAGGAATACAAATTAATAAGGAAATGTATATGGATATTTTAATGTATGCAAACCCTCTGGTAATTATACAAATTATACAAGTCTCAACTTCAAAAACTAAAATCATGGCTTTTCAGGGCGAAGTGCCAGTCAGAGCAAAAATAGTAATCAATAATGAAATAATAGAACAGATAGCACACTTTAACTATCTTGGTTCAGATATAACATATAGCTACGAATGGGATATACATAATAAATTAAACCGGTATCAAATGATGTGTGGCACCATACGAAGAACCCTCCGAAAGACTCGAAGAGAAACTCAGCTCAGGTTTTATAAAATTATGGCTGTTCCTGTTCTTTTGTATGGATCTGAATCTTGGGTACTTACAAAAAAGATATCTCACACATTCAAGCCGCTGAAATGAAATTTTTAAGATCCGTAAAAGGATGTACACGCGTGGATTGATTGCACAATGGATCAATAAGAAATGAACTGGACATATTTTCAATACTCGATAAACTAGAAGAGCACAAATACCAATGGAAAGAACATTTATACAGAATGGACAATACAAGATTACCCAAAAAAGATCACCTACAAAAAAAAAGATCTTTGGGATGGGCACGGGAACGATGGACTTGAGACCGGAACAGGTCGCATTGACCTAATCCTGGAAAGGAAGAAGAAGAAGAAGAAAATTACAGATGGAAGTGACGCAAGTCTTTTTTGTAAACATGTTTACGGGGACATATCTGTTGTGTAGTAAATGAAAACAATCGGAAATTCGTATAAATAAAATATATATATATATATATATATATATATATATATATCATCATAGCACATTCACGAATTTAGGCCATTTGTTGACCTGTTTCGGTCTCAAGAGAAACACCATCCAAAAGTCTTTTGAGTGGACATCCTGGTCTTCTTCTTCCTGCAGGTTGATATCGTAACATTTGTTTGGGTATTCTGTGATCTTCCATTCGATGAACATGTTGCATCCATCTTGACTTATAATCAGAAATTTTGTTTTCTAAAGGTTCCATGTGTAATTGTTCTATATATATACATATATATATATATATATATATATATAAATTTCCTTTATGGAAATGATACAGTATGCGGACATTAGTCAGAATACTTTTCAAAGAAAGAGTAAGTAATAGCAATAGAATGCAATAAGTAGGTTAACATGGAGTGGTGCTAATTTGTGGTTCTTTCTTGCAAATTAGTAACATACGTTCTGCATTACACAAACTTTACAAGAAACGTTACTTCTTAAAGTCTCCGTTAACGGGAATTTGAAATCAAATGCCGTAACAGATGTAAATTTTAAACATTTACGCTCTTTTTTTAAAATTTATGTATTATCACGAACTGCTAAATCGTTAAAGTATATATATATACCGGTATATAACTTTTGGTTATGGTAATTTTCGATATCTACTGGATAGGATCGGTGAAGGTCTGTAAAATTTATTCAAATATATATTTTTTTCAAGTTGCATTTGACAAAAAAACATAAAAAATGTTAATGGCTAATGGCACATGAGATTTTTCCATGCAAAAATCAACTTTGGAGGGAACAAAAATTAGGGTTAAAAACTTGTTTTGGGCGGCTACTCAATCCACGATAACTGGTTACGTTTTATGATACCTCTTGTGTTATTTCCCAATTAAACACAATAAAGCGAAGAAGTGACGATCTTTCACCGTAAAAATACAACTGTCCAGAAATGCGGACATGGGTTCAACTGGGGTAATATGGAGAGCTTATGTCCGCACGGCCATGAACTTACGGGTTCGATAGTGCCAGTGAGTAAGTAAGTAAGTAAGTAAGTAAGTAAGGCTTTTTCCAAGTTTCAAAATCCAAAATTTCAAATCCATTTAAACAGAATTGAACTCCCTTGGAATTTTAGTCATGCGTATGTTTTAATATCCTTTTCTTCTTCTTCTTCACGGTTTAGGCTTATTTTCTAGCCTGTTCCGGCTCCAAATTGCTGCTCTTTCCATCTTTTCCTTGGTCTTCCCAAACTTCTTCTTCCTCGTGGCGAATAGTTGTATGCTGTCATCCTTGCCAAGTGTTCTTTCTAGTTTGTTCTGTATTTCTCTATTGTTGTGTTTAATTCCTCTACTTTTAGTTATTGTGTTATTTCTGTGTTATGTTTTTTGTCTGAGGAATCCCGCTATTTGTCTGAGGAATCTCATTTCAGCAGCTTGTATTCCGGCAGATTGTTGTATTGTCACTGTCCATGTTTCGGATCCATAAGTAATAATAGGCCCTGTCATTGTCTTGTATAATTTCATTATAGAGTCTTTCCTGGCTTTATTTTTCAAAGTTCTTTTTAGTGTTCCTGTTACATAATTAAACTTATTTATTTTGTTATTTATATCTGCTTCCGCTGTGTATGAAATTTTGCAACCTAGGAAGTTATATCTTACTACTTGTTCTATTGGTTTATTTTTTAATATTATCTTTGTCCGAACTGGATGGGCGCCCTTGAAGGCCATTGTTTTTGATTTTGTGAGGATATTTCCATGTTGTATCTTTTTTTGATATTTCATTTAGTTTATATAGCATTCTTTATAGTTCGTCCTCTGTTTTTGATATTAAAATCTGATCATGTGCAAAGGCTACTGTTTTTATTACTATATTTCCTAAGTTAATTCCCCCAGTCGTCATTTGCTTCCATGATCTTATCATGTCGTCGAAATAAATGTTAAAAAGAGTGGTTGATAGTGGATAACCTTGACTAACTCCTCCTGTTATGTGTACTGGTTCCCTTTGATTTATTTGTATTTTTGTTTTCTCGTACATTTTCTTAATGACTGCTATCAAGTGTAGTGGAATTCCTTTTTCACTTAATATGTTCCATAATTTTGGTCTAATTTTAATATAGGCCTAACATTTAAATTAGTAACCTTATGTTTCCGAACTCTTTTAAAATGTGTTACAGTAGAGTACCAATAAATTATGTATACAGATACTACTTTTGAGCGAACATAATATATTTTGTTTTAAAAGAAAATGATAAAAATATAAAATTTGCGGTAAACGATTTACAGATGGGGAAGCACACCCATAATCAAGAAAATAATTACATTGCAAAATACCCCTTCAGCTACAGTCTTCAAATCCGTTTCAGTGTGTTAGCAAAAAAATGACATAAAACCACCATGACTCATGATTACATATGCTTCCATATTTTTCCTTACAATGTTAGACTTACAGAGACCTATATTTAAAAACACAAAGAGCATAGCTTTAGGGGCGCAATTATATAAATACAGTAGGCAAGAAACATAAGGCAGCTACCTGCCTTACGAAAGTATTTAACCGCATTTATAACTAGGATGATGTCTGTTATGTAAGAGGGGAACAAAAAACTTTCTTTGCTGGCGTCGTGTCTCTGAGACTTTCTGTCTAATTGGTACATTAATGAACGTATAATTATTATTACTCTTAGTTTTTTTGTTAAAATAGCTAACTAACCAACTAATTCATTGACACTATCGAACCCGGAGCTTTATGGCCGCGCAGACATAAAGCTCCGCATATATACCTTTCAATCATTCCCTAACTTATTAATTTCCCTTCAATCAAAGTTAATGCTATTCTCCTATCTCATTCTTGGTCTATCTACTGGGCGCTTTTTCTCTGGTTTTAGTTTCCATGCCCCTTTTTCATTTCCCATTCGTACCACATAATATCCTGTCATCATGCTCTAAGAAACCTAACTGTTTTTATTTTATCTGGTTTCCATAAAAATTATGTAACTTACTGTAATGTAGTCTTCCTCCTAACAAAGAATATCTGGGAATTATAAATGCAATTAGGTGCAGAAAGAAATTAAACATAATATGTTTATATATTGATCATATTATGATCAATTCTGGATCATGCTATTTTACATTACAGGGACTCTGTCATCCTAACTCCTCTAAAAAATGTTAAACATTTATAAAACGTTGTTTTTCCATTTATATTACCATCCATCCATCGTAATTCTGCCCGAGGCCAGGTCTTTCACTGCAATCATTTGCAGCTTTACTAGGGAATTATAGGTGTGGTAGTTTCCCGTTGCTTTCCACACCGGTAAAGGATGATGATGATAATGATAAGGATGATTTTTGGGGACCGTTGGGCCCTAAGCTTCCTGACATTTGTCTTACAGGTGAGGAAAACCCCCGACCGGGGAGAGGCAGCACGCTATCTCGGCACCCCAGCGGTGGACATTTATATTACATGGGTGTGAACATTTAAGAAACTATTACGAATATTTGATAATTAATTGCTTTGGAATTTTTTTGGACCAAAGAGAGACGAACGGATAGGCGAATGGAGAAAACTACATAACAGTAAGTTACGTTATCTTTATGGTAAACCATATGTAATAAGAATAGTCTCATAGGCCGCGCTGGGCAGGACATGTTGCACGAATGGGGAAGACAGAGGGGCATGGAAACCTCTTGTAGAAAATCCAGAGGGAAAACAGCCGTAGATACACCAAGAATGAGGTGGGAGAATAATATTAACATGATTTGAGAGAGGTTAATTATACAGGAATGACCATAAAACATCAGTTCGGGATAGGAGTGTATGGATACCTATGCTCGCGCGGCCATGAACCTTCGGGTTCGATAGTGCCAGTGAGTTAGTCACCTGTAGTTTAGAAATAAATTATTTTAAAAGAAATGTGATATTAAAAATAAATATATTCCAATTTTTTAGCTTCTAAAAATCCGTATCCTACTAATGATTTTAGCTACTAAAGAGCGTCGTTAAATAAAATAATGACAAATAGCTCTTTACCACATCCAGCGCCGTAGCCGAGCGGTTTAATGCATAGTGCGTTTGTACAAAGCCAAGGAACTTGGCGCTGGTTCGAGCCATTATGGGGAAGAAATTTTCTCATGGAATTCGGCCAGTATGGGACTGGTACCCATCCTGCATCGTGAGGAATTTGGGTAGCTCAATAGGTAGCGGCTCCGGTTGAGAAACCCAGCTATAACGACTGGGGATCCGATATGCTCCTTATACAGGATAAATGATCGTCCATCTCTGTAATTAACACATGGATGCGAGACCAGCAGTGGGCTGGTAGACCAAGAGCCTTCTAGGCCTGACGTTTAGTTTAGCTTTTAACTCTCTACCACAATTCAAATTCAGATCCACTGTCCTTCATTACTAGTAGAGAACCGATTATGACGTAAAAGCGTAAGCCACGGTGTATTTATAGTAGCCTACACGCATTCACGTTCTTTTCAATCAATCCCCGATTTCCCTGACCTCTGCGATGGTTTATCATTGATATGACATCACCATATGACGTTACCGTTGACGCGATTGTAACGTAACAGTGCGCATTTCATTCGTAACCTTCAGGAAATTGCTTACAAAATAATATTCCTGCAGTATATCCTGGTTGTTTTTGAATCATTAGTTTATCAGACGCTAATATACACGTCATGTGAACTAAATAGACTTTTACTTTGTGTTGATACAATACACTATATTTCCTGGTTTTAAAACTGATCATCTTATTACATGTTCCTTGTAAACCACTTTTCCTTCATCACACATTGGACACACAGAATATGCTGTGATGCTGATATGATGCAACTGTTACGGTTGCATGAAAATAACCGCAATCCCTTATACAAATCTTCTATCGTGAGTGAAGTCCATATTAATCATTTGGGCTATTCTACTGCATATGACAGTCTATAAATCTTGGAATAATACTTAACAATAAGTCAATACGTAACATATCCTATACAAAGTTAATACATCTAAGGTTAGAGTGAGTAATTTTGTTAGCTCTTCAAATATAACACCTATGTGGGTTGTTCTTTTTTTAGTTTTTTCATAAAACCGTAAGTTGTATGTATAATTCATTGCTATTTTTCATTGTTATTTAGTAGGCCTATTTATTTAACATAATCTGAATAATGCGCACTCCTAGCTGTTTCTTATTTCATTCTGAATCGTTCAAATGAATTAATGATTCATATTGCTGAAACTTAGGTTATGTTATGTGTGAGCCATCCCGAACTCTGACCACCGCCCCTAAAGGGGGATTCCACACACACACACACACACGCGCACATACACACACACACACACATATATTTATATATAAAACAAAGTCGGATTAGTTACACTATTTATAACTCAAGAGCGGCTAGACCGATTTTTATAATCTTTGATTTGTTGGATTTGTTTTCGCCCCGAATAGCAGATAACTATCAAAACATCGGAGGCGATACGACGTTCGCCGGTACAGCTAGTATATATATATATATATATATATATATATATATATATATATATATATACATGTACATGACATGATAAGAAAATAAATGCCCATTCAAGCATTTATTTTTCTTATCATGTCATATTAAGCTTGCATTGCTCAATGTCAAAAATTTAATTATATATATATATATATATATATATATATATATGAAAATCAAAGCCATATAAACTCAAAATGCATCATCTTGATATCAGTGGTAATTATAGTAACGTAAGTAGAATAAACGACATTTATTCTATATATATAGGCCTAGTGTGTTACCCCATTTTTACAGGCGACACCAAGTTTTAATATATTTTTTTAACCGTTCAATACATTTTAAAAGATAACCCCGGCCGGAGTTAGAGAGAAACTGACAAATATAAAGTCAATAATTAACCGAAATGTGACCTAAATGGTTAGTGTGAATAGTTTTGGGTTAGTTTTATAAATTTAATAATGAGTTAGCAACATTTTATTGTGTAAAGTTTTCCCGATGTTAAATAATTACGAGCTATCCATCTTGAAAATGTTTTCAATAACAGCAGACAGAATAACACTCATAAAAACAATCCCGGAAACATTCACGCAAAAGAACTATAAGTAGCTGCATTATTCAGATTACTCATTTAAAATAGCAGGCATTTAAAAATTAGTTATCGCTTCCCAGTATCTGTTACTCAGAGTTCCTGGTTTTAAAGCTGAACATCTTATATTATGTTCCTTGTCAATCACTTTTCCTTCATCATACATTGGACACATGATCCCAATATGATGCAACTGGTGTGAAAGGCAGTTCGCATCCAACGACCAGTCGGAATTCAACAGTTGACATACTTATTGGAGAATATGAGACGTTCCTGATTATTTCCTTCTATTCCTTCGATCCTATTCTGTTTGATATATGATTATTGACCTAAATAGTTTTAATGTTACGTATTGTTAATGTAGCGTTTTTAGATATTTCTGTCTCAACTTCTCATTCAATTTTCAGGTATTTTCTCTACTAAAAAAACACATATACTTTATATATACCTCAGATCGTTATTCACGTGTTGCTGCAATTATTTGTGCGTTTTTTATATTGTTCTTCGAATTATTGCAGACAGTAATTTGTACTGGAATTACAGTTATTTGTAATAAATCATTGATTAATGTTGTTAATTTGGAACTACAGAAATATCTTATTTTACTTCGTTCTAATTTTCTTCTTATTTAATTAGTCGGCCGCGGTAGATTAGTGGTTATGCTCCTTGCCTCTGGTCCCGAGAGTCGCGGGTTCAAACCCGGCCGGGGTCGATGGATATTTTAAGACGGAAAAATCCAAGGAGCAAATCCTCCGGGAGGGACTTAGTCCCGAGTCTGAAGATTTTCAGGCTCGTAAAAAATCATTAAGCCTGAATGAAAAGGCCTTTAAGCAAAATTTACCGAATTTTCCCGTCTTAGTACTACCTTGGTTTCCTAGATAACCTTTAAACTGGAGCCTGTCATTCATCCTGAACAACATAACCTCAAAATTGGAGTCTAGTTTGAACGATTCCGATTAAATTAACCCTTAAATTGGCAATGTATCCTATAGGATAAACCATTAATTTCATTATTTTAATATTTTTGATAAAGAAGAAGAAAATAAACTGATATAAATAACTCTTCTTCTTCTTCGTCAGGCTCCACGACTTCCAGTGGAATGTCTTGGCCTTCTCAACTAGTTTATGCACGCTGACCACGAACCACTCAAAATGACATCTATACGAAAACAAGTGTAACTAAATTAGTATGGTTCAATTACTTCCGTGTAGGGAGAGAGCGCCTAAATCTCTGTAAAGGGAAAACACAGGCTTACAATACAATAGAATACAAATCTAATTAGTACTGCATAGACAGATGTTCGTCTGCATTTTTCATTGTTGTTTTTTCTTGAATGAAGAATATTACGAAATATTACAGAGTCATTGAACCTGTAGTTAGGGTATGTTATAAAGGACTACAAGTTAGAAACTAATGCAAATCTCGATTAATTTCGATTGCAACTCGTTTTGCGAACCTAGTGCAAATTTAGTAATTCCACTAGGTGGCATATTTGAAAATTACAGGGAGTTATTTTTAGTCAGGTCTTTAATTTTATTATTATTATTAAATTTCTATGAGCGGAGTCTAATTTTAGTGAATTGCCAAAATTTCAAAATGTTTTTATAGTATATTTTACTAGTTTTTATCCCTTAACCCTTCAGAAAATTGTGCCAGCATAGCAGCGTTAAATGTCATACTGTTATCGCTTTTTAGGTTTTTTTTATGTACACTTGTAATTATGTTTTTTACTTTTTCGTAACACACACACACACACACACATATATATATATATATATATATATATATATATATATTATATTGCAGATTTTCGCGGATATAAGTATGAATAAGAAAGTTTTCTTGGGTTTTCCGCGCCTTGGATAATATATATATATATATATATATGGAATGATAAGAAAAATAAATGCCTGGACGGGACTCGAACCCGGATCTCTGATCGGGTTCGAATCCCGTCCAGGCATTTATTTTTCTTATCATTCCATATTAAGCTTGCATTGCTCAATGTTAAACATTTAATTATAACATATATATATTTATTTATTTATTATTATTCCGGCTTTTACAATGAATATACATTTTTCCGGTACCCATGTTCACAGTTAACTACACATTTGTTTATTTGTATATATATATATATATATTACATTGCTCAGGTCACTATTCACATTTCTGCAACAATACTTCAATCGTGGTAGTAAAAGATTCCGGGCTATGTGGCCGTGGTCTATAACTGGCGTTTCCAGACGTTTCTCCCTCAACTGCGGAGGGCATCTTCAGTGGCGAGCGCTAGAAGCTGTTGTTTTCCTGTCGTAGACTCGACTGCGAATCGCAGTCGAGTCTACGACAGGTAAACAACAGCTTCTAGCGCTCGCCACTGAAGATGCCCTCCGCAGTTGAGGGAGAAACGTCTGGAAGAAACGCCAGTTATAGACCACGGCCACATAGCCCGGAATCTTTTACTACCATGATTACCGGCCGTGAAAGCCTGCATTCCACTAATACTTCAATCGTTTTTTTTTCTTGTTTTTAATAACAGTACTCAGATACCTGCGCTGCAATCCCCGAAATATCTGTAGAGAAATGAAAATATAGGTGAAACTAGAATTTCTGTGGGTATAACTTTATTTATTCAAGTAGAGACAAGAATGTTTTGTTTATATTTAAAAAAAAACCTTAGGTCACATGGCATCTACAATATTTTGTTACCTACATTTAGGCTGTTTATCCGTATTTTGTGAAGGAGGAGTGTTCAATTCATAAGAGGTTTATCGATTTAATCTTAATTACAATAAATAAATGCTGAATAAAATAGATCGTGGTAACGAAACTTTAGCGCAACATCTGCTTTTGTGACTGGGGAAAAACCAAAGAACCTCCCAAATACAAATCTCAAACACTATCTTAAGCCAATTCGTTCGGTTATTCGAAGTAAATTATCATTTCATTTCAAATAATGGATGTCAAGGCAATTACTTTGCATTTTATTTCATTTAATGGACGCCGAGGCAAATTGCGTAGAAAATATTTACAAATCAGACGTTATCGAGATGTAATGTACCGGTAATTTTCGAAATAGGAATCAAGTACGTGTGGGAAGTTTCTACAGTTAACCTAGACACTATACGCGTATTCGCTTTCGTTGCTAATGGACTTTCCATTAAGAAGTCCCTCGTCTACTTTAATGCAGGGAGTGGCGTTTTCAGGTGATGCAACTGAAAATCACGTCATAAGTTTTGTGCATATCTCTTAAATATTCTAAATCTAAAGATGAAACAATTTTTTGTGTGCTCATTTCATAAACTACTTCGATATTTTATGAATTAAAATATGTCATATTTTTATGTTATTCTTATTTATAAATATTTCATTAAACAGGTCATATCTGGGGATTTTAGATACACCAATAGGCTATGTGCGTATTACATTGTGAGTAGTCATGTGTTTTAATTGTCCTGATATTAAATGCATTGGAGAAATTTGTATGGCAATAACATCGAACCCAGCACCTTCCTTAAAGACTTGTGAAACCGTCCTGTGAACATCGAGCAACCTTAGTTCGGGCGATGGTTTTAGCGAAAGTAAATTCGCAGTATTATTACTATTGTGTAAAGTAAAGTAAAGTGATCCCACAACAGGCCCGGAGGCCCTTGGGGTAGTAGGAGGTTAAGGCTCCCACTTTTTCTAGACAATCGGCACTTTATGTCAGCCGGGTTGTCAGCCCTGCGTGACGGCCGCCTTTACCCCCAGAACAAGCGTCTGGTACTCATTTCCGTTAGAGGCTGAGTCGATTTACTATTGTGTAGTGTTTCAAATTACATACATATTACACATCCAAGTTAACTGTGCACGGGTGGAGGGGAAGAGTTTTAGCGCTAGTACCACCGAACTATTGAATCTGTGGAAGGGATGTAGGAGAAGACTGTACATCCGATCGCGTACTGAAATGGTTCAATTTTAAGTGTAGGCGGAGAATCCCTAAACACGTGTGAAAGGTCTTAACATGGTTGTCATATTTAAGCACTGAACCTCAAGCGGTCGGATCATTTAAAATCACAGTATTTGTCGTCTCTCCGTTACCAGCCTCACAATAAATCACAAGTGGCAACATGTAATGAGAAGTGACAGCCCATTCCTACACGTAACCCCAATAGTAACAGGGTTGTCAAATTAGTAATTTTGTTAATGGTCGCGTAGAAGGACGGAACATTAAAATCCATAATATTTGTCAACTCTCTACCTGCCAGACAAAGAACATATTTTCCGCAAGCACAGACTACTTGGTGGAGTAATACATATATGGTGGACTAGTGGTTAGCCTATTTATCTCTAGTTCCGGGTTCAAACCCTACCAGGTCGATAGATTTTAAAAACATAACATCCTGAATATGATTTTCTTCGGGGAAAAATGTAAAATATGTGTCCCGTGTCGTAGAATTACAAAAACAATTTCAAGTTTGAAATAAGAGCCTTTTAAGTATAAATGCCCCGGTGGTAATAGTAATGAGAAGCAAAAAGCGTGTAAAAAATGAAAATGAATGTTACGAAAAGACGTCATAAGTGAAAGAAACGATACATTATGATATTACTTACTTACTTACTGGCACTATCGAACCCGTAGGTTCATGGCCGCGCGGACATAAGCTCTCCATACATCCCTATCCTGAGCTAATGCTTTCCAATCATTCCCTGTATAATCTACTTCCCTCAAATCATAGTTAATGTTGTTCTCCCACCTCATTCTTGGTCTACCAACTGGGCGTTTTCCCTCTGGCTTTCCTACAAGAAGCTTCCATGCACGTCTTTCATTCCCCATACGTGCAACATGTCCTGCCCATCGCAGTCTACGAGACTTAACTGTTCTTATTATATCTGGCTTCCTATAAAGACCATGTAGTTCATTGTTATGTAGTCTTCTCCATTCATCTGTCTGTTCATCTCTCTTTGGTCCAAAAATTTTCCTAAGAACTTTATTCTCAAATACTCGTAATCTCCTTTCCTCCCTTAAAGTAAGAGTCCATGTTTCGCACCCATATAATATAACTGGTAGAACAATAGTTTTATATATTTTCAGCTTAACGTTTTTTGAAAGGAGTTGGGACATCAAAAGTCTCTGCAATGCATAATAGCACGCATTTCCAGAATTGAGCCTATGTTTAATTATCAAACAATATTGCCTATTAATAACAATTTATCGCAAACGATTTTTTAGGTACATACAATTTTCAAGAACGTTGATAAAACACTAGTAAAGAACGTTTTATATCATATAGACCTACGCACTCCAGGAAACACTTAAATGGATTACATCGGCTGCTGATAAGTGATAATGCTATGTTAATTCGCCATTCGGATAAAGCATGACTAATGCCACAATAGGAACATATCTTTACGGAAATGTTCATAAGAATCATATATGACTAATGTGTGTTCTGACATGTTGTTTGGAACGTGAACATTGAGAATAAAGAGAGTGATTATTGTGGCTACAAGCTGAACTATCTATTAGTATCCCTTCTCTTTCGTTCTCCCTTCCCCTATTCACCATGTGTCAACTTCCCACTTCATATTACAACGGCCTTCCAGATACTGTTAATCCGGCAGACCGTACAGTCTTTCTTGTTCAGTTGGTTCGTGGGGTTCCAAGGAGTGAGTTGTTTGACAGTTGGCAGTGCGGTTCGCGTATTTTTATACGTGGCCTACATAGTTTAACAATGCATGTGTGATTTTTATCTAGTCAATATAGTTAAAACCATATTACATGGGTACAATAGTGTATTATAAAGAAAACGATAATATTTTAAATAAGTGTTTATCAGAAAGGACGAAAGTGAAAATGTCTGTGAAAGCTTATATGGATAGTAGAAGACATCTCATACCTTGGTTTTCGTGCCCACAGAGTCAGAAACTGCCGGCTTTGGGAAACGTAGGCCACACTCTAAAAAGTGTTTCTGTGTCGGCTTCCCGATTGAATTTTACATCATCAACATCAGGACTGCTCCAGATCCAGTTCTACAGCGGCACCAACTCCAGTATCAGCATGTTTTCCAGCCCTCAATAACAACAGCAACTCTACCAACAATAACAATGTTCTAGACACCAGTCCGTCTTTGCAAAGATTAGATCCACATGGCCGTAGACTTCCACTATCGCCTGCTGGTGAGTACTACTTAATTAATTTACTTTATCCCAGCAACACAGAAATTGATAATTTCTAAATTTATACATTATTTTATCATACCCATGCCACAAATGTATGTACTTGTAAAATTCATCATCATCATCATCATGAACAAATTCGTTTTAGGCCATGTGGCCTGTACGGTACTTGTAAAATTCTATGTTGCTAAACTCCACAAACGCTGCTCTCACAAGAGTTGAATCGTAATAAATGTTAATACTCAGAATTTAAGCATATAGTCGTTACACAAAAATGTTCCTAGCTCAATTGCCACAGAGTTAATATCTCATTTTTGGAGAAGAACGTTATTTCAACAAACAAGCAGTAGGGATATAGTAACATAAAGGCTCTGCTTCCTTTTAACGGGAAATGGCTTCCGATTAATAGGTAGAAAAAGTAGGCCTATTTATTTAGCTATCTCGCACACAGGTCAAAACAACATTCCTTTCTTCAAAAATTCCGTACGAAACATACCCGGAAATGTGAATAAAACTGTACATCTTCCGTCACTAACTAGGATTGATATCATTTAGAGATAAAGACAAGATAGCCTCGATATATTGATATTCAATAGTATCGATACATGGAGAAATATTATCGATATTTGTAGGCCTACATAATTTTTATTTTTAAATTTAATAAAATATATTAAACTGCCATTACTTTTAAAATTTGTGACAAATGTTCTCTTTCTAATGTATGGTGATAAATGTTCTGTTCCTAATGTATGTTCAACTTAAAAAATCCAAATTATGTTACTCTATTTTTACTAATAGGTATATTTATTGTTTTTTAATAGACAGTTGTTCAATACTAGAAGAGCCTATATTACATTTTATTACAATTCTCATAAAGAGTCTTTTAACTAAAATATCTATTTATATTTACAAACTTGCAAATATTCAGCGTGCGCAGCTACGCCTAAATAAATTAAATGTATTTTTATGTTTAGTTAAAATCATGTATTTTAAGATTTCTGAAATTTTCTTTTTAATCTATATTTAAGATATCAATGTCAGTAAAACCAGATAAAATAGTTTTTAATAGGCCAACTGGGAAAAAAAATCTGAACTTTAGACATTAACTTAATTAAGTATAGGCTTACAATGGAGGGCAGAAATATTTTCTTCTAGAAAAAGATTTAGAATTTGAACGTAACTTAATGAGGAATATGAAATTTGTAGTTTAAGGCATGATGCCTTGGTGCAGAACTATGGGACTTGTGATGTTCGGATCCGCATGGGGGAAGAAATTTTCTCATGGAATTTTGACCAGTATAGGAGCAGTGCCCATCCAGCATCATGAGGAATTTGGGTAACTACAATAAATAGCGGCTCCAGGTTGAAAAACTAGCTATGACAGCTGGGAACTTGACATGCTGATAACTGGATATATGATCATCCACTTCTGCAAAATGAAAATTGGATGTGAGTCCAACAGTTGGCTAGTATGTCAAGGGCCTCCTAGGCTTGCCGTGCCTTGGGGTTGAAATTGATAAAATAATTTTGTCAATTAGTCTTATCTTACTATCCCCATAAACGTAAAGTGATCCCACTATAGTCCTCAGGTGTCCCTTGGGATTGTAGGAGGTTAAGGTTCCTTTCTAAACAATTGGCACAAGATGTCACCCTTGCTTGATTGCCGCCTATACCCCATAACATGCTTCTGGTACTCATTTCCAATAGAGGCCGAGTCGACCTCAGGAACATGGAAAATTTAGTCAATTTAAAAATTCTGACCCACAGGTTTTGAATTTGCACTTTCTGCCTTGTAGCTTATTGCCTTAATCAACTATGCTATAGTGTCCCCACAGTATCTTTCTAATAAAATACAAAATACCAGTATGAGATAATTTAGAAGTACCATATACGATATATCATTAAACATTATTAGAACCCTCTACCAACTTTTTCCTCATAATAGTTTAAAATTAAAGTAAAAGTAAAGTGATCCCACAACAGACCCGGAGGCCCTTGGGGTAGTAGGAGGTTAAGGCTCCCACTTTTTCTAGACAATCGGCACTTGATGTCAGCCGGGTTGTCAGCCCTGCGTGACGGCCGCCTTTACCCCCAGAACAAGCGTCTGGTACTCATTTCCGTTAGAGGCTGAGTCGACCCCAGGGCCATAGTGCCGCCAGAGGGTTTGGGCCAGTTTAAAAATCCTGACCCCAACGGGACTTGAACCCTGGACCCTCCGGCTTGTAGCTCAGTGCCTTAACCACTACGCTACGGCGTGCCCCAATAGTTTAAAATGCCAAATGCAATTGTAACATACACTTTATTTATTCACATTTTTTGTATATGTGGGCTGTAATAATATATATATAGTCCACCGCTGTGGTCTCGAGGTAGCGTGCTACCTTGTCACGCAGTGGGCCCGGGTTCGATTCCCGGTCGGGACAGTTTTTCTGGGTGAGGTTTTTATCGGGGTTTTTCCTCACCTGTAAGACAAATGTCAGGGAAACTTTAAGGCCCAAACGGTCCCCGAAATCATATGGCCATCGCAATCATCATCATTCATATTCATCTTAGATTAAGCTTAGGATTAGGGACTCTCCTGGCGCACCACTATCATCATCATCACCCATCATATCGGGGCAACGTAACCCTGCCTTCCAGGCGCCCCAACCTCAGAAGTCGGTTACAAGTACGCCATGGCAGGAGAGAATACCAGGAATGTCGAAAGACAACCTGAGACATTTAAAAAATATATATATATATATATATGGTATGATAAGAAAAATAAATGCCTGGACGGGATTCGAACCCGGATATATATATATATATATATCATCAAATCATATGGCCATCATCCTTAAACATTATCATCCTTACCATTATCATTATCATCATCATCCTTCACCGGTGTGGAAAGCAACGGGAAGCTACCACACCTACACAATTCCCTAGTAAAGCTGCAAGCATAGCATGAAAATGCTAAGATTGCAGTGAAGGACCTGCCTTCGGGCAGAATTACTATGGATTGATATATATGGATATATATATAATAGGTTCCAAAACTGATTGATAAAATACAATTTTTAACTTTTTTTCTTCTGTCTTAGAAACCTCCAAGACTATGCTCAAATGTTGCTTTGCTTTTTGTGTTCTCTTTTCAATATTATTATATTCCAACAATATTTTCTTTCTGTTTTGTATAGACCACATAATTAATTTAATATTGATATAAATAGCACCACACCTCATATTTTGTCTTCTTTTTAGACCAGTTTCAGAGTAATTATTCTTCATCATCAGTATTTCCTTACCTTTGTTCTGTTGTGATTCCTCTTTCCTCCTTCGTCTGTGACCAATGAACCTCCAAATCAAATCACATTCACTGGACATTTCAACATTCATTAATTGATTCTCCTTTTTTTTTTTTTAATGTAGCCTAGTTTTTTTTCTTTTCCAAACTGGGAGTTCTTTAAGTTTTTCTATTTGTTTAATTAATTTTGCCTTTCATTCAATTTTATATTTTCTGTCCAAGCTATTGCAGATTTTTCTATTTCTTCATTTTTAACATTCCTAAGGTATTCCATTACTCTGGTTTTCAAATATCATTTTGTTTTCCCTGTGTAAATTTTGAACCTCATAATATTAATTGTTTTAGAAAAAAACTTCAAAAAGTGAATCCAGTGTGTTCAAATATGCTAGGATATCATTGTGAGAATTGGTTTCAGTTAAAGAGTACTTTAAATTTTACTGTTAGCTTCAACACAATTCGATTTTATGAATAAACAATGATTGAATTATAAATATGAACAATTGAAATGGTGTGCACACATGTGTGAAAGGTTACATTTCTTTTTATATTTCATGAGGGATTAGTAACTCTTCAGGCATCATAGTATATTCTATCTTTCTTACTCCCTATTACAGACATTTATTCCGGGTGTGAAATGCCTTTGTGCACATATCTTATGGTGGGAACCATTTGCCAGGAAGTGTGTCACCATATGTCTAAGTTGATAATTTACTGTTATCCATGTTTTATTCACCAAGGCTTCACTGTGGTATAAGTCTTCCTGGATTTTGCTCTTTTTGGGAAATATACAAAATAAAGAAATATAGCAAGGATTCAATGCAATAGATGCCATGCGAATGTAGTCTTATGTTAAACTAAATAAATGGATCCACTGTAAAAAAAAAGTTCTATTAAAATATTAATGTACACTTTTCCTAGCTGACTCTTTAAGAAGCATCTCTTAATATATTGTCTATATTAGCGTGCTGCCTTGTCACGCAGAGGGCCCGGGTTCGTTCCCCGGTCGGGGCAGTTTTTCTGGGTGAGGTTTTTATCGGGGTTTTTCCTCACCTATAAGACAAATGTCAGGAAGACTTTAAGGCCCAAACGGTCTCCGAAATCATATGGCCATCATCAGCATCATCATCCTTATGGCCATTATCATCATTCTTCACCGGTGTGGAAAGCAACGGGAAGCTACCACACCTACGATTCCCAAGTAAAGCTGCAAGCATAGCATGAAAATGCTATGATTGCAGTAAAGGACCTGCCTTCGGGCAGAATTACTATGGATGGATGGATATTAATCTAAGATGAATATGAATGATGATGGTAACTATAGCCGTTTTAGTGAATGCTAAGGCATGTAGCAGGAGGGAACATTGCAGAGTGGGGCAGGGAAGTAGCAGCCATGCAAAATACATTTCCTTTTTAATAATAATGTCCACCGCTGTGGTCTCGAGGTAACATGCTGCCTTGCCACGCAGCGGGCCCTGGTTCCATCACCGGTCGGGACAGTTTTTCTGAGTGAGGTTTTTATCGGGGTTTTTCCTCGCCTGTAAGACAAATGTCAGCCGAGTGGGGCAGGGAAGTAGCAGCCATGCAAAAAACATTTTCTTTTTAATAATAATGTCCACCGCTGTGGTCTCGAGGTAGCATGCTGCCTTGTCACGCAGCGGGCCCGGGATCCATCACCGGTCGGGGCAGTTTTTCTGGGTGAGGTTTTTATCGGGGTTTTTCCTCGCCTTTAAGACAAATGTCAGCCGAGTGGGACAGGGAAGTAGCAACCATGCAAAAAACATTTTCTTTTTAATAATAATGTCCACCGCTGTAGTCTCGAGGTAGCATGCTGCCTTGTCACGCAGCGAGCCCGGGTTCCTCACCGGTCGAGGCAGTTTTTCTGGGTGAGATTTTATCGGGGTTTTTCCTCGCCTGTAAGACAAATGTCAGCCGAGTGGGGCAGGGAAGTAGCAGCCATGCAAAAAACATTTTCTTTTTAATAATAATGTCCACCGCTGTAGTCTCGAGGTAGCATGCTACCTTGTCACGCAGCGAGCCCGGGTTCCTCACCGGTCGAGGCAGTTTCTCTGGGTGAGGTTTTTATCGGGGTTTTTCCTCGCCTTTAAGACAAATGTCAGCCGAATGGGGCAGGGAAGTAGTAGCCATGCAAAAAAACATATTCTTTTTAATAATAATGTCCACCGCTGTAGTCTCGAGGTAGCATCCTGCCTTGTCACGCAGCGAGCCCGGGTTCCTCACCGGTCGGGGCAGTTTTTCTGGGTGAGGCTTTTATCGGGGTTTTTCCTCACCTGTAAGACAAATGTCAGGAAAACTTTAAGGCCCAAACGGTCCCCGAAATCATATGGCCATCATCATCATCTTCATCATCATCATCATCCTTTGGGAAGCAACGGGAAGCTACCACACCTACAATTCCCTAGTAAAGCTAAGATACAAGCATAGTATGAAAATGGTATGATTGCAGTGAAGGACCTGCCTTCGGGCAAAATTACAATGGATGGATTAATAATAATAATAATGATAATAATAATAATAATAATAATTTAATAAGAATCAAATGAATTGTGAAAACAAAGATGGGAATGATATGTTTCCTGATACTGCAGTTCTGTGTTAAGAAACATAGATGTATGAGGTCCACCGCTGTGGTCTCGAGGTAGCGGGCCCGGGTACGATCCCCGGTCGGGACAGTTTTTCTGGGTGAGGTTTTTATCGGGGTAAACTTTAAGGCCCAAACGGTCCTCGAAATCATATGACCATCATCATCATCCTTCACCAGTGTGGAAAGCAACGGGAAGCTACCACACCTACAGTTCCCTAGTAAAGCTGCAAAGCATAGCATGAAAGTGCTATGAAAGACCTGCCCTCGGGCAGAATTACTATGGATGGATGTATGAGGTAAGAAGAATTCACAATTCATTTGATTCTTATTAAGAAAATCTCATAATGTAAAAATTCCCAAATTGATTATATTAATAAAATAAATTGATATAACAACAACACTTCTTTAATGAACACTCGAAACATGTGAGAAAACGTAAGTACCGATATTAACTAACACAGAATTGGTAAGTAAAAAATTTCAATGTTTAGTAACTTATGTTTTCAAAACTGAGTGTATTTGCTGGCAGTACCTGCATCTCGCCTTCCCCTCTTACCGCACCATACAACATAGACCCCACAAAAGAGGCTACAGAAGTCAGAACTGAAGTATAAGTCACTTGTTACTAATGATTCTCAGATATTTTAATGACTTAAGACTTAATTATTAAAAATCATTAAAATCTGTTTTATTTATGTTACAGAGGCCCTAAAGTATTATGGAAGCCGGCTGACTGAATATGAAAAGATTGAGGTGGAAGAATATCCAGAAATATGGTATCTCGGTTTAGATGCATGCAAGATACATGGAGATCCACAGAATGGTGGATTTGATGATGATAATGGAAGTTATAATAAGGTATAGTTAAACATAATTTATGTAAATTTTATTATCATTCCATTTTTTATTATTTACAATACAATAGTAATATATAATTCAAATTTCTATATCATATCACAAATTAGTCCACCGCTGCCTTGTCATGCAGCGGGCTCGAGTTCAATCCCCAGCCGGGGCAGTTTTTCTGGGTGAGGTTTTTTATCGAGGTTTTTCCTCATCTGTAAGACAAATGTCAGAAAAACTTTTTAAGGCCCAAATGGTCCCCGAAATCATATGGCCATCATCATCATCCTTATCATTATCATCATCATTTTTCACCGATGTGGAAGGCAACGTGAAGCTACCACACCTACAATTCCCTAGTAAAGCTGCATAGCATAGCATGAAAATGCTATGATTGCAGTGAAAGACCTGCCCTCGGGCAGAATTACTATGGATGGATGGATCACAAATTACTCATTTAATCCTTATTTATAATATGTATGTATGTATGTATGGACTCTTGATTTAATGATAAAGTTATGAACTTCCATATTTCCCAATATTTGTGATATGTGTGGAAAAATTAAATTATTAAAATTTATTTTAATTACTGTTGTTAATACAATTTTATGTATGTCTTCATTTATTTTGATGTGTATATTCATTTCCACTTCTTGACAGCACTGTAGCTAGTTTAGTGAGTTAGTTATTTGTTTACTCAGGCAATCATGTTTAGTAATCATCATCATCATCATCCTCCTGCCAGGTATTAGTCCTAGAAGAACTGTTACGGCCTGAGAAAGCGGTTTTCATGCCATCTTTTCATACGTCAACCAAGTGACCGTTTCCCATTTGGTCAGTAGTCATTATTGCCTTGGGGATCTTGGATCTAGTCATTCTTGAGACATGTTCCTTCCAGTTTAGCTGATATCTGGAGATGTAGTCCAGTATTGGTGACACATTAAATTCTTGAAGGATTTCTACATTTTTCTTTCGATCCCATTTGGTGTAACCAGCTGTTCGGCGCATAAATTTCATCTCACAAGCTGTTAGTCTGCTTTCATCTCTCGTCCTTATAGTCCACGCTTCACTCCCATAACATTGGACTGGTCGAGCCATTATTTTATAAAGACGAGTACGAGTTGATTTTTGCACAAATTTTCAACAAAAGAGAGTTTATATCCCAAATAAGTAAACTCATTAACTCTCTCTAAAATTTTGTTATTTAAACAAATTTTGCTTGGTATTGAGTTTAGTAATTATTCAGAACATAACTACAGCTAATTTACATAGAGTTACCAGTATCATTTTTGGATACTGTAGAAGTATTTTGCTTTTAAAAATTAATATAAAATTATAGAATATTCACCTGAAAGGTCCGTCTCCTCAACTTAATTATCGTTTAACTGTAGCGCTTTCGGGACTTGTCCCATCATCGGCAGGATTCAAAACTGGTGTTTCACTGAAGATCTGGTAGAGGGGGTTACATGTATTGGGTTCGTTTTCATTTATCAGGCTGTCGTTGTGAGCTGCTTTCATGATTTCCATCTCTTCGAGTACGTTTATCTTCGCTGGATTATTTTCTCTGTGCATTACTGTTAGGGTGTTTTCAATATTTAACATGCGATGTCTGCAAAACACGTTATCCATGAAGGACATCGCATGTTAAATATTGAAAACACCCTAACAGTAATGCACAGAGAAAATAATCCAGCGAAGATAAACGTACTCGAAGAGATGGAAATCATGAAAGCAGCTCACAACGACAGCCTGATAAACGAAAACGAACCCAATACATGTAACCCCCTCTACCAGATCTTCAGTGAAACACCAGTTTTGAATCCTGCCGATGATGGGACAAGTCCCGAAAGCGCTACAGTTAAACGATAATTAAGTTGAGAAGACGGACCTTTCAGGTGAATATTCTATAATTTTATATTAATTTTGAATAAACCTCAATGGAACACATCATGAATCTTATAAAAGTTGATTTTGCTTTTAGAAATCCATAAGATAATTTCTATACTTGCACAAATTGGCCATCAATCTTTCTCCTGAGCTTGGTCCATCCATTTAGTGTCAGTCATCACAGTCCATTTCCTTGTTTTATGATCTCCTTAAATATTTTTTCTCAGTTCTTCCACCGAACAAATATTTTGCATATTTGTATCATACTTTAGGATCATGGATGTGGGCTAGATTCATCTTCTATGTCGCTACAGCCCTATTTGGTCCTGGTCTCCTGGATAAATTCTCTCCAAATCTGCCAGATTATTTATTTTTTCCAATCTTCCGTCTTCAATCCATTTATTTTTTAATCAACTGAATCTTGCTTCTATTTGTGGTATGTAGGATTTTCTTTGAGATGTATTGTTTATGAATTATTCCAAATGCAATCCTGCTTATTCTCACTCAATGAACAGAATTGAGAAATACAAGAGTCTGTATTGTCATCCCTCCCTAAGAAACATGCATAATCAAAATGCTCCCTTGAATTTCATAATTTCAATATTCACGACATTTCTCATGATATTTGTACCTTGAGTAAGGTCATACATTATTAAATCACATTTTAAAATAAAAATTCTTTAAAGCAAAAAAAAAAAACTGTTATTCTTCTAGTTATATTATATGGTGTAAAACATGGACTCTTAATTTAAGGGAGGAAAAAAAATATTATAAGTATTTGAGAATACATTCTTAGGAAATTTGTTTATTCAAAGAGAGATGAACAGACAGGTGAATGCAAATAGTGTGAGCTATGTGATCTTTATGGGAAACTAGTGTAATAAAAAAAGTTAAAGTCTTGCAGACTGCAATGAATAGGACATGTGAGATAAAGAGGTATGGAAACTCCTCATGGGTAAACCAGAAGGAAATTGTCCGGTATGTAGGCCAAGAATGAGATAGGAGAATGATATCAACCATGATTTAAGGGGATGATTGGTAAACATAGTTCAAGACAGGGATATGTGGAGAGCTTATGTCTAAGCAGCCATGAACCTATGGGTTAGATAGTACCAGTAGGTTAGTTAATTAGTCAAAAGACAGTCATGACATTAATTCAAGCATATGTTAATATTATTAAGGTATGTATGTTAATATTATTGTATTATTTATACAATGAACCAGTTCTATAAATATATTAAAAGAGCTTTCCATCTGAATTGAAATATTCTAAAAACAAAAATTCGGCTGCTAAATTTTAAGATTTATCTTATTTACTTTCCAAGTTTATGGTTGGTTGGTATCTAATGTCGAGCACTTGATAATGAAATCATTCGCTCTCTTGCACTCCAATATTTAGCAGAAAGGCTGGTCTCTTCTGCAAAAGCTGGACAACGGAGGAGATGGTTTCTTTCCATATCTTCATTTAAATTGCAAAAAGGGCATTTAGGTGAATCTGTTATGCCAATTCTGTGTCAATAAACTTAGAGAAGAATACACCACCAAAACATCTGGAAAGGAATGGGAAAATCTACAAGCTTATGACATTACTTTCCAAGTTTATTTATATTGTTTTAATGCATTCCAAATATTACTGAGTGTAAATGTGAAAAAGTCATGTTTTGTACTTTAATTTTAGGTTCTCCATGATCACATATCGTATAGATATGAAATCCTTGAGGTCATTGGCAAGGGAAGCTTTGGTCAAGTTATTCGGGCTCTAGACCATAAAACAAATCAACATGTAGCTATCAAAATCATTAGGTGAGTATATAAAATAAAATGAATGTGTAAACTCATTTACTTTAATAAAAAAAAACATTATTTTTCACATTTAAATGTCTGCACATTAAAGATATAGGGTCGCATGTTTGGACGCATTAGACAGTAAAATGCCTTCTCTGCTGAGCAAGTTGTATGCTAATACGATTTTGCTTACTCAGAAATCTGTTCATGCGATAATAATTGGTTAAATTTGTAAGCTACCTGCAGAGGTAGCTTAAATGAGCAACTCAAATTAAAATCCCGAAGGGAACCGACAGGAACCGATGGTAATCAATGCACTTTGCTGCTTTATCCAACATTTATCCAAGATGTCGGACCTTGAAGACTTCGATCATGTTTTCGGTATACACGGAGAAGAGGAATTTGATAGAGTCTACCAAAGAATTCAACTGGAAGAACAGGAGAATCGGCGTAATATTGCGTGTCACAGACGTGTTTGTATACGGTATTATTTGCGGGATGCAAGCATAAATGCATTCCTCTATAGCAGACGAAAATAACGGAAGTGGTTTTATCGCTGAGAATTCTGGGTAATTCGTTGCCAATATTACGAAAAGTCGACTCTCGTGCATGACCGATAAGTCGGTCGTTAATTCGTTCTCAGCAATTGCTCACGGTGAATCAGCTCACTAGTGATTGGAAGTAATTTGAGTAGAGAGTAATGTTCTAACATACGACCCATAATATTATGTATTTCTAAATATATAAAATAATTGTTCAGTATTCTTAACTCTTTGAATTAATTTAGTGACTAACCAGATTTATCAGAAAAAACCAGGGCACTTGTGTTTGTACTTTGTGTCACTACTTAACTTACTTTACTTATCTAGTTACTTTCAAACTGTCATGGCAGACAGTAGCTTATGTCTGGAGAGGACTCTTGAATAGCATGGAGGAGGTGAGGGACAGCATATTTACAGAGATTGCTACTAGATGGAAGTTATTTTTTTATTTAGAGAATTACAATGGAAGAAGTTGATTAAAGAGGGATAACAGTCATAATAATTTGTCAAATTTTCCACATCAATAAAGTTCCAGTACATGGACTATAACAATAGGCAAATTGTAGGCCTAGTAAAACAAACTTGCACCTCAATACACTCCTGTTAGGCTGATAGCCGTAAGTGATGCTCTTTCACAGCGTGATCTGATAATACTGTAACTTTATACTGCTATTTTGTTTGATCAAAAATATGGAGATTTATATATTCGAAATATCTCAACAACCAAAACAAATTAATAGCCTTCCAGTGGATACCCTCACACATCGGAATAGTTGGCAATGAAATAGCTGATGGACTTGCCAAAAAGGATACCAAAATACAGATAACAACCCACCCCAAATCGAACCTCCACAGAAAGATCGAAGAAATTAAGAAAGCATTCCAAATGGAAAACATGAAAGAAAACATTGCAACAGCCAGAGGGAAATCATGGGAGAAAATTGATGAGCTATACACAGAAATAAAATATAAAGGCCACAAGGAAGCAGTAGCAAAATTCAGACTGATGTCAGGACACGACTGCCTGGCTCACCATCTCCACAGAATATACGTTTTCCAATCCGACAGATGTGTCATATGCAAAGACCCAGACCTGATCATGGACAAACACCACTTTCTAGTCTGTCCAGCTTTAAATCCAACTGCACAACACTCTAAGGACCTTGTTCGCTTTTACTGGGAAGCCAGAGAGAAAATGACTTAAGCATCAAATCTTGCCATTAGAAAACAACAACATATTCCAAATAATTTTCTCGGAGCACCAGGACATTATGTCAAAAATCGAGACTGTCTGATAAAACTGGGACATATGATCATCTAGAGAAAGCATATTGAATGAACATGACATATATATAATAAATACATAAAATTTAATTATACAAAGCATGAAAATACCAATTCTTTAAAATTTGAATTCCATGCTGATATCTAATTACGAGGGCGGATCGGAAAGTAACACACAATAATTTTTTTTTAAAAAGTTTAATAGTAAAAAAAAGGAAAAAAATCACAAATGAACTTACATCTTTTACCTACTTTTCGACATAGTCACCAACTTTCTCAACACATTTTTCCCATCGTGTTACCAGTTTCAATATGCCCTGTTTGTAGAAGTCCGTTTGGTTGGAGTGTAGCCATCTGTGCACTGCTGATTTCACTTCCACATCTGCCTCAAAGCGTTTGCCGGCCAGGAATTTCTTCATGGGACCAAACAGATGAAAGTCCGATGGTGCAAGATCCGGACTGTATGGTGGATGCTGGAGCACCTCCCAACCAAATTCGGCGATTTTCTGACGAACGACAGCAGCAACATGGGGGCGAGCATTGTCATGAAGAAGTTTAACGTTAATGTTGTGACGTTTGTCACGAATGGCATGACGCAACTTCACCAAAGTTTTAATGTAGGCCGCAGCATTCACAGTGGTCCCGTGTTCAGCAAAGTCCACCAATAAAACACCATGCATATCCCAGAACACTGTCACAAGCACTTTCCTGGCAGATTGAGTCACTTTGAATTTTTTCTTTACTGGGGAACCAGCATGTTTCCACTCCATTGATGCCTGCTTTGTTTCGGGCGTGTAGTGGTACACCCACGACTCATCACCTGTGACGATTCCTTCCAGAAAGTCATGTCCTTGTGCGGTGTACCGCGTTAAGTGGTCCAAGCTTGCCATCATTCGCTGGCCCTTGTGGTCGTCTGTCAGGTTCTTAGGCACCCAGCGAGCACTAACTTTACAGAATTTCAAATTTTCATGAACAATGTCGTACACCGCACCATAGGAAATGTTGAACTTCTGCGATAAGGCTCGCAGTTGCACATGCCGGTCATTCAGAATTGCCGCCTCAATGCCTCTGACATTCTGCGGGATTGCTGCTGTTGTTGGCCGGCCAGAGCGTGGCGAATCACTAAGGTTCACGCGTCCCTCTTGGAAGAATGTGCACCACCTGGAGACATTGCTACGGTCCATACAATCATCCCCATACACGCCACGCATGTCCCTGTGAATTTCACTGGGTTTATGCCCTTTGGCCCACAAAAATCGAACAACACTTCTCTGTTCCTCACAGGTGGACGACTGTAGCATGCACGCCATCTTTGTTGCATAGTTCAAGCTTCTCTCGCAAGAGGTGCACCTGAGAAAAAAATACCATCTGTAGTGAAAACTTCAAACTATATCTCTGTGAAATTTCAACATTCTAGCTGCAATACCAAGGCAGAAAAAAATTATTGTGCGTTACTTTCCGATCCGCCCTCGTATGTGAGTGGTATATAAAACCAGAGATTTAGTTAATCTTTGGTTGACTTTTGTTACAGTAAGATATTTCAAGAGTAAAAGTTGTACATAAAGTAGAATTTGAACCATAGTTTTATAGATTTCATCAGAAAACAAAGGCAAGATCTATGATTAAAATCCTAGTTTAGCGCTAATCTATACTATATGAACTCTTTTTTGTACAATGCATTTTAGAAAGTCCTATAAACATTTTTAATATGTTAATGATTTAAAACTGATTATTTTATTTTTAACAGGAACAAAAAGAGATTTCACCATCAAGCCCTAATTGAAGTTCGAATCCTAGACCATCTCAGGAAGAAAGACAAAGATGGAACTCATAATATCATACATATGCTAGAATATTTCTACTTTAGGAATCATCTGTGCATCAGTTTTGAGCTCATGAGGTAAGAATTTATTGTTTTAGAAATATTTATATGAATGACCAAAGATTTTTAGGGGAAAGAACCAAATTGATTTTTATGTTAGGGGAAAGAACCAAATTGATTTTTGTTTATAGGATACAAGTAACCACTTAAAAAGCCACCTATTAAACTCTATTTCACATTCATGTTAAGAAGAGATGTAACAACCTGGCCCCTTCTCTTTTTTTTGTTGAATCCCTGTTACCAAGACTTTCTTGGCATGACATCTTATGCATTGATCTACCTTACATTCTAAAATATAGAAAGATAGAGCTTGCCAACTGGAGACTACCATCCTATTTAATCATTAGAGCCCGGATTTGTATGCAAAATGCATATTTTGTTTTACGCATTAAAAAGTATGCACAAATGATTTACATGTTGGTCCCTTCACAGACAATTCAAGTAGTATTTTATAATGCATAGAAATGCATATTCCAGAAGGGAAATGCTTATTTTAGATTTTTAATGCATAAATGCATATTTTACTCCTAATTGCAGTATTAAATTATAATTTTGTCTTCAGCTAATTACTAGTAATTAATTAATATTTTTTTAAATTAATAAAGTCTCTGCAATCCATTGGATATAAGCATACCATGTACGAGGGCGGATCGGAAAGTAACGCACAATAATTTTTTTTTAAAAAAGTTTAATAGTAAAAGAAGAGGAAAAAATCACAAATGAACTTACATCTTTTACCTACTTTTCGACATAGTCACCAACTTTCTCAACACATTTTTCCCATCGTGTTACCAGTTTCAATATGCCCTGTTCGTAGAAGTCCATTTGGTTGGAGTGTAGCCATCTGCGCACTGCTGATTTCACTTCCACATCTGTCTCAAAGCGTTTGCCGGCCAGGAATTTCTTCATGGGACCAAACAGATGAAAGTCCGATGGTGCAAGATCCGGACTGTATGGTGGATGCTGGAGCACCTCCCAACCAAATTCGGCGATTTTCTGACGAACGACAGCAGCAACATGGGGGCGAGCATTGTCATGAAGAAGTTTAACGTTAATGTTGTGACGTTTGTCACGAATGGCACGACGCAACTTCACCAAAGTTTTAATGTAGGCCGCAGCATTCACAGTGGTCCCGTGATCAGCAAAGTCCACCAATAAAACACCATGCATATCCCAGAACACTGTCACAAGCACTTTCCTGGCAGATTGAGTCACTTTGAATTTTTTCTTTACTAGGGAACCAGCATGTTTCCACTCCATTGATGCCTGCTTTGTTTCGGGCGTGTAGGTACGCCCACGACTCATCACCTATGACGATTCCTTCCAGAAAGTCATGTCCTTGTGCGGTGTACCGCGTTAAGTGATCCAAGCTTGCCATCATTCGCTGGCCCTTGTGGTCGTCTGTCAGGTTCTTATGCACCCAGCGAGGACTAACTTTACGGAATTTCAAATTTTCATGAACAATATCGTACACCGCACCATAGGAAATGTTGAACTTCTGCGATAAGGCTCGCAGTTGCACATGCCGGCCGTTCAGAATTGCCGCCTCAATGCCTCTGACATTCTGCGGGATTGCTGCTGATGTCGGCCGGCCGGAGCGTGGCGAATCACTAAGGTTCACGCGTCCCTCTTGGAAGAATGTGCACCACCTGGAGACATTGCTACGGTCCATACAATCATCCCCATACACGCCACGCATGTCCCTGTGAATTTCACTGGGTTTATGCCCTTTGGCCCACAAAAATCGAACAACACTTCTCTGTTCCTCACAGGTGGACGACTGTAGCATGCGCGCCATCTTTGTTGCATAGTTCAAGCTTCTCTCGCAAGAGGTGAACCTGAGAACAAAATACCATCTGTAGTGAAAACTTCAGACTATATCTCTGTGAAATTGCAACATTCTAGCTGCAATACCAAGGCAGAAAAAAATTATTGTGCGTTACTTTCCGATCCGCCCTCGTATATTTACATCTATGTTAGAGGGGAATGCCCGTGGGCCTTAAGAAATAATATTAAGGTATTACTAAAATCACATTTGATAAGCTTAGTGATGTACTCGTATTTAATAAAAATTCTGGCTACAATAGAATTTGTCAAATTAGAAGTACTGTGGCATTTTTCACATGCATCTGTGCCATCAAGTGATTTAGAAAGGACATTTTCATTTTTTCATTGTATGAAACCTTCTTCACTGACAGGCAAAGGAGCTTCACACAAGAAAACCTCATGAAAACCTTCTGCGTATCTACTGTAACAGCCAAGAATAAGCTAAGATTACCAACAAAGCAAATAATTTATTTTATTTTATTACAATCTGTTTTTGCATATTTAGGGTGCATATTTTCTACATTTTTCATGCATATTTGCATGCATATTTAGTACTTTATTTTGCATACAAATCCGGGCTCTATTAATCATTAATGTTAATACCGTTTTATGTATGTATAGTTTTTTTCTTTTGTGGTGTTCGAGTATTCTCTTCAAATCAAAAACATTTATTGGATAAAGCACAAGGGAAAGAGATGATTTCACAGTCTTCTTCAAAGTTAATTTTTTCTGGAATATTAGAATTTATTGTGTTTATACATATTTATTTACTTGCTTACTTTGAATATGATGAACAAAACTGTACACTGTGAGGATAGAATATACATTACAAAGTTCTTTGATGAAGAGAATGAGAGAAGACAACTGATTACACCCCCACAAACAATGCATCAGTGACAACTCAAATATTGATTTCTAACTTCCAATTTCTCCTCTTGGACACAGATTTGTCTTGATCTTGCAATAGTTTACATTATTCATTTGAAAAGAAAAATTAATGCCTGAACTAGATTCGAACTTTAACTTCTGATTTTGTACATCAGCGTGCTATCCATTACATTAATCCAGGCTTCTGGTAAAAACATCAATTTTCCTTTCCTCATATATCATTCTTTATGTCTGAAACAGCTAGCCATTGCTAGCAGTGCGATCGGATGTCTTCTAGTTCAAGAATACATTGATGAGAATTTTACACAATCTCTTATAGCCAATAAACTTATTTATTTCAAAGTTATAATTAAATTTTAACATTTGCTATGGTGGATAAATTAATAATTTGACAAGAAAAATGAATGTCTGAACTGGATATGTAGCGAATGTTAAAATTTAATTATAACTTTGAAATAAGTCCACTCGAGGTAGTGTGCTGCCTTGTCACGCAGCAGGCCCGGGTTTGATTGCCGGTCGGGACAAGTTTCCTGGGTGATGGTTTTTTCGGAGTTATTCCTCACCTCTAAGACAAATGTCAGGAAACTTTAAGGCCCAAACGGTCCACGAACATCATTTGGCCATCATTATCATTATTAACATATTCATTGAGTTTAAGATTAATGCCTCTCCTGGTGCATCATTACCATCATCATCACCTATCATATATATCATCGGGGCAGCGTAACTCTGCCTTCCAGGCGCCCCAACCTCAGAAGTGGGTTACAATAACGCCATGCCAGGAGAGAATACCAGAATGTTGAAATGACAAGTGATGTCATAGAATTGAAGATATATATTTTTTACATATTTTGCAGGATTTTATTTCTAGTATCTATTCTTTCATCAATAAAATACATTGGTATGAAAATATTTTAGAGATTTTTACCTAAGAATTCAATTTCTAATTATATAATTAATATATGGAGAATTTATTTTTGAAATGAGATTTCTTTTTCAGTTTAAATTTGTATGAACTCATCAAGAAGAACAATTATCAGGGTTTCAGCCTGAGTTTAATAAGGAGATTTGCACAGTCTCTTGTGCAATGTCTGAAGCTACTTCATCGAGAAAACATAATTCATTGTGATTTAAAACCTGTAAGTATGACAATATAAGTTAGTTTTAATTTCTAATTATGATGAACTCTAGAGTATTCAGATTTAAATTCGATATGTATGCTTATGTCACACATTAAAAGATAGACTGGCAATATCATTCCATTAGGATTGCTTCAAGTGAAGCAGAAACTAGAAACAAAAGTTAGTTCATTGCCATATTGAAGTTCTGGCTACTATTTGAGCATGGTTGAGAAGACCAGCTATAACAGCTCGGGGACCTGACATGCTGACCACATGTCACCCCTACACTGGATTATGATTGTCTACCTCTGTGATTAACACATGTGGATGTGAGGCCAGTAGCCAGCTGGTAGGCCAAGGGCCTTCTAGGCTGTTTTGCTTGGAGTAAATAAAAAAAATCACAGCTTCATTTTACAATGTAGTAAATTCTTAAGTTGTGTTAGGATGTAGTTTGTCATGTTCTAAAAAAAAAAATTGTAAAATACAGACAATTACAATTATATGGACATGTAAAACGAATGGATGATGAAAGGTTCAAAGAAGAGTTTTGGATTGGATTCCAGTTGCAAGGAGACATAGAGGTAGACCAAAAACACTTGGCTGCAATAACATAAAGAAAATGATGAATGAAAAAGATTGCAAAACTGGATTGGGAAGATAGAGAGATTTGGGAGAAAAGGATAAGAATGTAGAACATTGGTCACAGAAAGATGTGATAATACATTGTAAACCTGTTCATGATGTTGATGATGATCAGTACATCAGCAAATGTTCATAGATTCACTATTTTTTTATTATTATATATAATGAATTAATAACCACCCATTAAATATATTATAGACAGCCTAATAGTATGAGTATTTTTAGCTCACAATTACAGCTATAAAAATTTTAATAACAGAAATACCACAAGTCAATACTATATATATTTTAATATGTTTATTTGAATATTAATCCACAGTAATATAATGTACGGTTAGAAACTATAATATAGTTACCTTGTAGGTCCGTCTCCTCAACTTAAGTTCTTTTAAAACTCTGTAGGCCTTTCGGGACTAGTCCCATCATCAGCAGAATGCTTCAACGTTAGATTCAAGGAACATTTCAGAGATTTCATTTACAATGGAGGAAAATCAAGTTACGCAAAACATGTAATTCAAGCTGCACACCATATGCATAACATCGATAACACCCTCACAATAGTACGTAGAGAAAACATTCCAACGAGAATAAATATACTGGAGGAAATCGCAATCCTAAGAGAAATCAACAACAACCTGATTCTCAATGAATACACACCTAATCCACACAATCCTCTGTACAGAATTCACAATCAAGTCAGTGCTTCAACAAGGGTCAACAAGAACGGACCTAACGCATTCTGCTGATGATGGGACTAGTCCCGAAAGGCCTACAGAGTTTTAAAAGAACTTAAGTTGAGGAGACGGACCTACAAGGTAACTATATTATAGTTTCTAACCGTACATTATATTACTGTGAACTAATACCTCAACGGAAAATCACCATGAATTTTACTAGTATTGAATATTAATACCTAATTCATTGTTACATATAGTTTTAAACACATCTGTGAATATATTATTTTACATTTTAATTATTTATTACTTTTCTGATATACATTTATTGCTATTTCATTAAAATTCATTAGACTTAGGCTTGGACAACAGTTGGGAATGATTGGAACTCGATTGGAACCATATTGGAAAATTAAGAATCCTGAAATCGCATCACCAGCAATTCCCTGCTTTATCCATAGACAGTCTGTTGCCAGTCTATCTCTTTATGTCTGTGGCTCATGAATTAACTAATAGATTTTTGTTTCTATGCAGGAAAATGTTCTGTTGAAACAAAGAGGGAGCAGTTCAATTAAAGTCATTGACTTTGGAAGTTCTTGTTATTTTCATCAGAGGATGTACACATACATACAGTCACGTTTTTATAGATCTCCAGAAGTCATCCTCGGTCTACCTTATGGAACTGCAATTGACATGTGGAGTCTAGGTAAAATCATTTTGTTAGCATTTAAATAGGATTTAATAATAATAATAATAAAATACAGTATATATTTCTGGTTTTAACAATGTTGATACATTTTTCCGGCACCAATGATTTGTCTTCAATTTTGCTTGGCTGTAAATCATTGGGTTTTTTAACATTTTTTTTTTTTTTTTTTTTTTTTTCCAATGAATGGGGAGTTAGCCCATTGCATGAATCCCCAACCTGGAGGACCAGGAAATTTTCTGCCTGGGTTTTCTTTCCATAGCCTTTGAAGATCCCTCTTCACCGCAAGGCCGCATATCTCTATTTCCCTTAGAGATAGGGTTGCCTCTTTCGCCAGATCTGCCATCTTGAAGAATTCCTTCTGCGCTGACTCTGCCATTGAGGTCTTCACCGTAACCCTGGCTAGGGGCCCTTACAGGGTACTATTATTTGGAGCCAACTGAACCCTGGTTTTTTTAATGAGGTTATTACTCCTCCCCCTCCTCCTTTCTCATCCGGGCTTGGGACTGGTCATGGCAGAGTTAATAATAATAATAATTATTATTATTATTATTATATAAATATAACAATAACAAGGTAATAAAAATTGTATTACTGCCATCAGTAACATAACTAGTCCTTTTTGGGAAGGCTTAAACCCCCCCCCTCCCCGATTCTCAATATTTTGAAATCTCCCTTCCCTCAAACTAGATTCATTATTAATATTATTATTATTATGTTCTAGCACTCGACATAATGTCATTCACCATTTTGCTTCACAAGTTGTTAAGTTTTGTTCCACAATCACTAGACATAAATTATTGTTCCAGTTTTTAATCAAGAAGCAAAATGCATAAAACATTAATAGTGAGTGGAGAACATATTTTTATCGACTCACCTCATATGATTTCAAATTTCTTTGATACCGACGGTTTCAGACAATATCATATCCTTCTTCAGTCATGGCTTCCACTGATGAAATTCTGTGATTGTTGATTTCTCTAATGACATCACCTCTTGTGCTGCCATCTTTTGTTGGGATTATAAACTTTGTATCTGGAATTTATCAAATAAATTTTAATGATTGTAGCAAAGTATACATAGGAAAAACAAAAAGGAATTTGGAAACACGCACTAAAGAACATTTTAGAAATATTAAAAATTGTGAAATTGAAAAATCAGCAATTGCTGCACATAGTTTGCTACATCATAAAATTGAAAAAGAGGCAAAACTTTTGAAACAGTTAGATAAACCATTGGAATTGACAATTTGGGAAATGATATTCATTCAGAAAGAATAAATATCGATCTATGAATTTCAATATTCCGGTGGATACAAATTTAATTACAAAGTTTATAATCCCAATGAAAGATGGCAGCACAAGAGGTGATGTCATTAGAGAAATCAACAATCACAGAATTTCATCAGTGGAAGCCATGACTGAAGAAGGACATGATATTGTCTGAAACCGTCGGTATCAAAGAAATTTGAAATCATATGAGGTGAGTCGATAAAAATATGTTCTCCACTCACTATTAATGATATAACCTCATAATGTTTACTTCCCAATATTAATTTAAATATGCATAAAACATATCTGAAGAGAAAAATTTTCGCCTAGACTAGATTTTTCTCTTCAGATATAATTTATCCTTCAATGAGAAGTGTTAAACTAATAATAAAATCGTCAATGCATAAAACATGTTTATTATTATTTAATTTTATCATTGCATCTGGTGCACAGTCTTAGCAATTAACTCCTTCCAGGTCTCAAGATTGAAAATTTTATAATTAAAATTTTCAAAACTGCCATGTATCAAATTCAGACAATTCCTAGTCAAGAAGCAAGAACTCTCGTGCGGTGGATAAAACAAGTTCCAAATCAGGAGGAGAAATTAAATTTTACAGTTTTGTTACTGATTGTTTTGCAGGTTGTATACTTGCTGAATTGTATACTGGGTATCCACTTTTCCCGGGTGAAAATGAAGTGGAGCAGCTAGCATGTGTCATGGAAGTTCTTGGAGTCCCGCCAGAAGAAGTAATAATGAATGCTTCTAGAAGAAGACTTTTCTTTGGTAAGTCTTATTAATTTATTATTATTAATTTATCTGAGCCATTGAGATTTGCCCGATGATTCAGAATACAAAAAAAAATCACAAAACTGAAAATTTAACATATAATTTATAATAGTAGTGCTAAAACAATTTATTCCTTCTTGGGTGAAAAGTAAATACAATGTTATCCATATAGATGATTCTGTAAATTGACTACTGACTTATTATTATTATTATTATTATTATTTTATTATAATACTAACAATTTCTATTTCTACTGATCTTTCTTTTTTTGTATGTTTCTCACCATTAAAAATTTAGTTATGGCACCTCTCGCATCGAAGAGAAGACTAGTCATAGAAATTTTGGTGTATTTTTCTTGGAGTTACGATATTGTGGACTTATAGATATTCCTTTTTTCTTGATTAAGCTTCTCAGTTGTGTGTTAGAGGATTTAAAATGAATAGTAGAGTCTATAATTTTGCCTTATGTTTCTAAATAACATCAATATGCCTATTGGTGTTTTTATCGGTGATACAATGCACTTCATTGTAAACTATAAATCCTTTGGAATGGATACTATTCACTAGGAGAGTCCTTAAAGTAAGGGAATAACTTGTTAAATTGTTTCATTTGAAAACTAAGTCAAATCGTTTTAAAGGGCTCTGAAATTTCCTATATAACTAATGTTAAAATAGAATTTATAAAGTCTATGTTTTCTCAGAATCTATCATAGTAATTGAATGAAAATTTTACTAGTCATTTTGTCGGCCACGGTGGACTAGTGGTTATGCTCGTTGCCTCTGGTCCTGATGGTCGCAGGTTCAAACCTGGCCGTGGTCAATGGATTTTTTTTAGGATGGAAAAATCAAGGAGCAAGTTCTCCAGGAGGGACTTTAAGCCGTGGGTCTTGAGTCTGAAGATTTTTCAGGCTCGTAAAAGATCCTTAAGCCCAACTAAAAAAGGCCTGTAAGCTAAATTTACCAATCTCAAACATCCTATGTCTCATTGAGTCAGTGTGTTGACCGCATGCCACTCATGACATCTTTGGGCAAATAATGTAACTAAAATTAACTTGGTCTATTAACTCCTAATAAAGGAGAGGTTATGGCTCAAAACTGGACTACGCTGTTAGATATAAAAGATTTAACAGTAATTTAACATACTGATTTCTTTTATTTGTGGTCTCTTTAGGTAAATACTATTTTTCTAGAAACATACATTTTTTGAATTTTTTAAAAATAATTTTATTTGTAGATCCAATAAGTAATAACTTTTTAGTGAAATACCTGTGTTAAACAATGCACTATGTGTTAAATATGTAGGCCTACTGATAATTTCAAATAAATCCCTTTCAGTGCATCATGAGAAAAATTGAATTTTATTTAACACTAGCAATGTCGGACGTTCTGGAGTGCTTATATTTTAATGTTGTTATTATCTATCTTGCACCTGGCAATGAAATCATTAGCATTCTTGCTTTCCAATATTTCTGGCTACAGTGCTTTTGACATCAAGTGCATCACAGCTCTTCAAGTGATCTTCGCAGGCCTGCTTACTTTTAAATCTAGGAAAAGCAGATATCAGTATCTACACAGAACTTGACAAAGGATAAAAAAAAGGCTACCTCCAAGCATGACAGGCCTAGAAGACCCTTGGCCTACCAGCCGGCTGCTGGCCTCACACCCACATGTGTTAATCATATAGGTAGACGATCATCTAGCCAGTGTAGGGGTGACATGTTGTCAGCATGTTGGGTCCCCCAGCCGTTATAGCTGGTCTTCTCAATCTGGAGTTGCTACTTATTGCAGCTACCCAAATGCATCATGATGCTGGGTGGGCATCGATCTCATACTGGCCAAAATTCCATGAGAAAATTTCTTCCCCCATGGGGACTTGAACCAGCGCAAGTCCCGTAGCTCTGTGTCATAGTTATTTGCCTTAACCACTTGGCTACAGTGCAGGACAAAAAAAAAGGCTAACACTGAACTTATTTAATTATATTATTTTTATATTTCAATTAATATTATGAAGTAAACATGAGGTTATATCATTAATGAGTGGAGAAAACATATTTTAATCGACTCACCTCATACATTTTCAAACTTCTTTGATACCGACGGTTTCAGACAAAATCATGTCCTTCTTCAGTCATTTTTAGTCTGATCATCTTACCTCAATATTAATGTTGGTTTGTTCTTGAACATGTTTCAAAACAATTATGTTTTATATATATATATATATGTTTTGAAACATGTTCAAGAACAAATCAACATTAATATTGAGGTAAGATGATCAGACTAAAAATAATATAATTAAAATAACCTCAAAATATAACTTCCTAAAATTAAATATTAAATTACTGAACTTATTTGTTATTTAAAGTAATGACTTAAAAAAAAAAGTGAGTTTACTTTGACATTTACTTTTATTGTAGTTGTCAGTGACACACTTAGCTTCCCATAAACATTTTTCATTGAATTCCTGTTCATAACATTTCCCCTCATAATTCATCTTACAACATAGAAGAGAGAGTTCTGTCCATTTTCTCTCTTACATTACCAATGACAGTTCATGAGTTCAAAGCTAGTTAGGCAAAATTAAAAAAAAATAAATCACCTGTTTAGAACCAAGTTATTCTAACTCCACTTTATAATTTTTTTTGTATTCATGATGTTGTAACTCTTCTTCGGTATCAGTTTGATACATAAGAGACGGAACACACTGTGTTTTGTACATAATGCAACAGTGGTTTATGCATTGCTCTGTTTTGAAAAGTGACACAAGCGAATAAATATGTGACTGCCCACAAGTGCCGTCAAACAAGTTAATTTTATATATTGTTACACATAAACATGGTTCAGAAATATGGACTCTGAATAAACAGTCAATTAAAAGAATAGAAGCCGCAGAAATGAAATATTTACAATTTGTGGTAGTATATACTTTAATGGATAAAAACTGAAGTGAAAATATCCGTAAAGAACTACAAATATTCAGTCTGACAGATAAAATAGAAGAGCATAGGAAAAAATGGTATGAATATGTCTGCAGAATGGATACTAACAGATTGCCTAGAAAAAGTCTGAATTATCAACCAAGAGGAGGAAAAAAAGAGATCGGGGACGCCCACGAAAGAGATGGACACAGCAGCTATGATACTTGGACATGGAACGAACCAAAAAGGTTTAATCCTTGCAAGAAGGAGAAGAAGACATTAACAATTCTAATTTAAAATTAATGTTGGGAAGTAAACATTATGAGGTAGTATTACTCTGACCATAAGTGAAATACACACAAACAATTTTTTTATGTATCTGAAAGTACTGTACAATTTATAAATTAGCAGAGAGTGAAGGTTAGGATAACATGACAGTTTTTTAGTCAAACAACAATGTCTGGAAGTAAACTATTTTAATTAATGCAAATTAAAATTAATTTTATTGTATATCTTAACATAACAGCCATATTAGTAGAGTCTGGATGTTAGGTACTTAAAAAATTCTAAATGGGCTCTTAAAAATAGACTACAACATAAATTTTTACAGCCTTACGTAAAGAATATAAACATATGCTATCGATAGCATACGAAGATATCAGAGATGATTTTGGAACTTGTTTTGCCTTTTTATAAAGAGAATATGTATGTTTTGCAGTGTGTACGTGTTGCTAAACTTGACACTTCTTCGTGCAATTCACTGAAATTTCAAATACTTTGCAAAACAATATTGAACCGTCACTTGAGAACATTTCCGCACCAAATTATTTCATGAAATTTGTCAGTTTGTCTTACTGTTTATTGTTGTCCATTCTTATGGCATAGTAAAACAACTGTTCTAAAGGTGTAAAAAAAATCCATATAAACTTATAGCACCACTTTGTCTTTGAAACACCTGTCCGTGAACAAGGACTGCAGGACTACAGACTGAATTCAGTGTTACCAACATCAAACATAATGTTGCCAGTCACTTAAAGATTTCTATGCAATGATATGTGTCATGAACTTTGTCAATTTCAACTAATTTAATTGAAATAATAAGTTAATTACGAGAAAAAATGGCAAATAGGCATTTATAGGCATTGTAAGCTCAAATAGGCATTTACAGGCATAATTAACTTCATGGAAAACAACTCTAGGGTCATCAGTATGAGCTTATATGAAGTCACTTTTACAATATCTATAATAGATAACTGTAGGCATTTTCCCTAACATCCGGTCTCTACATATTAGTATGAAAATTTGTCAGAACAAACAGTGATACCATTGCTACAACTTTTTTATTCAGAACCCTGCAAAAAAGTGTGTTAAGGGCATTTAAATTCCTGCAACTGAGTGGTAACAGTATTTTAAAATACCATATTTCTTCTTCTTCATCCAACCAAGTCTTAGGCCTATAGGCCTGTTACAATCTCACTGATGAATTTTGTATCCAGCACTTCCTTGGACAGCCCAGAGATCTCTTCCCTGTTGGACAATAATGAAGCATGGCCTTGGGAACTCTATCTGAACTCATTCATCGCAAATAATCTATTCAGTTGTTCCATTAAAGGATTATGTAATAAAGCAACAATCCTTATTAAATATTTTTGCCAGATTATCATGTAACATTTCTGGCATTCTCTTCTGGCATTGGCAGAATTATAACCCAATTCTGAGGCTGGGGTACTTGGAAGGCAGTGTTACATTCCTTGATGATATGATGAGAGATAAATGATAATGAGGCACCAGGAGAGTCCTTAAATCTAAACTTACGCTAAATTCCAACTTTAGGAATAATTCTCTTTAATGAAATACTCCTATGGTCAGAGCAGGAATGGAATCCAGGATCTCATGAACTGTAGTCAGAAGCTTTGGACCACAAGACCATGAAGCTGGTCTTGAGTAAATATCATATATACTCATAGTTAAATATGGGAAATAACATTATGAGGTTCTTAATTCGTAAATTAATGAGTCATATTTTTACATCTTACCTCATATCTCATGTTTCTTTAAACACAGGAACTAGTTTTCAAGAGAAGGATCTCTCTCATTTTCAATCGACACTATGACTATGAGATTTTCAATGGAATTGTTGGAATCTCCATCAATAATGTTGCCATCTGGTGTTGATTTGATGAACTTTGAGATGAGGTCACGTTCATCAGGAATCTCGAAATTCATGGATCTAAATTTGTTCTTCTGAATATATATCTTCTCCCAAATTGTCAATTCTAAGTGAATTTATCAAATTAATTGTAAGGGCTGCAATAAAGTATACATAGGAAAAACAAAAAGGAATTTGGACACTCACACTAAGGAACACTTTAGAAATATTAAAAATGGTGAAATTGAAAAATCAGCTATTGCAGCACATAGTTTATTGGAGAATCATAAAATTGAAAAAGAAGCCCAACTTTTAAAACATTTGGAAAAACCTTTAGAATTGACAATTTGGGAGAAGATATAAGAACTAATTTAGATCCATTAATTTCGAGATTCCTGATGAATGTGACCTCATCTCAAAGTTCATCAAATCAACACCAGATGGCAACGTTATTGATGGAGATTCCAACAAATCTGGTAGTCATAATGTCGGTTGAAAATGAGAGAGATCCTTCTCTTGAAAACTAGTTCCCATGTTTAAAGAAACATGCGATATGGGGTAAGATGTAAAAATATGACTCATTAATTTATGATATATACTATTTATATTATTTTAATAAGGATGTTTTAAATATTGATAAATGCCACATTATGAAAGTTACCTCCACAAAATATATTGTTTTAATGTAACTATTTCCATAATATAATCAGTATATTAAACAATGTAATTATTTTTATTATAGATTCAAAGGGAAATCCAAGATGTATTACAAATAGCAAAGGAAGGAAAAGAAAGCCAGGATCTAAAGACTTAGCAACAGCTATAAGATGTAATGATACTCAATTTGTGGATTTTATATCCAAGTGTCTAGAGTAAGTATTGGTTTTTATTAATGGTGGGTGGTATTACAATAGATTCAAACTAGAGCACAAAAGTGCAATAAGTGACATTGGAATATGCAATAGTAGTCATATGATTGTGTAGTAATGCTGAGCACTTGACAATGCAGCCATCGGCTCTTTTGCTCTCCAATATTTCTCAGTTACCGTAGATTGGATGAAAGGGCTTTGCATTGCTGAAGTTAGTCCAGATCTATCTCTTCTCGTAGCTTGCACAAGGCACTAAATGAAGAATACAATTCCAATTCTGTGTAAATTCTTTAACAAACAATCATGATGGTCAAATCTAAAAGATGTAACAGCATTTTTCCTTGATTATTTATTCAGGGATTTAGTGATTATAATATGATCGGCAATAACAACAAATGTATCTGTCATATTTGAAGAGAAAAATTATACGCTCAGACTGGGACTTGAACCCGGGACCCTTGGTTTTCTAGTCCAAGTGCTCTACCATTTGAGCTACCTGAGCAAGTACCGATATAAATGCAAATTTTTCTCTATATACGTTGTAATTCCCACCCACCAAATGCTTTGAAGCCTTTGCTTCTATCTTTGCAAATGGCGGCTCCTATATTAAGAAGACATATTTGGGAATTATACATTATAAATGCCAGTACGGCTTTTTTCGATGTTATTATTAATTTCATACATCTCAATGATGGATAAATCATATTTGAAGAGAAAAATTATACGCTCAGACCGGGACTTGAACCCGGGACCCATGGTTTTCCAGTCCAAGTGCTCTCCCATTTGAGCTACCTGAGCAAGTACCGATCTAAACGCAAATTTTTCTCTATATACGTTGTAATTCCTGCCAACCAAATGCTTTGAAGCCTTTGCTTCTATCTTTGCAAATGGCGGCTCCTATATTAAGAAGACATATTTGGGAATTATACATTACATTATAAATGCCAGTACGGCTTTTTTCGATGTTCTTATTATTAATTTCATACATCTCAATGATGGATAAATCATATTTGAAGAGAAAAATTATACGCTCAGACCAGGACTCAGGTAGCTCAAATGGTAGAGCACTTGGACTAGAAAACCAAGGGTCCCGGGTGCAAGTCCCGGTCTGAGCGTATAATTTTTCTCTTCAAATATGATTTATCCATCATTGAGATGTATAAATAACAATAAGAACATGAAATGTATCTGTTTTCATTTTTGTGATCTGTTATTATACTATACCTTGTAGCTTTAAGGATTAAATATATACTGTATGTTTCTATAAAGAGTACAATACTTTCTGCCAGAGCATAGAAGTGCACAGTTGTGTCAACATAATTTCAGTAAATTCATCTTCAATTTCTCAGTATTTACTGTGAAATGTAATGATATTTCTTCAATACAACTCTATGCATTCATAATGTAAACATTGATCTAATTTCCAACAAATATATAATCAAAAAGTATAATATTGGCGTACTTCATAAATATGAAGGAATGAGCATATAAAACTAATGAGAACTGACACTGTCTGAAAACTTTTTAATTTACTACTAATAAGATGGTGCATACAGTTTACCTTTGCATCATTTCATATTTCTCAAAAATTTTTGTGGTACAGTTGACACTGGTTAATTTGAGATTATTTTCAGTTGATTGGAGAAAAAATACTTATTATTCATTATACTATGTTGCTAACTTAACTTATAGCACCTAAAAATGTGCTCCCTAAATATAAGTATTTATGAGGTGAGTGTAAAATTTCTGATTCAAATTTTCATTCAATGTACAAGTGATTTTATTCATCTCAAGAAAAGAACAGACATCATTGAGCAAAGTTTCCACTCTTGTCAAATTTCTATTGAACGTGCAATTCCTTTGTACACTGCTAAATCGATGCTGATAATTACATGATTAGATATACAGATTTTTAGTTTAGTGAGAATAGGAGCATGTTGCACCAGACTGAATCCTAACACATTGATTTGTAGCAATTTTTACACCTACTATGTCCAAAATCCCAAGCTTTATAACCATCAAATTATTTTGAGTCTCTAATATCTTACCTCAATATTATTGTTTGTTTGATTGTTCTTGAACAAGTTTCGATTAGTCTTCTAATCATCCTCAGCATCATGGCCAGATATAATTTTTAGGAACTTAAGCAAAATCCGATTATTATATTCTGAAATAATAAGAATCAAGGTTAATAAAACTTGTGAGAACTGTGCCCTAACTCTATTATCTTGTATTTTATATATCCATATGGAAAAATGAGAATTCACAATAGGGGAAATTATCTGCATAATTTTGTTAAAGTCATATTAACAATGAAATATTATTAAAATTACACCTCACCTCATATTTAGTCTCTTTTTCAAGGTTGGTTTTTACTTGAGTTTCTCTGAAACCAGTCTTGAAAAGAAGACTAAATCTGAGGCAAGATGTAATTTTATCATCATCATGTCCACTGCTGTGATCTCGAGGTAGTGTGCTGCCTTGTCACGCAGCAGGCCTGGGTTCGATCCCCAGTCGGGGCAGTTTTTCTGGGTGAGGTTTTTATCGGGGTTTTTCCTCACCTGTAAGACAAATGTCACGAAAACTTTAAGGCCTAAACGGTCCCCGAAATCATATGGCCATCATCATCATCCTTCACCGGTGTGGAAAGCAACGGGAAGCTACCACACCTACAATTCCCTAGTAAAGCTGCAAGCATAGCATGAAAATGCTATGATTGCAGTGAAGGACCTGCTTTCAGGCAGAATTACTATGGATGGATCATCATCATCCATGCAAGTATTAGGCCATGTGTCCTGTTACGGTCTCAAAGAGGAGTTTTCCATCCAGCGCTTTTTTGGACGTCCCAGCGATCTTTTGCCTTGAGGGCAGTAATGAAGCATGGCTATTGGAATTCTATGAGATGGCATTTGTTGAATGTAATTTTAATAATATTTTATTATTAATATCTTATAGTGTTACTTCCTATAAATGTCGATCATATTAACAAACCTTTGTATGATACAACTTGAAACATATTGGCGTACTTCACAAATATGAAGGAATGAGCATATAAAACTAATGAGAACAGGCACTGTCTGAAAACTTTTTAATTTACTTCTAATAAGATAGTGCATACAGTTTACTTTTGCATTTATTCATATTTTTTGTAATAGTTCTCACACAAATCAGCAGATGGCAACCTCAATCAATAAAACTAAAGAGAAAAGATCAGTGAACATTTCCATATAACTCAAAATTGAGTTATGGTCAAACCAGAGATTGGAGAAACAATATTTACTCTGGCTTTGAACTTGATCTTTTTTGTGCCACCTGACCAAGTGATCATAACTTGGACATGGGATTCAAAGTGTTAGAGAAAAGAGCAGAATTTGTAGCTAAGAGGGTGGAGATATATGATGATTCTATGGTGAAATTAAATGATTTTTACCTCTCCTCATAGAAATTTTCTAAGTTGATCGCGATTTCGAGACTGTAACTGTCTCATCCTCAGAACTTTGTTGTTCTTCCAACAGTTTCTTCCGATCGGCATAACACCAGTCGCCAACAAAGTTCTGAGGATGAGACCATTATAATCTCGAAATTGCGATCAACTTAGAAAATTTATATGAGGAAAGGTATGAAACATTTATTTTCACCATAAATTAAACTTCATAGTGATTAATTCCTATAAAAGTTAAATAATGATTCTAATTTAAATAATATTTCTTTTAGATGGGATGCCAAAAAACGACTGACGCCTGAAGATGCTGTTTGTCATGAATGGCTTAAAGGTTCCCCTGCACAGCAAGAACTCCGGCGATCACCTTCAGAAGTAACAAGGAGCCAGTCCCAATCACAACAACAACAACAGCAGCAGCAACAGCAGCAGGAGTCCCGACGAGTCACAGAAGGCGAATCATCTGGTGTACCAATACCACAACAATACTCACTGTATAGACTGTATAGAGGAAAGAAATGTGCATCAAAGTTGTTGTCTGCAGGTGATGAATCAGGAGATATTCCTACTACTAATGGAACAGCAAAACCCAAAGTGAACAGTGCTAGTTCATCTAACCGTACAACTGCAGCTATTGGTGAATTGGTACCAGCATTAGACCCCAATCTTGATGATTCAGGAACTTTTCTTCCACCTATACTTTGAGTCAAAAAGAATATTTAGTGTGGTTTTTTTTGTTAACCATAAACTTGGGCTAATTTTGGTCACATGCTGTTTAAATTGTTAGTTTAACAGTTTTAATGATCTAATAAAAATATAATTAAACCAAAACTGTGACCTAGCCCAGTGAATTGTGATACGAGACTCTAGCCACTATGTTGGTATGCACTTATTTCCGTGCCTCCTATATTTTAATTTTACATTATGATTTTAATCTCATCTTGTGTGATACTCATTGAGTCTTTCTTAAGGCCAAAATAATGATATTTTATGTATCTTTTATTTGTGTTAGTCTTAGTATATAATAAGAATTTGGCCTAGTGCAATACACGAGATCGGACAAAAAAGTAATGAGATTGGTTTTCCCCCACCCAATTTGGCAAACTTGCAGCCTTCCACCATTGATATGTTTGGCTTGCTTCCCCCCCCCTCTTGCACCCATAGAATCCTCAAACTCATCAATGTTGAGACACGACTTACTGAGTGAAGTAATATCTCACATACATTGGAATTCAATATTATCATGTAAAGGTATGTCATCTTGTCTTGGATAAAACTCAGTGAAAATGCCTTGACAGCATTTAGACATGTTTTTTTGGGGAATTAAGTGATGTCAAAAGTAAAGCTTTCCGACGGCATAAAATTTTCACTGAGGGCAGAAGCAGTGTTGAAAATGAAAACCAGATAAGGCAATCAACAACGGGATGGACAAATGACAACATTGCCAGGGCTTGTGGACTTGTGTAAACTGATAGGTGATTAAGAACCAAAATTATGGCACAAGAATTGAACATGGATCAGGAAACTGTCTCATTCTAACTGATGATCTGGAAATGAGAAAAATTTGTGCAAAAAATGGTTTTAAAAAATCTCACTAAGCAACAGTGAGATGAACAGATAAATGTGGTAGGTGATTTGTTGGAACAAGTGGAATTGCTACCAGATTCACTAAGTCAAGTTTTCACTGGTGATGAGGGTTTATTTTTTTTTTAATAGGATCCATATTCAAACAACAGAAGGTCCATAATCATGACAATGTCTCACATGATGAGTTCCACAACTGGTACCAACAGTGGAAACAACATTGTATTAAGTTGTAATTAATATTTAATTTTAGGAAGTGATATTTTGAGGTTATTGTAATTATGTTATTTTTAGTCTGATCATCTTACCTCAATATTAATGTTGATTTATTGTTCTTGAACATGTTTCAAAACAATTCTGTTTTATCGTCAGCTTGTCCAATAAAAAAAATAAAAAGTCAGGAATATATCAAATTGAATGCATGGGTTGTGAAAAGATATATATATAGGAAAAACAAAAAGAAACCTAAAAATTAGAACCAAGGAACACATAAGAAATATTAAAAATGGGGAAATAGAAAAATCTGCAGTTGCTGCTCATGTTTGGTCTGAAAAACATAATATAAATTCAGACACTAAATTATTAAAACAGTTAGAAAATATAAAATAGCTGACTATTTGGGAAAAAATTTATATTCAGAAGAACAAAAACAGAGTTATGAATTTTGATATACCGATGGAGCGTGACCTTGTTTGGAGGTTCTTTGGCCAACCACAGGATGAAGCTGACATCGACATCCAGGTTGTGCAACATAAATAAAATCAGTCTGGACAAGCTGACGATAAAACAGAATTGTTTTGAAACATGTTCAAGAACAAATCAACATTGATATTGAGGTAAGATGATCAGACTAAAAATAATATAATTGTATTAAGTGTATGCAGGCTCAAGGAAACTACATTGTAGGTAATTAAAAATGGAGTAAAAGTTTTTTTTTTAACCAGTCTCATTACTTTATTGTGTGCAGATTGCACTCGTAACTATTGTCTTGTCCAAGAGAATAAGCATGACTGTAACAATAGGTTTTTAATTTTGGTGTATTTGATGAGTGTTCCCCTTACTACCAATCATATATTCATGACAGTTCAGTACTTAAAAAAATGCCATTTTTGTAGGCATTACTTGACTGATTATAAGTACTCTGAACTTGAGAATTAAACAGAAAAAACTTCACCATATAATACTCAAGTTTATAGGCCTATAAGTATGTTCTGAATTGTTTAACTTCCCTGGACCAATTATAGCAGCACATAATTCGATATGGAAAATCATAAACCGCATGTGGGAATAAGAAACATGACTGACTTGAAAGAAAACAAGAGTGTTTTTGTCTTGATTGTTGGTATCGGAGAAATGAACATTTCTTCATTCAGAATGTGTTTCTATACATATGATATACCATACCATTACATATGGTACATGATCCACTTCCCTTACTGTAACATAGATTCCCAGAATGGTCCTTCTGAAATGAAATAAGAGTAAATGGACATGCAAAATAAAAATATTAGAAACTCTCCATTTTAGCATCCTTTACCTAAAAACTGAGAACTGTGCATTATAAAATTTTTAGTGTTCAAGAATAAAATTTATAGTAGTCAACCATCATGAAATCAATGTAAATAAACAAGGTGTTGAAAACTGTAAAATTAAATTTTTGGGTGACATATGTGAAAAGAGGAAAGCAAATGTTACTACAATTTTACAAAATCTAATGCTAGTGTAAAAATCAACGAGGTGTAGTCATCTATTTCTTATCAACACCATCATCATCATAATCATTTAATTACTGCAATGTAGTCGGTTAGACAATCACATCAGAGATGTTTCATCCTATTAAAATATAAATAGAAGTGTCAAATTCTAGTTTCAGTGACACCAACAAAACTGAGAATTCAGATTTGTATGTAACTTTTCTGTGTGTTTTCTGTTGTCAATAATTGCTGGCCAGAACATAGAAATCATATTGAGTTTCTTCTCCATGTTTATAATTTTTTTATCATCATAATGAATATTAAAAAAGCTAAAGATATTTATAAACAAATAAAATGTTATTATGAATGTGAAGATAAATTAAAATCTAGATTAATCCAGAATCATAAAAGGGGGAAATGGGCCATTTTTCTAAAATTTTATAGAAATAATTGAATATCTAATAAACATACCTTAACACATTCAGTACCAGGCACTGAGCAGGGTATTTAAACCCACAGACCAGCCATTTAAATACCCCAGCTACCCTTTTTGTGGCACTTCAGAAAATGGACCATTATTCACAAACTAGTCCTAGAAAATTAAAATTTTGTACATACCTAAAGGAGATATCCTAGTAGGATTTGATGGTGAAATAACTTGGGTGATTGACATCACATGGTATCGGCGTATCAATTTCAGGAAGTGGAAGTTCATCTTCACTTTCACTTTGTGAATCTTCTAATTCAGGAATCAGTTCATCACCTGAATCATCATTATACAAAATATTCACTAATTCTTCTTCAGTGAGATATTTTTCATTTGCCATGGTTTCACTCACGCACAAAAAATAGTGCGATAACGAGAAACATATACAACGTGATTGGAGCCTGGAGTCAAGTTTGGGTAAACGAATTCCATGTGTTGTTTGTTTTAAAAATAAAAGGGGATTCACCAAGGTTAAACGTGTCAAACAGGAATAGAAAATGTACATTTACATGCCATCTATGATCTCCAAGACATACTAAGCCAACACAATATTTAGGCGCCGAATATAAATGCAGTTTGTTCGTGCCCACTCTAAAATGAGTTAACTGACCGACGGCCGCATACATGAGTCTCTTTAAACGCCTTAACTGGTTTACGGTACTGAATGTGACACTGGGGTAATATTGAATGGCGAATATTACCGAACAGCTGAATATTGGAGAGGATAAACAACAGAACTCCATTGTTCACTATTATTCACCATTCAGTGTAACCCAGTTTACAGTAATTTGCACACACAAAAAAAAAACATTTTGAATCTGAATTTGGTTTCTTGTCGTAAGAGAAAACAAGCTCATTCAAAATTATTTTAGTTTGTGTTTCTTTCATCTTCTACATGTTAAAATAATAAATCAGCCATTGCTCTCAAAACATATTTTTATGAAAACATTTTGAGATATTGAATATGATACTGTACAGTACTGTTTAAAGTTGATTACTATGTAATGTAAAAATGTATTCCTTATGAGGGATATGGAAGTAAGGATATATCCTTAGTCATTGACATAAACATGAGATCGGCCTCAGGATCATTTGAACTAGATGAAAAAATGTACACATCTTCATTCTCTAGAAATAAATTGGTCATCTAGTCCTATACAAAGCCTCACATGTCAACTATTAACCCATTCGCTTCAGGTTTAAATGCTCAATGCATTTCCCCAGAAGCTGGATATTAAATCACTGTATTCTAGTTTTTAACTGACAGACATTCAAAACGAACAAAATATAACGGTACTTGAGATAACATAGGTGAAGTCCACAACACATTTGAAACCCAAATAAAGTTTATTTTACAACCAATTCTTATTAATAAATTATACACCCGAAGAAGTCCATATCCTCCTAATTTTAAAAGAATCCCATCTCTACTATTCATAAATGTTAACATAAGATTATCCTGCCAAGGGATGCAAAAAAAATTGCAAAATATTTATGACAGGCAGCGTGTGTACCTAGTCTGCTGAGTTGAAGACCATTAAACTGCCGGCGAGTCTAGCTCGTCTTCTGAGGCGAATGGGTTAATGAGATCATATAGAAACATACTTTGAAAATTTTCTGGCAGATTGAACATCAAGTAAGGACTCCATATACCCATCAGCTGCTAGATTTAACTAAAAAAAACTCCAAACTCCAAGTGTAACAGGCCTAGAAGGTCCTTGGCCTACCATCCGGCTGCTGGCCTCACGTCCACATATGTTAATCAGAGGTAGACGATCATAAGCCAGTATAGGGGTGACATGTGGTCAGTATGTCGGGTCCCCCAGCCGTTATAGCTGGTCTTCTCAACCTGGAGTCGGTACTTATTGTAGCTACCCAAATTTTTCACAACACTGGTGGGCACCAGTCCCATACTGGCCGAAATTCCATGAGAAAATTTCTTCCCCCATGGGGACTTCAACCGGTGCAAGTCCTGTAGCTCTGCACCAAGGCATCTTGTCTTAACCCCTCAGCTATGGCATGGGACAGATTTAACTAAAAGTCCTGGAAAATTAAGGCTGAAATCTTTACGAATTAATCATATAATTATATGTTATTGTAGCATGCAGTTTCTGTGCCTCTGCTCACCTCTCTTATCATTTCTTAAAATATTGCACTGTGTTTGAACTGTAAGAATGGCTGGCCAACTCAAGCATAACAGCCTCCAATACATGAAAACTTATTACTGCTTGAGTCACCCAACTCATAAGCAATTTCCAAATAATGCAGTCTCACTGCTTTGTAATGGGCCTTCCAGCCTCCGTTACAAAATTATCAGTTAAATCAAGGAGCTGATTTTGAATAGAAACGTTACTAGCTGTCTATACTAGAAAAATTTCTAGTCATGTTTTGATATATCTCAATGATGGTTCCCTAAACTAGAGCTTCTTCACCACACATAACCTATTGATGAGAAACTAGAATACAGTTTTGTTACTAAGTATTTTACATGTTACTGCTGTGATAGTAGATCTCAATTTCATTCCTGATTGGATCCGTTTCCACATGAGGTTTTTCATTGATAATTCTTATAAAAATTGTAAGACAAATTTTGGAAAATTCAGTTAGATTTGCTCCTGGGTATCATAATCACCACATCGTTCATATACATAATATAAAATGTGTTATCCATTACCATTAAAAACAGTGAATTTAGAATACAATTCCTAACTCATGATAATTAAGTAGATTTAGAAGTTTTAGTTATGAACAGGCCTATACATTATCCATCATTGTGTAATTTCTCAGTGAGAGAGACAGAAAAAATCTTATTGTTTCTAAAAGTTTTACATATTTGAATAAGTCAATCCTTCTTTTACATTTGTTCTATCATTTTTAAATAATATTTTCTATGTACAAGATGTAAGTGTATTTGTGCCTCATAAATATGGATACTGTAATGGAAGAAAGCAAAAGGTTTATTTTGTGTGAACATATTCTTATGATTGTAACATAATTATTTTCTTATCATGAGAGAAATGAACTTCAGATTTTTTAAATGTTATGAAATCTTGAACTGTTATAGGAATAAATCACTATGAGGTTTATTTTTAAGATAAAATCAAATGTTTCATACCTCTCCTCATAATTAATCTTTTAAGCAGATCGCGATTTCAAGACATTGTGGTCCCAGGTCCCATCCTCAGTACCATCTTGACAATCGATGTTATGTCGATTGGAAGAACCACTTCTTCTTCTTCCCTCTGTTGATGGACCGATAAACCAAAGAACAAATATGTCTTAATAGGATACCTTAAAACCAATAAAAATGAAACAAATTGAAGAAGAAAACAAATCAGGAATTTATCAGGTCAAATGCAAGGATTGTGACTAAATTTATATAGGAAAAACAAAAAGAAATTTGAAAACAAGGGTAAAAGAATATCTTAGAAATGTCAAAAATGGAGAAGGGAAAAGTCAGCAGTAGCTGCTCATGCTTGGTCCGAAAAAAACATCTAAGTGAATCAAAAAACCAGTCTAATTAAACAAGTAGATAAACGAAAGGAACTCATGGTTTGGAAAAAAATCCACATTCAGAAAAACTTATGAACTTCGAAATTCCTGAGAATTCTGACCTGAACCAGAGGTTTATCGGTCCACTAACAGAGGGAAGAAGAAGTGATTCTTCCAATCGACGTAACATCAGTCATCAAGGTGGTACTGAGGATGGGACCGCAATGGTGTTGAAATCGCGATCTACTTAGAAGATTAATTATGAGGAGAGGTATGAAATTTTTTATTTTATGTTATAAAATCTGTTTATTTGTGTAAATCATCATTATTTTCAAATAATTGGTGCTTCAGAAAGCGTATCTTCTTTTTACATTTTCTTATTATATTTAATATCCCAAATAAAAATACTCAATAAATGTTTTAATTATAATATTGGTAAGTTAAACTTACTTGCTAAATGAAATAACATAAAAATACTCTAAATTTTATAATGCAACATGACATAATTGTTGTCAGAAATTTAATATCATTTTATTATAATACATAATGTTGATCTAGTCATCTGATATTTTCAAATATATGTGTTTCATGTTAGTCATATTTTGAATTTTCAAATGCAGAAATGATGTTTGTATTAAATGGCAGTATTTAGGTGTTCGTTTTACATATGGAGCTCACGTGTTAAAAAAAAAAAAATTCTTTAATGTGAAGTTGACAAATGGAGAATTAATCCAATATGGTATCTGTGAGGCATTTACAAGACTAAAGAAATGTCATGTCACATATCTTTTAGGACATACTGCTGAAACAAATGTGGGGACAGAAAAGCATTACTATTACTTATTTTAGGAATTCTCACTATGAGGTATATTCATTAAGGTAGAGTATGTTTATCACTCACCTCATATTGTTCTTCTTATTTGATTATAGACTAGTTTCGGAACATAGTTTCTGTTCCATCCTCAGTAACATCACGACCGTTGTTCTGTCGTCTTGAAGAGTTGTCCTTCTCTCCTTCCATTGGCTGACTGAAAAACCTCGAAACCAGGTCATTCTCACCGGGAATTTCAAAGTTCATTAATTTCTTCTTTTCGCTCTTTTGAATGTAGATCTTTTCCCGGTGAGAATGACCTGGTTTCGAGGTTTTTCAGTCAGCCAATGGAAGGAGAGAAGGACAACTCTTCAAGACGACAGAACAACGGTCGTGATGTTACTGAGGATGGAACAGAAACTATGTTCCGAAACTAGTCTATAATCAAATAAGAAGAACAATATGAGGTGAGTGATAAACATATTCTACCTTAATTTAAGCATTACTATGTTTTAGCTACAACCAGACCTTCCTACCTGCCAAAATGACATGGATGGATTGATGACAATATTAACAGCTGAAACAACTCAAGTTCAAATCCATTAGAACAATCCAAGAATGATTAGGGAATGAACATAACATTACATAAACTAATTAATGCATTTTTTAATTATTTTTACCTTTTCATCATCTAAGCATATTCATTATTGTCCTTGCCAGGATGCGAACCTGGGACCATACAATCTAGCTGAGTCGCAATTACATCATACACTCTTGATGGCAGGCCACCTTATATACCTTATATCTTTTGATTTAAATGAAAAAGAAAATTAAAATTTCTATGTAAATAAATGAATAAAAATTTGAATGGAAAATTATGTGTTTTTCTTTGCCTTGTTTCTTATCTCTTACATTCCCATTAAGAATGGAGGTTCATAACCTAAAAAAGTAGGTTGAATGGATATACAGTTTAATAAAGTATAACACTATATAAAAAAATGTATAAAATTATATACATAATATACAGTCTTGACTACTAAAGGCTGTCTGCTCTTAAAGTGATTCTCATCTAAACAAAACCATGTGACCTGCTCGCTTTTCGTTGGTTATGGACACCAATGTACAATGTAGAAGCAATAAGTATGCAAAAAAGTAGTTCCCTTCATTAAATTTAAAAATATGTCCTCTGAATATACTTGTTATTCTTCATGAATGAAAATAATATATTCCAAACATAGAAAATATTCTAAAATATACCTAATCAATAATTACAACTTAAAATAGTTTATTACACATGGGTGACGCATTTGAGTCATGTTTCAGTCGATTCACATGAAATAAAATGGCTGAAAGTGTCAAGTCTTCTGTTGCTGTGTTCTCCCTGTCAAAAGTGACAGTAATTATGGTACAAATGGCAGAAAGATACAACTCACGTTTGTTTATGTTAGGATCACTCTAAGAGCAGATAAAGTATAAAATAATTAAAACATTGTAGGCCTTTTGGGACAAATCCCATCCTCAGCAGAATGTTGTCCAGGTACTGACTCAATGTTTTAATAGTTGAGGAGACTGCATATAAGGTACATAATTTTGTATGCCTCATTAGAGTTTTACCATGGAATTTATTAGTATGATACTAGACTAAAAATTGCTTTATTTAATTTAGCAATACAGCAAGATTATATTCATGCAATTTGTATGTTATTATTTTTAAAATAATTTTTTCTTCTTTGTAATGACTTCAAAATGTTATGATTTCTTCTTGTAATTTATTAAAAAATAATTTTCATTCATAAAATTATTGATTGACATCTATATTTAATTCTATTCTGTACTTGTACATCCCCTCGTAGGGATATGGATTTCCTAGTGGGAGTTCCTTAATCTATTAATAAATGAGTTGGAGAAAATGTTTTGACATCTCACCTCACAAAGTTGCATGTCTTTGCAATACCGGTTTCAGAAGTATAGTATTACTTCCATCGTCAGTCAAATTCCAACTGTTGAAATTTTGTCGTTAACATCATCTTCTAAACTGCCATCTGGTGTAGATTTTATGAACTTGGAGATTAAATTATTCTCATTGGGGATATCAAAATTCATCGTTTTATATTTATTCTTCTGAATGTATATCTTTTACAAAATTGTTAATTCCAAAGGTTTCTCCAAATGTTTCAAAAGTTTGTATTGGAGTACAATAAACTAATTGTAACCGTTTAGTAGTAGGCACCACATGTGGTGGTTACGTCATCCTTAGAGAGAGAGTAGGTAAAGGAAGGAAGGAGAAATGAACCCCTAGGCCTCGAATACTCTACTACCATCAGGGTCGAAAGAAACAAGAGGTCAGTCAAGGGAGACTGGATAGAAAAGTTGAAAGAGGGAATTGGTATGGGAAGGAGAAATAATACCAATTCGGTCAAAAAAGAAAAACTCACCAAGCTGACCAGTGCTTATTGGTGAGTAGCCCTTCCCTTTCGTTCATCATGCATAAGCATGATTACTAACAGCTGCACCACGAGAAGGTGAGGGATTGGACACTAGGTTACTGTCCAGGTCGGTTCCTTTAAGCCTTCGATGGAAGGAATTAAAGGGTCTCCTCTTTGTTAAAGAGAGTAGCCTTTCCTTTGAAATTGAGAAAACAGCAATCACACAGTATGAACAAATTTTTAAGGCTACCCCATAATAACTGGACCCAAAGAAAACCATAACTTTGTTTAAAAACTCAGCAAAGCTTCTTAAGCATAGTACAAGAAATCAAACAGAAATTGCAACTTCCACATTCAAAAGAAAATATGCAGATGAGAAACAACCCTCTAGAATTTTTGGAAATTGAATATAACCTTCATTTAACAGAAGACATCAAGAAATCTGAAACTCCTCCATATATTTTAAAACAAATGTCACTGGAAATAATAAATCTAAGATACCCAGCTCCTGAATGGATACATATTTTTACAGATGGCTCCAGCCTACCAAATGACGGTGGCACTGGTGCTGGTGCAGTATGTCCACTTTTTTCCTTTTATCGTAAACTAAACACAAATTCAACAAACTTTGATGGCGAAATTCTAGCAATTTTCTTAAGTTTACAAAATCTTTTATATCACATCCAAAAATTTACAAAAGTTGTAATTCTATGTGACTCCAAAGCAGCCATTCTCGCTATAACACGAGACACAACACCCAAAAGCATCAAAATTATTGAATGTCACAAAATGATAAAACAGTTATCCTGTCTACATAAAAAAGTTGTACTTCATTGGATTCCGGCCCATTGTGGAGTGACAGGCAATGAAATAGCCGATTTTCTAGACAAGAAGGGTAGCAAAATTGTTTCAAACCCAACTTCTACTCCAGTTTCCTTTCACTCTATCAAAAGAATTATCTCAAATAAATATACGAGGGCGGATCGGAAAGTAACACACAATAATTTTTTTTTTTAAAAGTTTAATAGTAAAAAAAAGGAAAAAAATCACAAATGAACTTACATCTTTTACCTACTTTTCGACATAGTCACCAACTTTCTCAACACATTTTTCCCATCGTGTTACCAGTTTCAATATGCCCTGTTCGTAGAAGTCCATTTGGTTGGAGTGTAGCCATCTGCGCACTGCTGATTTCACTTCCACATCTGTCTCAAAGCGTTTGCCGGCCAGGAATTTCTTCATGGGACCAAACAGATGAAAGTCCGATGGTGAAAGATCCGGACTGTATGGTGGATGCTGGAGCACCTCCCAACCAAATTCGGCGATTTTCTGACGAACGACAGCAGCAACATGGGGGCGAGCATTGTCATGAAGAAGTTTAACGTTAATGTTGTGACGTTTGTCACGAATGGCACGACTCAACTTCACCAAAGTTTTAATGTAGGCCGCAGCATTCACAGTGGTCCCGTGTTCAGCAAAGTCCACCAATAAAACACCATGCATATCCCAGAACACTGTCACAAGCACTTTCCTGGCAGATTGAGTCACTTTGAATTTTTTCTTTACTGGGGAACCAGCATGTTTCCACTCCATTGAAGCCTGCTTTGTTTCGGGCGTGTAGTGGTACGCCCACGACTCATCACCTGTGACGATTCCTTCCAGAAAGTCATGTCCTTGTGCGGTGTACCGCGTTAAGTGGTCCAAGCTTGCCATCATTCTCTGGCCCTTGTGGTCGTCTGTCAGGTTCTTAGGCACCCAGCGAGCACTAACTTTACGGAATTTCAAATTTTCATGAACAATATCATACACCGCACCATAGGAAATGTTGAACTTCTGCGATAAGGCTCGCAGTTGCACACGCCGGTCGTTCAGAATTGCCGCCTCAATGCCTCTGACATTCTGCGGGATTGCTGCTGTTGTCGGCCGGCCGGAGCGTGGCGAATCACTAAGGTTCACGCGTCCCTCTTGGAAGAATGTGCACCATCTGGAGACATTGCTATGGTCCATACAATCATCCCCATACACGCCACGCATGTCCCTGTGAATTTCACCGGGTTTATGCCCTTTGGCCCACAAAAATCGAACAACACTTCTCTGTTCCTCACAGGTGGACGACTGTGGCATGCGCGCCATCTTTGTTGCATAGTTCAAGCGTCTCTCGCAAGAGGTGCACCTGAGAAAAAAATACCATCTGAAGTGAAAACTTCAAACTATATCTCTGTGAAATTTCAACATTCTAGCTGCAATAACAAGGCAGAAAAAAATTATTGAGCGTTACTTTCCGATCCGCCCTCGTATCAATAAACTTAGAGAAGAATACATCTGGAAAGGAATGGGAAAATCTACAAGCTTATGACATTACTACATTACAAAGAAAATCTGCAGTAGCAAAATTCAGACTGCTAACGGGACATGACTGCTTGAATAAACACCTACACAGAATTGGCATAACAGATTCACCTAAATGCCCTTTTTGCAATTTAAATGAAGATATGGAAAGAAACCATCTCCTCCGTTGTCCAGCTTTTGTAGAAGAGACCAGCCTTTCTGCTAAATATTGGAGTGTAAGAGAGCGAATGATTTCATTATCAAGTGCTCGACATTAGATACCAACCAACCAACCATGTTTCAAAAGTTTGGTGTCTTTTCTGATTATATGATTTTCTAGCAAACTATGAGCTGCAATTGCTGATTTTTCAATTTCACCATTTTTAATATTTCTAAGGTGTTCTTTTGTACGAATTTCTAAATTCCTTTTAGTTTTTCCTATATATACTTTATTGCAGTCATTGCAACTGATTTCGTAAATTCCAGATTTTTTACTATCTGGGACATTAACTTTCTTATTGGTTACTAGTAGATTATCCAGGCTAAATTTGTTAATCGGTGCTAATGTAATATCACATTTGTTAAATATTTTTCTTAATTTTCTGTGTGTTTCAGGATGGTAAGTAATTTTCTTGAAATGTTTATTTTATTTTGAATCAGGTTGTAGGGTGGTGTATTCTTTAAGTCTTTTTTTGTTTTTAAAGAGAAAAATTATACGCTCTGACCGGGACTTGAACCCGGGACCCTTGGTTTTCTAGTCCAAGTGCTCTACCATTTGAGCTACCTGAGCAAGTACCGATCTAAACGCAAATCTTTCTCTATATACGTTGAAATTCCAGCCCCAAATGCTTTGAAGCCTTTGCTTCTATCTTTGCAAATGGCGGCTCCTATATTAAGAAGACATATTTGGGAATTATACATTACATTATAAATGCCAGTACGGCTATTTTCGATGTTTTTATTATTAATTTCATACATCTCAATGATGGATGAATCATATTTAAAGAGAAAAATTATACGCTCAGACCGGGACTTGAACCCGGGACCCTTGGTTTTCTAGTCCAAGTGCTCTACCATTTGAGCTACCTGAGCAAGTACCGATCTAAACGCAAATCTTTCTCTATATACGTTGAAATTCCCGCCCCAAATGCTTTGACGCCTTTGCTTCTATCTTTGCAAATGGCGGCTCCTATATTAAGAAGACATATTTGGGAATTATACATTACATTATAAATGCCAGTACGGCTATTTTCGATGTTTTTATTATTAATTTCATATAACTCAATGATGGATGAATCATATTTAAATGAGAAAAATTATACGCTCAGGCCGGGACTTGAATCCGGGAACCTTGGTTTTCTAATCCAAGTGCTCTACCATTTGAGCTACCTGAGCAAGTACCGATCTAAACGCAAATCTTTCTCTATATACGTTGAAAATCCCGCCCCAAATGCTTTGAAGCCTTTGCTTCTATCTTTGCAAATGGCGGCTCCTATTGGGGCGGGAATTTCAACGTATATAGAGAAAGATTTGCGTTTAGATCGGTACTTGCTCAGGTAGCTCAAATGGTAGAGCACTTGGACTAGAAAACCAAGGGTCCCGGGTTCAAGTCCCGGTCTGAGCGTATAATTTTTCTCTTTAAATATGATTCATCCATCATTGAGATGTATGAAATTAATAATAAAAACATCGAAATTAGACCGTACTGGCATGTATAATATAATGTAGAATTCCCAAATATGTCTTCTTAATATAGGAGCCGCCATTTGCAAAGATAGAAGCAAAGGCGTCAAAGCATTTGGGGCGGGAATTTCAACGTATATAGAGAAAGATTTGCGTTTAGATCGGTACTTGCTCAGGTAGCTCAAATGGTAGAGCACTTGGACTAGAAAACCAAGGGTCCCGGTTCAAGTCCCGGTCTGAGCGTATAATTTTCTCTTTAAATTTGATTTATCCATCATTGAGATGTATGAAAATTAATAATAAAAACATCGAAAATAGCCGTACTGGCATTTATAATGTAATGTATAATTCCCAAATATGTCTTCTTAATATAGGAGCCGCCATTTGCAAAGATAGAAGCAAAGGCTTCAAAGCATTTGGTGGGCGGGAATTACAACGTATATAGAGAAAGATTTGCGTTTAGATCGGTACTTGCTCAGGTAGCTCAAATGGTAGAGCACTTGGACTAGAAAACCAAGGGTCCCGGGTTCAAGTCCCGGTCTGAGCGTATAATTTTTCTCTTTAAATTTGATTTATCCATCATTGAGATGTATGAAATTAATAATAAAAACATCGAAAATAGCCGTACTGGCATTTATAATGTAATGTATAATTCCCAAATATGTCTTCTTAATATAGGAGCCGCCATTTGCAAAGATAGAAGCAAAGGCTTCAAAGCATTTGGTGGGCGGGAATTACAACGTATTATAGAGAACGATTTGCGTTTAGATCGGTACTTGCTCAGGTAGCTCAAATGGTAGAGCACTTGGACTAGAAAACCAAGGGTCCCGGGTTCAAGTCCCGGTCTGAGCGTATAATTTTTTCTCATTTAAATTTGATTTATCCATCATTGAGTTGTATGAAATTAATAATAAAAACATCGAAAATAGCCGTACTGGCATTTATAATGTAATGTATAATTCCCAAATATGTCTTCTTAATATAGGAGCCGCCATTTGCAAAGATAGAAGCAAAGGCTTCAAAGCATTTGGGGCGGGAATTACAACGTATATAGAGAAAGATTTGCGTTTAGATCGGTACTTGCTCAGGTAGCTCAAATGGTAGAGCACTTGGACTAGAAAACCAAGGGTCCCGGGTTCAAGTCCCGGTCTGAGCGTATAATTTTTCTCTTTAAATATGATTTATCCATCATTGAGATGTATGAAATTAATAATAAAAACATCGAAAATAGCCGTACTGGCATTTATAATGTAATGTATAATTCCCAAATATGTCTTCTTAATATAGGAGCCGCCATTTGCAAAGATAGAAGCAAAGGCTTCAAAGCATTTGGGGCGGGAATTACAACGTATATAGAGAAAGATTTGCGTTTAGATCGGTACTTGCTCAGGTAGCTCAAATGGTAGAGCACTTGGACTAGAAAACCAAGGGTCCCGGGTTCAAGTCCCGGTCTGAGCGTATAATTTTTCTCTTTAAATATGATTTATCCATCATTGAGATGTATGAAATTAATAATAAAAACATCGAAAATAGCCGTACTGGCATTTATAATGTAATGTATAATTCCCAAATATGTCTTCTTAATATAGGAGCCGCCATTTGCAAAGATAGAAGCAAAGGCTTCAAAGCATTTGGGGCGGGAATTACAACGTATATAGAGAAAGATTTGCATTTAGATCGGTACTTGCTCAGGTAGCTCAAATGGTAGAGCACTTGGACTAGAAAACCAAGGGTCCCGGGTTCAAGTCCCGGCCTGAGCGTATAATTTTTCTCATTTAAATATGATTCATCCATCATTGAGTTGTATGAAATTAATAATAAAAACATCGAAAATAGCCGTACTGGCATTTATAATGTAATGTATAATTCCCAAATATGTCTTCTTAATATAGGAGCCGCCATTTGCAAAGATAGAAGCAAAGGCTTCAAAGCATTTGGGGCGGGAATTACAACGTATATAGAGAAAGATTTGCGTTTAGATCGGTACTTGCTCAGGTAGCTCAAATGGTAGAGCACTTGGACTAGAAAACCAAGGGTCCCGGGTTCAAGTCCCGGTCTGAGCGTATAATTTTTCTCTTTAAATATGATTTATCCATCATTGAGATGTATGAAATTAATAATAAAAACATCGAAAATAGCCGTACTGGCATTTATAATGTAATGTATAATTCCCAAATATGTCTTCTTAATATAGGAGCCGCCATTTGCAAAGATAGAAGCAAAGGCTTCAAAGCATTTGGTGGGCGGGAATTACAACGTATATAGAGAAAGATTTGCGTTTAGATCGGTACTTGCTCAGGTAGCTCAAATGGTAGAGCACTTGGACTAGAAAACCAAGGGTCCCGGGTTCAAGTCCCGGTCTGAGCGTATAATTTTTCTCTTTAAATATGATTTATCCATCATTGAGATGTATGAAATTAATAATAAAAACATCGAAAATAGCCGTACTGGCATTTATAATGTAATGTATAATTCCCAAATATGTCTTCTTAATATAGGAGCCGCCATTTGCAAAGATAGAAGCAAAGGCTTCAAAGCATTTGGTGGGCGGGAATTACAACGTATATAGAGAAAGATTTGCGTTTAGATCGGTACTTGCTCAGGTAGCTCAAATGGTAGAGCACTTGGACTAGAAAACCAAGGGTCCCGGGTTCAAGTCCCGGTCTGAGCGTATAATTTTTCTCTTTAAATATGATTTATCCATCATTGAGATGTATGAAATTAATAATAAAAACATCGAAAATAGCCGTACTGGCATTTATAATGTAATGTATAATTCCCAAATATGTCTTCTTAATATAGGAGCCGCCATTTGCAAAGATAGAAGCAAAGGCTTCAAAGCATTTGGTGGGCGGGAATTTCAACGTATATAGAGAAAGATTTGCGTTTAGATCGGTACTTGCTCAGGTAGCTCAAATGGTAGAGCACTTGGACTAGAAAACCAAGGGTCCCGGGTTCAAGTCCCGGTCTGAGCGTATAATTTTTCTCTTTAAATATGATTTATCCATCATTGAGATGTATGAAATTAATAATAAAAACATCGAAAATAGCCGTACTGGCATTTATAATGTAATGTATAATTCCCAAATATGTCTTCTTAATATAGGAGCCGCCATTTGCAAAGATAGAAGCAAAGGCTTCAAAGCATTTGGTGGGCGGGAATTTCAACGTATATAGAGAAAGATTTGCGTTTAGATCGGTACTTGCTCAGGTAGCTCAAATGGTAGAGCACTTGGACTAGAAAACCAAGGGTCCCGGGTTCAAGTCCCGGTCTGAGCGTATAATTTTTCTCTTTAAATATGATTTATCCATCATTGAGATGTATGAATTAATAATAAAAACATCGAAAATAGCCGTACTGGCATTTATAATGTAATGTATAATTCCCAAATATGTCTTCTTAATATAGGAGCCGCCATTTGCAAAGATAGAAGCAAAGGCTTCAAAGCATTTGGTGGGCGGGAATTTCAACGTATATAGAGAAAGATTTGCGTTTAGATCGGTACTTGCTCAGGTAGCTCAAATGGTAGAGCACTTGGACTAGAAAACCAAGGGTCCCGGGTTCAAGTCCCGGTCTGAGCGTATCATTTTTCTCTTTAAATATGATTTATCCATCATTGAGATGTATGAAATTAATAATAAAAACATCGAAAATAGCCGTACTGGCATTTATAATGTAATGTATAATTCCCAAATATGTCTTCTTAATATAGGAGCCGCCATTTGCAAAGATAGAAGCAAAGGCTTCAAAGCATTTGGTGGGCGGGAATTTCAACGTATATAGAGAAAGATTTGCGTTTAGATCGGTACTTGCTCAGGTAGCTCAAATGGTAGAGCACTTGGACTAGAAAACCAAGGGTCCCGGGTTCAAGTCCCGGTCTGAGCGTATCATTTTTCTCTTTAAATATGATTTATCCATCATTGAGATGTATGAAATTAATAATAAAAACATCGAAAATAGCCGTACTGGCATTTATAATGTAATGTATAATTCCCAAATATGTCTTCTTAATATAGGAGCCGCCATTTGCAAAGATGGAAGCAAAGGCTTCAAAGCATTTGGTGGGCGGGAATTTCAACGTATATAGAGAAAGATATGAGTTTAGATCGGTACTTGCTCAGGTAGCTCAAATGGTAGAGCACTTGGACTAGAAAACCAAGGGTCCCGGGTTCAAGTCCCGGTCTGAGCGTAACATTTTTCTCTTTAAATATGATTTATCCATCATTGAGATGTACGAAATTAATAATAAAAACCTCGAAAATAGCCGTACTGGCATTTATAATGTAATGTATAATTCCCAAATATGTCTTCTTAATATAGGAGCCGCCATTTGCAAAGATAGAAGCAAAGGCTTCAAAGCATTTGGTGGGCGGGAATTTCAACGTATATAGAGAAAGATTTGCGTTTAGATCGGTACTTGCTCAGGTAGCTCAAATGGTAGAGCACTTGGACTAGAAAACCAAGGGTCCCGGGTTCAAGTCCCGGTCTGAGCGTAACATTTTTCTCTTTAAATATGATTTATCCATCATTGAGATGTACGAAATTAATAATAAAAACATATTTTTTTGTTGTTGGAATCTCTTTATCTTATTCATTATTATCTCCTTTCCAAAACCATTTGACATAGCAATGTTTAAAATGTGACTGAATTCCTTCTTAAAATTTTCTTCACTTAAGGGGATGTTGGTTAATCTGTATACTAAACTGTTGAATATTGCATGTTTATGAGCAATATCATTAAAACCTGAAGATTAGAAACAAAATCACAATACAGTAATACACATCCCACTATTATTCACACCAGTAAGCTTCATATATAAACATGCCCACATGCTGTATAGCACATAGAGAACGAATATATAGCACAGTACAGGGAATCCCGGTTCTCTAGGCTGAGCACGGTATAGCATGTTCTCTACACCGCTCTACACTCTGTGTTCTCTTTGCTCTATACCATAGAGGCTTCATCCTTTCATAATGAAGGAAGTGCGCACAATGTGCATGTTTAATTTTAGCAAAAACTCTGTGAGCGAGGTTGCTCTTTTTGACAAGCGGCTACTTTATAAAGCCAGTAGGGCTTCTATTGATGTTTTTGTTATTAATTTAACACTTCTCACTGAAGGATAAATTATATTTGAAGAGAAAAATTCTCGCCTAGACCGAGAATCGAACCCGGGACCTTTGGCTTTCCGGGCCAAATGCTCTCCCAACTGAGCTACCGAGGCGAGTTGCGATCCAGATGCAAATTCTTCTCTTTATACGTGTTAAATTCCCAATTAATATCTTAACTAAGAGGCCGTCATATGCAAAGATAGAAACAACGGTTTCAAAGCATTTGGCGTGAGAGAATTACAACGTATAAAGAGAATAATTTGCATCTGGATCGCAACTTGCATCGGTAGCTCAGTTGGTAGAGCATTTGGCCCAGAATGCCAAAGGTCCCGGGTTCGAGTCTTGGTCTAGGCGAGAATTTTTCTCTTCAAATATAGTTTATCCTTCAGTGAGAAGTGTTAAATTAATAACAAAAACATCAATATTTTCCTTTACTGTTAATGAAATAATTTATGAATAAAAATCATCTCACCCAAAAATCTACAATTTGTTGGAGAAAGAAAAAAACAGGTTTTAAATTAATACAACATTTTCATGTGCCCAATATTAGGTTTTGATTCTATTCCTTCATTCATCTCAAGGATGTCATCATTTCTTCTGTGAAATATAATTCTTAGAAATCCAAGTTTGTCTCAAAATAATAAAATTGTAATATGAATCACCTAAAACACTGAACTATCTTTTATTATCATAAACAATGTTGTTATTGTATCTAATGGTGAGACATGGGGATTCACTCTGTAAGTCCAGTACAATTTTGGGAGATTCTTCATCTTCTGAAGATGAGGGTCCAATTTTTTCCATTGAAATAGATATTAAGAATCAAATGAATACGTGAATTCTTCTTACCTCATACATCTATGTTCTTTTAACACTGAACTGCAGTATCAGGAAACCCAAATGGGATCACAAACGCAATGATGATATCTTGAAAGGAACTATGTTTAGAACCAGTCATTGAATACATACATAGATTTATTTTAAAAAGTACAGTAACATTAAGAGGTTTATGATGATCTTGATGAAGATTTTCAGGCTGTAGGCTGTGGTCGTGAGGCTTGTAGTTCCCCGACGTTTCGCCAAAGACTGCGTCTGGCATCCTCAAGGGTTGTCTGAGACAAGCCTCACGACCATGGCCTACAGCCCGAAAATCTTCATCAAGGTCATCATAGCAACTCCGGCCGTGAAAATCTACGTGAATACATTAAGAGGTTTGTTTAATAATTAAGACATTTTGCCGTACATTCTTACCTCTTAAGAAAAATACAAAATAGATGTAAACACAAAATTATTAAAACAGTTAGAAAACAAAAATGAACTCACCATATGGGAAAAAATCTACATACAGAAGAACTAGGAAAGAATTATGAATGTTGAAATTCCCGGAGAAATGAACCTCATTAGTAAATTCATTGAACCAGAGGCAGAGAGAGCAGGAATCAAGAATCAGGGTGACAACTTGAGAAAATTCAGTCTGTATTCGCTGACGATGGGACTCAGAGCCTTGAAACATATGTTCGACAAAAACAACCATAAGAGGTAAGAATGTACAGGCAAAATTTCGTAATTACATACATAGATACCAGAACTGGATAGATCATTTGCGGAGTTCAGATAGAGTTCCCAAGGCCATGCTTCGTTATAGCCCAACAGGGAAGAGATCTCTGGGCCGTCCAAGGAAATGCTGGATACAAAATTCATCAGTGAGATCATAACAGGCCTATAGGCCTAAGACTTCGTTGGATGAAGACGAAGAAATATTATGTTATTGATTAAGGGAAATATGGACTCAGAAGATATGATATTCCTAGAAGTTCAAAGCTCATATTCTTTGGAAAGTTATAGTTGGAAAAATGTATGAAACAGTTTGACATTAAAATAATACATTATTTATTGTTCTAGTACAGAATAGCTCTTAAATAAATAGAACACTAAATTAAAAAGCTCTTACTTTGTGGAATTATAAAGTACAAGTGTAATTTATATGTAAACCATTTCAGACAGTGAACTCTCAATCATATCTGAATTATGTACAATTGTTTTCAGTTCCTCTACCCTCTTTGCTAATAAATGTTACACACAATATTTCTTACAATTCAAATACGTAGATTGAAGTCATTTGAGAAATATACCTTATAGACCCAGTTTAATTTGTATAAATATTTACTTTTAGTTATATTAAATTAATGTTGGGAAGTAAACATTATGAGGTATAATCATTAAAATTCATCGGAGAACATTTTGTTTAAACAACTCACCTCATAGGATTCATGCTTCCATGATACCGCGATTTCAAACACAGTTGTGTTCATCTTCAGCCATAACTCCGACTGACGAAATTCTTTGGCCATCAACTGTTCTATTGTCGCCATCTTCAGTGCTGCCATCTATGGTTGAATTTATGAACTTCGAAATCAAAGTAATTTCGTTAGGGATATCAAAATTCATTGATCTATCTTTGTTTTTCTGAATGTATATTTTTTCCCAAACTGTCAATTCCAAAGGTTTCTCTACATGTTTTAAAAGTTTAGCTTCTCTCTCAATTTTATGATGTTCTAATAAACTATGTGCAGCAATTGCAGATTTTTCAATTTCACAATTTTGGAAGAGAGGGCCTTATGGCCTTAACTCTGCCAGAATAAATAAAGTATTATTATTATTATTATTATTATTAATATTTCTGAAATGTTCTTTTGTCCGAATTTCCAAATTCCTTTTTGTTTTTCCTATAAAAACTTTATTGCAATCTTCACAACTTATTTGATAAATTCCAGATTTCTTACTGTCTGGAACATTGACTTTTTTATTGGTACTTAGAAGATTACCCAGACTAAATTTATTTATTGGTGCCAAAGAAATATTGTATTTGTCAAACATTTTTTGAAATTTTCTATGCATTTCAGGATGGTAAGTAATTTTCTTGTATTTTTTCTTTTCTTTGCAATTTTGTAGAGTAGTATAAATTCAACCATAGATGGCAGCACTAAAGATGGCAACAATAGAACAGTTGACGGCCGAAGAATTTCGTCAGTCGGAGTTATGGCTGAAGATGAACACGACTGTGTTTGAAATCGTGATATCATGGAAGCATGAATCCTATGAGGTGAGTTGTTTAAACAAAATGTTCTCCGATGAATTTTACTTTTAGTTATTTATTATAAGTTATGATCTAACCTGCAACAGTTAATTGTTGCATTTGAAAGAATCAAACAAGAACATTCCTCATTTCTAACATTATTAAAACATTTGTAGACTAAAGAGTTTAAAATAATGGGAGAAAATAGATATTTGTGTAACTAGTACAGAGAGTGAAACTTTAGCATACAAGAAAGATGTTTTTATTATTAATTTAACACTTCTTACCAAAGGACAAATTATATCTGAAGAGAAAAATTATATGCTCATACTGGGGTTTGAACCCAGGACCTTTGGCTAAGCCAATGCTCTACCGCTGAGCTATCTGGGCACTCCAATCTAAATGCAATTTTTTCTCTTATACATTGTTAACTCCTGATCGCCGAATGCTATGAGACTTTACTTCAATTATGCAAATGGCAGCTTCTATTTTAAGAAGATATTTTATTGGAAATTTAAACATTACTTTATAATTACTTATAAAAGCCAAAGGTCTTGTGTTCAAACCCCAGTCTCAGCATATAATTTTTCTCTTCAAATACAGAGAGATGTTTAGAGTCGAGCGTAAGTGGGTCCAGAATTTCAAACTGAGTATACAAGACACTTTTCTACTAAGATAAAAATTAAAATATAGAATTATATATACTGGCCTAGAAAGCCAAAGGTCCTGGGTTCAAACCCCAGTCTGAGCATATAATTTTTCTCTTCAAATATAAATTTAAAATGTTACGCCTACACTAGGGCCTAACTGCCATAATAATAAAATACTAAAAAACCGATAAAGGATATACATGTTTATTATATATTATATACTTGTTATTATATATGATATACTTGTTTATTATATCAGAAGATAGGAAATAAATAACCGCATTGAAATACAAATTAGTCATACTCAAAGGACCTTTTAAATATAAAAAAAGCGAGTAAAAATCTATAATGTTTTATATCCTGGATCAAAACCACGTCACAACATTCCAGGATGTAAAGTCATATCAACATTGTTTTGACAGAGATGACCACATTAGATAAGGGTGAATTTGAGCTGCAAGAAGTGAAAGTGGAACAGAGTTTTCCATTTTGACATAGATGAAGGTTTTGAACTATATCATGTGAAAGTTGTAGCCTAAGTGAAAACCGATGAAAAAACCCCACATGTATTGAAGGGAAAAGCTAACTTTCCACCCGAGTTTCCCCCGATTAGAAACTTAAAATGTATCATATAAATATTCGCGATTTTTCTAACGAATTCAGGATGGTGCGGAGGACCGGAGCATTCGCTTCAGGTCCTCCTGGGAGAACAGGCTGGAGGACCATGGGGGTCCTCCAGGAGGCAGCTCTACATGGGTAAGATGTTTTATACTATTTTCACTCTAAAAAGTTAATGGTTTTTTAAATGGTCATTGTCAAACATAAATTTAATGAAATGACCAAATGGTCCAGAGAACGTAGAATAATTTTATTGATTGAATGAAATTAAGAAGACCTAAGGGTCAAATAACTTAGAATAATAACCAAAATTGATTGTTTTCTCTCTCTGAGTTTTATCAAGATTTTAGTCTTTTCGGCGCTTTTCAAAATGGGGATTTTAGCTGGCTTTAATAAGTTGTTTTATATGTTTTTGATTTAATATTTCTCTATGTTTTGTTTTATTCAAATAAATAATATTATTTTATTGTTTACTGTGTTTTCCATATGAGGATGTAACACCAAAACCATGGCCAACCGCTCGGGCCAAAGATCTCTTAAAACATAAAGATTCTTTTTACGCTATGTTACGGCTGGGCTTAACTTCCACCGTAACAAAAAATATATAGGCCTACTGTTGGCAGATGCCACTGTCCTCAACTGTGTTAAAATGTTGTATTTAAAATATTAACTGTAGGCCTTTCGGAAGTTAACTTCCATCATCAGAATGCTACTGTTGTAGATGTTTATGATCTTGAAGTAATGTCTACAATGTTATAAAACAACAACAACAGCTAGTAGCACATACTCATCCTGCTGATGATGGAAGTTAACTTCCGAAAGGCCTAAATTCATATTTTAAATACAACATTTTAACACAGTTGAGAATGACGGCATCTGCCCTGCCAACAGATAGGTGCCGTTGTCCTCAACTTTTATTATTTTTAATTTTTATCTTATGACTACTCACCTCAATGGAATTTGATATGAATTTTATTAGTATTGACTTTTGTACTAGTTACGTATATTATTTTTTGGTACACTGAAATTCTGTTTATTTTTTGTTAAAAATTAATTAAATTGAATGATGGACCATAATATGATGTGATTTTTGTGTCATTATTGGATGTCTCTTGTACATGATGACTAAACAATGGGAATTATAATACATATTGAATAGAATTTGTTTTGCAATGTCCTACAGAAAATTATCTTCCTCAGAAACTTTAAGACAATTGTGAAGAAGCTGTTTCCATGCTGAAGTCAAGAAAATGTAAGGATAGATATATAAAAGAATACAATTCATTTGAAGACTAGCAAAAAAGTAACAATATAGATATAGCATCAGAAAATCTGCTGCTTGCATTATGTATGTTATAGTTGGACGAACAGATCTGTGCCCCCGCAAGAAATGCGAACTAAACACTAATTCCGTTTCTCCCTAGGTAAATTATTTCCCTCCCTGCATTCTTGCCTGTCTCTATTTTCTATCTCTCTCTTTCTCCCCTCCCATTACTCACAGTTTTGAGCTATCTTGTGGGATATTATTTGCACCCACAGTCCAGTGTTGTCAACTCAGTATCAGTATGTTATGTTATATAGTATGTAAATTGTAAGTTATTATCATTAGCTTAATTCATAAGCATAAATTAGAATTCCTGTATAGTATCAGTATGTTATATAATATGTAAATAAAATCGTAGCATATAGTAACTTTGCCATAGCCGGTCCCTAGCCCGGATGAGAAAGAAGGAGGGCATATGATTGTGTATTCATACCTAAAATTTTATAATTTTGTTAGGACTTCAAGATTACATTCCAAATCTAACCAAGTAAGACAATGAGGTGAAGGAGAAGTATTTATGACGAAATGTTTATCTTTAAAAACAACATATGTAAATTCCCTTCATGTAATTTCCATTTAACCAACAAATATCCACTATTATAATTATATCCATTAATCGTAGTAATCAATCAGTGTCATTAGACCTACTTAAATTAAATATGAAGACGTAATAATTAACCTTACATTATTCAAGCGCCTGACACCGGGGGAAGTTTGGCAACGTCCCTACTCGGTCAATTACAATGGCTTCTATTTGACGTAGTGGAAGGGGAGCGCGGTGGAATGGTGTGAGAACTGACGTGTAATTTTCGAAGAAAGATGCCAGCACTACAGGGGTGCAGATCCGTTGGTCCGACTATATATAAACTATAGTATTACTTGCCCCACCAATCTGTATGGACATAAGTAGTTGCCGTGAAAGCGGGATGCACACTAGCAAAAGAAAGCTAATGAAAATCAGGTTTTGTCTAATGCTTGTGGAGTGAGGTGCCTGACAATATTGTTTCTATCTAGCACTTCATTTGCTTTTTAAAACATTTTTATGCCATAATTTCACACAAAATGGAAAGACCAAAACTCCAGCATGAAGTTTGGAGTAAGTAAGCGTGAGAAATTCTTTCTTAAAAAGGCCTGCGAGTGGAGTATCCAACATGTAGGCCTACTTAGCATAAAATTGTTACTAGAACTCAAGCTCGTACAGATTCAGTGTGTGGGATAGGTCTTTGCACTATTCAAAAAATGCAATAATGCTAAAATACCTCTTATGCAAAGCATTCGGAAAGAACTGCGTTCATGCAGTTTAGTGATTTTTGTAGGAGCATGTGAAGTCAATTTAAATAATTGTAAAATTAATTTTAATATTGGAAAATAACTTTATTTTTCAGCATGATTATGATTTAAATGTAATATAATGTAGTGTTTAAAAATTTTAATTAAGTGTATCTTTAAAGGTATCAAGTATATTTTAACAAAGTTTTTTTTTATATATTTGAAGAGAAAAATTTATGCCTACACTGGGATTTGAACCCAAGGTCTCTGGATTTATAAGCCACTGCTCTGCCACCAAGCTATTTAGGTATCTCAATTTCAACGAACATTTTTCCTCTCTTTTTTACAATCATTGTGCGCCAAATCAATGATGTTCCACTAGCCATCTCATAGTTTCTTCTTAACAAGACTTTAAACGAGAATTAACATTACTTTTATAGCCAGTAAAGCTTTATTTTTGATAATATGAGTAAGATATGCACTATATTTGAAAAAACATTATACACTCAGACTGGGGTTTGAATCCAGGACCTTTGGCTTTCTAGGCCAATGCTCTACCACTGAGCTACCTGAGAAACTCCAAATATAATTTGTCCTTCAGTGAAAAGTGTTAAATCAATAATAAAAACATAAAAAGAAGCCCTACTGGTTTTATAAAGTAATGTTTAAATTCCCAAAAAAATGTATTCTTAAACAAGAGGCTGCCATTTTAAATGATCGAGCAAATGCTTGCAGCATTCAGCAATCAGGAATTAACAGTGTACAAGAGAAAAATTTGCATTTAGTTTGGAGTTTCTCAGGTAGCTCAGTGGTAGAACATTGGCCTAGAAAGCCAAAAGTCCTGGGTTCAAACCTCATTCTGAGTGTATAATTTTTCTCTTCAAAATAATTTATCCTTCAGTGAGAAGTGTTAAATTGAATAATAAAAACATCAAAAGAAGCCCTAAGAATCAAATGAATCGTGAATTCTTCTTAACTCGTACTTCTATGTTTTTTTTAACATAGCACAGGTAAGAAGAATTCACGATTCATTTGATTCTTATTAATTAAACCTCATAATGTTAAAATTCCCAAATTTATTATATTAAATCAAAAGAAGCTCTACTTGCTTTATAAAGTAATGTTTAAATTCCCAATAAATGTCTTCTTAAAAAAGAAGCCGCCATTTGCAAGATCGAGCAAATGCTCGTAGTATTCGGCGATCGGGAATTAACAGTGTATAAGAGAAAAATTTGCATTTAGATTGAAGTTTCATAAGTAGCTCAGTGGTAGAGCCTTAGTCTAGAAAGCCAAAAGTCCTGGGTTCAAACCCCAGTCTGAGCATATAATTTTTCTCTTCAAATATAATTTATCCTTCAGTGAGAAGTGTTAAATTAATAATAAAAACATCACAGATATGCACTACTCACTTCATATTTGTAGCTTCTTTGAAGATGCTGGGTTTCGATGCCTTAGGCATCATTGTCAATTCTTTCTAACTGTTACTTCCTTGAATTATTAAATAAATTTATTTTCGATGTTTTTGTTTTCAATTTTTCACTTCTCACTGAAGGAGGAACTATATTTCAAGAGAAAAAATTATTTAACTTTTATAGGAATTAATCACAATGAGGTTTAATTTATGGTGAAATTAAATGTTTCTTACCTCTCCTCATATAAATTTTCTAAGTAGATCGCGATTTCGAGACCACAAAGGTCTCATCTTCAGCACTTTCATGGCGACTGATGTTATGTCGATCGGAAGAAACTCTTCTTCTTCCCTCTATTGGTGGACCCGCAAATTTTGACCTGATCCAGAGGTTCATCGGTCAACCAACAGAGGGAAGAAGAAGAGTTTCTTCCGATCGACATAACATCAGTCGCCAAGAAAGTTCTGAAGATGAGACCTTTGTGGTCTCAAAATCGCGATCTACTTAGAAAATTTATATGAGGAGAGGTAAGAAACATTTAATTTCACCATAGAAAAATTTATGCCTAAACTGGGATTTGAACGCATGGTCTCTGGATTTATACATCAGTGCTCTGGCACTGAGCTATTTGGGCATCTCAACTTTTCTCTGTCTTATACAATCCTATTGTGCCAAAGGCAATGAACCTTTGTTCCACACATCAACAGTTTGTTTGTTGTAATGACAACTTCACAGCCTGCATATCATTAAATATTATTGCAAAGTCACTTTGTCATAAACACACAAGAAAATTATACTTTCCAAACAATAATCTGTTACATGAAACATTAATTTCCAAATAAATGTACCAAAAAATAATTATTTTGTTTCTAGGAAGGTTTAAATGCTATCAAGCTTCATTTCCTCATATTACAATGTTTAAAATAGCAATTTTTAGTCATAATTGAGAATTAGCTGCCAAAATTTGAAAACAATAATACTAATTGTTATATAATTCTGCATATATTATATTTATAATTCTAAGATACAATGATGATTATTAACCAACTGAAATATAACTTAATACTTATAAATAATCTAAATTAAGCCAATATAACATTATTATTATATCTAAGATTAAATTATCTTTACACTTATTACAATTATGATTAGCAAGGGATATAATATTTTGATACTTTAAACAATATATCCTACATGATACATCTATCCTGATAACTCTGACAATCAATGAAGTTTAAAGTATGTTTCTCATATCAGGTTAACTTCTTCAGTCCTGAAGCATCTCCAAATATTTTATTTTTGTGTTTAACACATTTTTTGAGCATAAAGTAATGTTAATTTTGAAAGTGAAAGTTGTTCTTAAGTTCGAAATTTGAAGATCTTTATTTGAACCAAAAATTATTTGAAAAGCTTTTGTTATGTAAGTTATGAAATAGCAAAATGACATATTTTTACAACAAAAAAAAAGTACATTTGATGAAGATTCAGTATTTAATATTTATGATTCAGAGTATTTCTATAAAATCTTTTTTTAGAATTATACAGTGCTGCCACCTAACCTTAACATTTAGAAATAAAGTAAAAACATAAGCAGAAAGCACAATTATGTAACAATGTGATAAAATCAATCACAGTGTTTTAAATTGTTTTTAGAGCGAGAAAAAATGCAACCTCTCATGTAATATATAGTAGGCTGCAGTGGTTATGCTATCTTCTAGTCCTGAGGGTTGTGATTTCAAATCTGGCAGAGTCTATGTTTTTTTAGGATGGAAATATTCAAGGGACAAGTCCTCTGGGAGGTATTTTAAGCTGTGGGTCCAGAGTCTGAAGATTTTCCGGTGAGTAAAAGAACTGCAAGCCTCAATAAAAAAAAAGGCCTTTGTGCAGAATTCAACTGATCTTCATCCATCCAAGTAATGCCTTAGTTGCCTACTAGATGTCTCATTGAGGTGATGTGCTAACCACGTGTCACTCAATGACATCTGTAGGTAAATAAGCATAACTTAATTATTAAGTTATGTAGGTAGGAAATAACACTGTGAGGTTTATTTTAATTTATGTTGAGTTGTTTTAGACTCACCTCATACTTCTTAACTCCCTTGCAGACTTGAGTTTCTTCACTGAATTTGTGACATTCTCAATGCTGTATCACGTTCACAAGTTGTGTCTGTGAGGGAGTAAAAAACATCTCAACATAAAATAACTTAATTATATTTGAAGAGAAAAATTATACGCTCAGACCGGAGCTTGAACCCGGGACCTTTGGTTTTCTAGACCAAGTGTTCTACTGACTGAGCTACCGGAGAAATTACCGATCTAAACGCAAATTTTTCTCTATATACGTTGTAATTCCCGCACACCAAATGCTATGAAGCCTTTGCTTCTATATTTGCAAATGGCGGCTTCTTTATTAAGAAGACATATATTTGGGAATTATACATTACATTATAAATGCAGTACGGCTTCTTTCGATGTTTTTATTATTCATTTCGTACATCTCAATGATGGATAAATCATATTTGATATTTATAACTAAATTAGCTTGGTTAAGAAACCTCCGCTAGGAAGTATATACATACATTTATCATACAGGATACAAATGGACTGAAAAATTCATGGCATAACAGACCTAGAAGGTCTTTGGTTTACCATTCATCTGCTGGCCTCACATCTACATATGCAAATTACAGAGGTGGAGGATCATTCAACCAGTATATGGGCAACATGTTAGATCCCACAGCCTTTAGAGCTGATTTTCTAAATCTGAAGTTGATATTTATCATAGCCATCCAAATTCTTCCATGATCCTAGTCCTATATACTGGCCAAAATTCCAAGAGGAAATTTCTTGCTCATGAGGAATCAAAGCAGTGTATGTTCTGTAGCACTGTGACTAGACCACTCGACTGTGGTGTACAGCTAAATTAAAAGGAATAGTTTCAATAAGGACAAAAAAGAGGCAGTTCATGCTTTGAACAGTAGCTGAAAAACAACACACAGGCATGAAAAAGTAAAGAGGTGACATGACTACTTTGCTTGTGAAAGGACATGTCTGACAAGGGAAACTAGTTTTTTGCTATCAGAAAGAAGTTCACGTTATGTGTGACAAGAAAGGTATTTGATGTCACATTAGTATGGCAACATTGTGGTGATGATAGAGGCAAATTTCTTCAAAAAATAAAAAATGAGGAGACTCTGTCATAACTATTTTCTTCAATATTCTGTAAAGTTCAACTCTGCATTGCCTGAAGCAAAGTAATTTATGAAGGTCATCTATTTTCATCACAGTCAATGTGTTCTCATGCACAAAAAGAAAGGCCTTGATTTTAGCACTTTGAAACATATGGGGTAAAATATAAAAATGGATAATTAAAACATTTTGTTTGTTCATTCTTACCTCTTATAGCTGTTTTTGTCGAACTTATGTTTCAAGGCGTCAGCGATTACAGACTGAATTTTCTCATGTTGACGGCCTTGATTCTTGATTCCTGCTCTCTCTGCCTCTGGGTCTAATGAATATACTAATGAGGTTCCTTTCTCTGGGAATTTCAAAATTCATAATTCTTTCCTTGTTCTTCTGTATGCAGATTTTTCCCCCATATGGTGAGTTCATTTTTGTTTTATAACTGTTTTAACAATTTTGTGTTTACATCTATTTTGCGTTTTTCTAACGAAACGTGAGCAGCCACTGTAGATTTTTCTACTTCCCCTATCTTTACATTTCTTGTGTTCTTCAGTTCTATAAATTGGGTTTCAGTTTGATTGAATGTTTCTTTAGAAAAAAAATTACATGGCTCCTTGTTTTGTCACTTTTTGAATTACTATCTTTGTTTTTTGGATTATCTTTCCTAGATTTCCAAGTTAAACTTTTTTCTTTTGTTTTTCTATTTTCTTCCCCATTCATATGTTTCGTAGTAATTTTGGACAAAGAAGATTATCACAACAGAATGGAAGAACTTTTAAAAGAAGAAGAATATGAAAATATCAAAATTGATCCCCACCCAAAAATAGTTAAAAAGGTTGAAAAAAGTTTAAAATCTATCAAAATAATTCTGACAGAAAAAGATAAAATTAAATTAAAAGAAGCTAACCCTAGAAACCCCAATATCCATGGTCTCTCCAAAATTCATAAAGCAGGAGGAAAAATGAGACCAATAATCAATAACATAGGATCTCCCACTTACAACATTTCTAAATGGTTAAGTCGTAAATTCAAAGAAATAGAAAATTTTAATGAACCAACTTTTGAAAATTCTCTTCAACTTGTAGAAAAATTAAATAAGATAGAAATAGAACAAGCAGATAGACTAGTTTCATTTGACATCACAGCATTATTCACCAGTGTACCAAAAGAAGAAACATTAGAAATATTGGAAAAATGGCTTATCAAAAACAAGATCGACAAAGAAAGGAGAAAAGAATACTTAAAATTAACTGAACTATGCTTCAACCAACTGTTTTTTACATATAATGGGAGTTTCTATATACAAAAATCTGGACTGTCAATGGGGAACCCATTATCCTCTTTTTTGGCTAAATTATTCATGAGTAATTTTGAAAACAAAATAACCAAAGCACATCCTCTCACATTCAAATTTTGGTGTAGATACGTAGACGATGTTGTTGCCATGGTTAAAGAAAAACACATAGGAGATACCTTAAAACTTTTAAATACACAGAAGAAAACAATCAGATTCACACTATAAAAAGAAATGAACAAACAATTACCGTTTTTAGATCTGAAATTACACAGGAATGAAGAAAAGAAAAAAATAGAATTCAGCATTTACAGAAAAGAAACATATACAGATAACTATATTAAATCAACAGGTTTCAACCATATTTCACACAAAATGGCAGTCTTCAACAGCCTAGAACATAGATTGGTAAATATACCCATGAACAAGAAAAATTACGAGTTAGAGAGAGGAAACACATAATTAAGGTTGCAAAAGAAAATGGTTTCAGTGAAAAAATGATACACAAAAAAATTGAGGAATACAAAAAACAAAAATTGAGAAAAGAAAGCACTCTTCAGATAGAAAAACCAAAAGATAAGAAATACAGGAAATTCACATATCACCCTTGGGCACACAACAAATTTCAAAATATTTTTGGAAAATTTAATATTAATTTGGTATCAAAGAATGATTATGGTTTAAATAAACTAAAAAAAAATGAATATATTGATGATGGTAAAAAATCAGGAATATATCAAATAAAATGTGCAGACTGTGATGAGAAATACATAGGGAAAACAAAAAGAAATTTAACCATTAAAACTAAAGAATACATAAGAAATGTAAAAAAGGGGGAAGTAGAAAAATCTGCAGTGGCTGCTAACATTTGGTCAGAAAAACACAAAACATATGTAAACACAAGATTATTAAAACAGATAGAAAACAAAAATAAACTCACCATATGGGGAAAAATCTACATACAGAAGAACAAGGAAAGAATTATGAAATTCCAGGAGAAAGGAACCTCATTAGTAAATTCATTGGACCAGAGGCAGAGAGAGCAGGAGTCAAGAATTAGGTCCGATAACATGAGAAAATTCAGTCTGTAATCACTGACGATGGGGCTAAGAAGCCTCAAAACATATTTAACTTTTACAGGAATTAATCACTATGAGGTTTAATTTATGGTAAAATCAAATGTTTCCTACCTCTCCTCATAAGATTTAGAAGATTGGTATGAGGAGAGGTAGGAAACATTTGAATTTACCATACTTGAAACATATGTTCAACAAAAAAACTATAAGAGGTAAGAAAGAACAGACAAAATGTTTTAATTATTAAACAAACCTCCTAGGGTCGAATCTATGAACGCATTAGACCGTAAAAGACGTTCCCTGCTGAGAAAGTTGTATCCTAATACGATTTTGCTTACTCAGAAATCTGTTCATGCGATAATAATTGTTGAAATTCGTAAGCTACCTGACGAGGTAACTTAAGAGAGAAACGAATCGTGAGAATCCCGAAGGGAACCAATGTAGTTTGAAACCTTGCCGCGTATCTTGCTGCTTTATTCAAGATGTCGGACCTTGAAGACTTCGATCATGTTTTCGGTATACACGGAGAAGAAGAATTTGATAGAGTGTACCAAAGAATTCAACTGGAAGAACAGGAGAATCGGCGTAATATTGCACGATGCAAACATCATTGTTTATGGTATTATTTGCGGGACGCAAGCATAAATGCATTCCTCTAGCAGACGAAAATAACAGAAGTGGTTTTATCGCTGAGAATTCTGGGTAATTTCTTGCGAATATTACGAAAATGACGACTTTCATGCATGACCAGTCTGTGGGTAGCTAATTCGATCTTTGCACTTGCTCACGGTGAGTCAGCTCACCAGTGATTGGAAGTAATTTGAGTAGAGACTAATGTATTTGCATGCGGCCCTTAATGTTACTTCCTATTGTATTTTAATATAAAAATGGAATTTACTTACAAATGCAGAAATCTATAGCATTTTTATATTTTCATGATATGTCATCAATTAAAAATTAAAGGATATAGTGGTAGGAACATGTATACAAAATGGATGGAAATAAAAATGTTAAGAGATTACCGGGAGGTAAACCAGAAGGAAAACAAATAAGAGGGAGGACAAGACTGAGATGGTTGTAAATTGTGAAGATCTTAGAAAATTTGAAGTAAGAAGATGGAGAAAAAAGGTTTAGGATAGAGAGGAATGGCATCAAACTGTGAAGGAGCCTACAATCCTGCTGTCTTGTTACAAATCCAGGTAACATCCAGCCATATTGATGTGCATCATCAAATCTGGATTAAGAAACTGTTGAAATTCCAATATCTGTAGTTTCAAAATTTTGTTGCATTGCTGAAGATGTTGTGGCGTGTTATACCTCCACTCTGGACTTAACAATATGTGGCGAATGAACCACCTTCACTGCTACTGCTACCTTCCGGGATCGTTGGGTTATGACTATGCTGTACTTAGTAACGTGTTCCTGATATCTAAAGAAGTTATTAATGAGAAAACAGCCTGCCTCGGGCCCATAGAAGGCGGCTAACAATTCATCTTTCTTTTCCAGTTGAACGTGCATATAAATATAAATACTGATTATAAATTGCATAAAATGAAATAACTTCGTTACAGGATAGAGAACAATGATTACTCTTAAATAACAACAAGGGGCGTAATATAAAAGTTAAGCTTTTAATGAAAACAAGTGTTGATTGTAAAAATAAAGTAATAAATGAATAACAAAAGATTGATCTTCGATCAATCGATCAGACATAGATAATAACAAAGTATAACTGAATAAATAACATACCATACAAACTGTCACACTCATACATGTCCAAACTCCATTGGAATTCCTTTTTCCATGCTTGATTGGACTAACTCAAATCCGACCATTCCTCGGTCACAATCCACTTGTTTATCTTATAAATCACCATGTTAACTTCGCCGATGCATGGTGTACTTAAGCTGGATTCGGATACTGAATCCACTTCTACACAACCTAACGCCACTTGCTAGGCCGATCGAATGATAAGGTTCGTTGAGATTACCAAGCATATAAAAGGTTCGCGAGTAGAGGGTATGTGCGCTATAAAGATGCGCGGAGGAATGGGTAAAAGGGAAGGGGTAGCCACACGGAACAAGGGACATTGGCAGGCTTCATAAATGTTCTGGAGGAGCACAAAGATGAATAACTGAACCGCAAAAAAGGTACTTTCGGTTCAATGTAATGGAATATTAAAATCAACTTTTATCATATAATTTCCATATCTTGTACTTATACGTTCAGAATTGGTTATCCAGGGGATAGAGTTCATAAATGTTGTAATTGGAGATAACATTTTAAGAGCAGTTTATTTTTTAGTATGAAAATACATTAGGGAGTAGCAATGAGTAGTGAAGGGTTTGCAGTTGATCTTGTCTTACTAGCAACATCTGAAGATGATTTACAATGGTCAGTACATAATTTAAATTTGATAGCCTAGAAATAATCAATGGAAATATCTACCAATAAAACTAAAATAATGACCTTTTGTGGAAAATCCCCAATACCAAGCAAAATTTGTTTAAATAACAAAATTTTAGAGAGAGTTAATGAGTTTACTTATTTAGGATATAAACTCTCTTTTGTTGAAAATTTGGATTTACCAGAGAAAATTGTGAAATTCAACAAATCAATGGAAATCATTAATAGTTTTAAAACCTTCATTAGTGCAAAAACCAACTTGTACTCGTCTTTAACAAATAATGGCTCAACCAGTCCTATGTTATGGGAGCGAAGCGTGGACTATAAGGACGAGAGATGAAAGCAGACTAACAGCTTGTGAGATGAAATTTATGGCTACACCAAATGGGATCGAAAGAAAAAATGTAGAAATCCTTCAAGAACTTAATGTGTCACCAATACTGGACTACATCTCCAGATATCAGCTAAACTGGAAGGAACATGTCTCAAGAATGGCTAGATCCAGGATCCCCAAGGCAATAATGAACTACTGTCCAAATGGGAAACGGTCACTTGGTCGACCTATGAAAAGATGGCACGAAAACTGCTTTCTCAGGCCGTAACAGTTCTTCTAAGCTAATACCTGGCAGGATGATGATGATGATGATGAAATACATTAGGAGATTCTACTTAATAAATAAGTTTCATCTGCCTTCATCTTACCTCATAATTTGTTGTTTCTTGTAAGATGCATATTTTTTTTAGGTACAAGAAGCTCATCTTGTTATAGTTCTTTAGGTCATCTTGATGGCTGTATATGGCTAGCTCACGCGGCTGCCCCAACTGGGATCTCCTTCAAAAACTTGACAGTACCAGAGGGATATTGGTGGGGGGGCCATACTGGGATTTTTATTGGGATTCTTCCCTTTCCCAAATTTCATGCATCCAACACTCTCCATTCCCCCTTCTCTCCCCATCATGTCATTTAAATTTCTTTTTCATTAATTTCATATCACCCTCACTTCATGTTAGGAAAAATAATTCGGTAACAGTCCACAGGTGTTGAAAATATGTGGTTGTGGGGATCTAGTGAGGCCCCCACCAGGATGCTGCCACATGACTCCAAGCCTGAGCAATAAAAAAGGGCAGAAGGGACCAATGGGAGGGTTGTAATCCCCCTCGCAACCATGGGTCTAACCCAAAAAATAGTGGTTATGGCAGTAGACCTGGTGTGTGGGACATGAAAGATAATCTACAACTTATTGAGATATCCCTACAAAGAAGATAACAGGAGCTAAAACAAAGAATACATCTCAAAAGAAGAGAACAGAATATAAAAAGATCTTCAAAATAAGAAATATGAAGACATAGCGAAATATGCTGAAACAATAAAACATCTCCCTAGAAGAACAGCAGTAGCTCTCTTCAGATTGGAAACGGGCCATAACTGTCTGGATGACCACCTTCATAGAATGGGGATTCTCCCTAGAACTAAGGGATGCTCCTTGTGTGGAGAAAATGTTCTCCTAAGCAAGAAACATTTGCAAAATTGCAGGCGACTTGACCACGAGAAAAAAGACAGGAAAGACATTGCAGGACTTTATTGGGAAGCAAGAGGACTAATGGTGTAAACCAAGCTCCAGCAATTTGAAAACAACAAGAACACTTATTGCCCTCCCAGTCTGAATAAAGAACTAATAGCTCTTTAGATATGCATTATTAGTGAAAATACCATAGGAATTAAAAAAAAAAACATAAGATTATGTGTGCTTGAAGGAAAGAAGGAAGGCTCCTTTCAGAAATGTGTCATTTTTTTACCTTCATAGCAGTGAAACTCCCACGTATTAGAAGTTGTAATTCTCTAAATATTACAAACTTCTCTTTTAACAAAAAACAGTTGCACTGAATATTATACAGTAACAGAATGATACATATATTTTTTAAATGCCCCAGGTTTGACTTTCAACATTCCTGGTTTCTCTCCTGGCATGGCGTACTTGTAACCCACTTCTGAGGTTGGGGCGCCTGGAAGGCACGGTTACGTTGCCCCGATAATATGATGGGTGATGATGATGATAATGGTGTGCCAGGAGAGTCCCTAATCCTAAGCTTAACCTAAGATGAATGATGATGATTGCAATGGCCATATGATTTTCAGGGACCGTTTGGGCCTTAAAGTTTTCCTGACATTTGTCTTACAGCTGAGAAAAAACCCCGATAAAAACCTCACCCAGAAAAACTGTCCTGACCGGGGATCAAACCCGGGCCTGCTGCGTGACAAGGCAGCATGCTACCCCAAGACCACAGCGGTGGACAATGTTTAGATGAAGAAAACATATCAATTTCTATGAATTTAAAATTTAGTGGTATTTAAAATAAGAATAAGGGATATACAAAATAAAGGAAATACATTTTTCTGGTACCTGTACATTTATTTTCATGAGGATAGTTATCCTGCAAGTCTTAGCAGAGATGTATTATTTTCTTTTAGATGTTTAGTCTAAATATAGCCTACTGTACTTAATAGCAGGGGCATGTCGTAGCGGTTAAGGCACTGCACTACAAGCCGGAAGGTCGAGGGTTGAAGTCCCGATGGGGTCAGGATTTTTAAACTGACCCAAACCCTCTGGCGGCACTATGGCTCTGGGATCGATTCAGTCTCTAATGGAAATGAGTACCAGACGCTTGTTCTGGAGGTAAAGACGGCCATCATTCAGGGCTTACAACCCGGCTGACATCAAGTGCCGATTGTCCAGAAAAAGTGGGAGCCTTAACCTCTTACTACCCCAAGAGCCTGTAGTGGGATCACTTTACTTACTTAATAGCATAAGCATTTTTTCTCCTGTAGAGAACCAGGATTATGAATCTGACCTGAGTGAGTTTCAAAAAGTACAATTGTTGATGCTCAGTTAGCTGGAGCAACTGCCAAATTGATATATCAAGGAGGACAGTTTCTAAGGTTATGTCTACATACTTAAAGGTAAATCTTCTGCAAAATGGAACAGTGGTTGCAAACAGAAACTATATGAAAGAGACAGGAGAGTTCTGAAGAAGATGGTGTTACAAAACCATAAAATTATTCCACATAAATTGAGAGCTGAATTAAATATACATTTAAGGGAACCAGATCTACCTTAACAGTGAGGAGGAAGCTGCACAAATTAAACATTTATGGCAGAACAGCTAATAGTAAATGACTGACTACATGCAGGAATGCAATCAGGCAAAAACAGTGATGTTATAAACACAAGTCCTTGACTGCTGATGATTGGAAAAATGTAATATGGTCAGATAATTCAAGATTTACACTATTTCCTAATACGGGAGTAACTCAGAAAGTTTCTAGACCTGACTATACAGTTTACAATAGAAAGATAACATTGCAAGCAGCGTGTTAGGAGGTCCTTTGTTAGTCAGCTGACATAGTTTCCACCCATCCGCACCCCTCATCCCTTAGCAGCCGTGGGTCAAATGGTAGGCGATGGCAGGTACTATCAGACTGCAACATGGAACCGCAGCAAGACATTTTCGAGCAATGGTTTTATATTATTTTAAAAATGGCTTAAACCAGGCACAATCACTTGAAAGGCTTACACAGGCTTTTGGGGACCTTGCCTCTTCCAGTGCCACAGTTTTCAATTGGTTTGCAGAGTTTAAGAGGGGTAGAACCTCTCTTGAAGATGAAGAGAAGAGTGGGAGGCCCATTGATGGCAGTGACTGTGGAAAACATTGATGTAGTGGAGAAGATGCCTGTATGACTTATAAAGACATTGAGGCATTCCTGAAGATTGGATCGGTGAATGTTGCAAAATTCTGCACATCTATCTTAGGGGCAGCGAGGTGTCATTTCATTGCATGCCACACAGACTCATTCTAAGTCAAAAGATCACTCAAATGGAATGGTGCCATGAAATGCTTAGGAGATTCAACAATGGGAACTCTTGCCACATTTCTGAGATCATTACAGGTGACGAAACCTGGATTTACCAATATGATCCAGATAAAAAGTGTCAGTTGTCGGTATGGGTCTTTCCTGATGATGAACGACAATTCAAAGTGAAGAGAGCAAAAAGTGTTGGGAAGAAAATGGTGCTCACTTTCTTTGCTACAGGTGGTAATGTGGCAACAATACCACTTGAACATCAAAGGACAGTGATTGCACAGTTGTACACCACAACAATGCCTCCGCCCACACTGCCCATGAAGGGGACTCCTGTGCAGCTGTTGACGCATCCTCCTTACAGTTTGGAACTGGCACCGTGAGACTTCTTTTTGTTCCCTATTGTGAAGGCTCAAAGCAGTTTTCAACACCTGAAGATGCGGTTGCAGCATACCAAGGGGAGCTCTGTGCACTGGATGAAAGTGACTAGTGCCAATGCTTTCAGTTGTTGTTCGGGAGGATGCAACAATGCATAGATAGGGAGAGTACTTTGAGAAGACGTAATGGTAAGTTTTAGATTATCATAAGTAATGCCACGAGTGATTTCCAAATTATCGATAAATTCACGACTCACGAAGTGAGGAGTGAATTTATCTAGAGAATTTGGAAATCAAGAGTGGCATTTGTTAGGACTATTTAACGAATAAAATAAAGCTGTTTACTCACAAATCATTATTTAACTACAGTTATTTAAAAATATTTTTATATTTAAAGTAAACGGTGATGTTTGAAAACTAATGAGAAACGATAGGTAGCCTACGCTTCTACTGCTTCTTTTGTTTATCACTGCAACCAGATCATACTATTTATTGCCAAAGGAACGCAATATTGTAAGAATGCTCTCTAGTGGAGAAAAAATGAAACACATCAATCTGTATATTAATTCATTTTTGATGTCGTATACATTTAAGAAAGTGCAAACAGTGGTTTCTTTTTTGGTGGTATAATCAATTGCTACAAATGTTGACATGTAAGCACTATTATATACAATCTGGTAGCCGTATTTGTTATAGGCTCAGTCACTGCAAAATAACGGTCAGACCTGTTCAGAATATTAAAAAGGAGGAGCTTTGCTTAATATATGATAATCCTAACGTTGATAATTATTTCGTGAAACACGTCTCTGATTGGTTGTAATACAGAAATCATTGAAACGTGATTGGTCATTGACTCCCATTTGGGGCATGAGTTAAATAGTCTCTAAAATTCTGCCAGTATCCGGAAACTTTTCGAGTTACCTTCATACTGGTAGGACAACATCAAAAGATGCTTGGAACTCGAGACTGGTTAGTATCTTACCTTCATACTGGTAGGACAACATCAAAAGATGCTTGGAACTCGAGACTGGTTAGTATCTTACCTTCATACTGGTAGGACAACATCAAAAGATGCTTGGAACTCGAGACTGGTTAGTATCTTACCTTCATACTGGTAGGACAACATCAAAAGATGCTTGGAACTCGAGACTGGTTAGTATCTTACCTTCATACTGGTAGGACAACATCAAAAAGATGCTTGGAACTCGAGACTGGTTAGTATCTTACCTTCATACTGGTAGGACAACATCAAAAGATGCTTGGAACTCGAGACTGGTTAGTATCTTACCTTCATACTGGTAGGACAACATCAAAAGATGCTTGGAACTCGAGACTGGTTAGTATCTTACCTTCATACTGGTAGGACAACATCAAAAGATGCTTGGAACTCGAGACTGGTTAGTATCTTACCTTCATACTGGTAGGACAACATCAAAAGATGCTTGGAACTCGAGACTGGTTAGTATCTTACCTTCATACTGGTAGGACAACATCAAAAGATGCTTGGAACTCGAGACTGGTTAGTATCTTACCTTCATACTGGTAGGACAACATCAAAAGATGCTTGGAACTCGAGACTGGTTAGTATCTTACCTTCATACTGGTAGGACAACATCAAAAGATGCTTGGAACTCGAGACTGGTTAGTATCTTACCTTCATACTGGTAGGACAACATCAAAAGATGCTTGGAACTCGAGACTGGTTAGTATCTTACCTTCATACTGGTAGGACAACATCAAAAGATGCTTGGAACTCGAGACTGGTTAGTATCTTACCTTCATACTGGTAGGACAACATCAAAAGATGCTTGGAACTCGAGACTGGTTAGTATCTTACCTTCATACTGGTAGGACAACATCAAAAGATGCTTGGAACTCGAGACTGGTTAGTATCTTATATTAAACATGGTGGAAGATCAATAATGATTTTACCAGTAATATCTCAGTATTCTGCAGGTAACATTATCATAGTGAATAACAAAGAGATTGCTAAGGCCTATGAGGGCATTCTAGGCGACTATGTGCACTCAATAATGCAGACATTGTTTGCCTCAAGTAATCATGTATTTCAAGATGACAATTCTTAAACTCACATTGATCTTCTTCTTAAACATAATTTGGAGGATTTTCATCCTGTTTATTTCCAAAATCACTCCTCGGAGGAAGACGTATTGGATATGCATGCACTGCACTGTCTATCCATCTCTTGGCTGGTCTTCCTTTTGTTCTTCTCCCGTCCATTGGTCTATTTTCTTTAGCTCTTTTTGCAAGTCGGTTTTCTTCCATTCTTTCTATATGACCCTTCCAATATTTTCATCCATCTATAATAAATTTGGTTATGTCTTGAATATGACATTTGTCCCTAATTTCTGTGTTGTGTATTTTATCAAATAACGTTTTTACCAGAATATTGATAGTTGTGTTAAAGACTGGGTTGAGGAGATGAAGAAGAATTCAGACATTTGCTATTAGCAACTCAATCTTCAAATCTGTAAATTATTAGATAATACTGTGTAAATGGAAACTAGAGTAAGGAGAAGATTTCCACCTCCTTCCTCTCTTAAAGAGCTAGTAAAAATTCTCCATGATAAATGGTACAGGAAGCCCAAAGAATACATTCAATGAATCAATTACAAGAAAAACTACAGCTGTTTTAAAGACTGATGGTGGTCCTACACCATATTAATGAAGATTTGGAAGATGTCTCCATCATTGTGTCTATCCTCTGTAAATCTGCATATTAGTATCGTAAAATTTAAATGTTAAACCAAGAGATAGGGAGTGGTAGGAGTCTAGGAAAGTTTAAGATTGTTACTAACACAACTGTCACTTACTAAAGTGGGTTTGTGGAGAATCACTAAAATATTAGTAAATGTTTTACAATTTGTGATTTTAAAGACTGTAGTTTACTAAGAATATCTGGAGTTCATTAAATCTCTAGTGTTCTTCCTATTAGCATTTTTTATTAAATTCACATTTACCAGCATTGAATCCCTTCTATATGGAAGCGAGATTTGGACATTAAGAAAAAGAGTCAGGAGCAGAACCAAAGCAACGGAAATGAAATTTCTCAGGACAGCAGGATAAACTCTTTTAGATTAAAAAAAAGAACAAAGAAATTTTAGTAAGAATTACAAATATAATCAGTAGAAGAAAAACTCAACAGATATAAATTAAACTGGCTACACCATGTAAAAAGATAATTCAAGAATCCCAAAAATGATGATGCGATATAAACCCAAAGGACATCGTTGACCAGGAAGAGCTCTTGAAGGATGCTAGATCGGGCCGAAACAGATCTACAAAGGCCTAATTCATGACGGATGATAGCTCTGGTCAGGAGAGACAATAAATTATAATTTTGGATCCAGAAGGAATAAATCCTTGAAGTTGTTATCTCTGGTCATTGTTGAAAGTAGTCATAATGTCGTTGCATTCCCTTCTAAATTCCTTCATTCTTCTTCATCTAGTCATGTATTCCCATTCTGGGGGACAATTTTTTATAAAACCCTCCATCTGTCTCAGTCATTCCATGTCTCTTCTTCCATCCATTCAACTTATCTTTCCTCAACATTCTTCTTAACTTGTTTTTCCCTCATATATCTTGGCCAACCTCTTGATCTCTCCTAATCTAAATTTCAGTGCTTGTTTAGTATTCTTCCAGTATTTATTCTTACCATCTTATTTTACTATCTTCCATTCCATGTTGTATTTTACCCAAAATAAAAATGTATTTATTATAGTGTTCTGTATTCATTCTCTTCTAGTTTTTTCCAAGCATGTTTCTTAAAAACTTCATCTATATTTCCTCAAAGTCTATTTAAATATATCTTTGTTATCGTCTGTGTTTTAGCACCATAAATTAATTTTTATTTATTCTCACGCTTAATAATGTGTTTGACATCTTCCTCTGCCCATTTCAAGATTCTATAGCCAATCTCCATCCCACTCTAATTTTCCATGTCCTTTCCTCCAAACCTCTTTCTTCCACTGTTTCTGACTACTCCTTGCATTCATATTAGTTTTGATCTTCCTTTCTTCCTGTTGGATTCCATTCATATATCTTCTTCAGTAATCTGTCTTCCGTGATCTTTTTCATATGTCTCAACCATCTTAATTATGTTGTTTTGATAGTTTCTATTATCCATCCTTGCAATTTCAATTTTTGTCTTATAGCATTATTTCTAATTTTCCTTCTCCATGAAATCCTTCCTGATTGTCACCAGAAGTCCATTTCTGTTAAAATTCTCATTTTTTAAAGAAGGCAGAACAATCTCTTCTTGTGGTGAAAGCAACTGTTTAAGGGGAAGGTAACCCCCCACTTCAAATCTCTGATCCTCCAAGTTGGGGATTGAAACAACGGACCAGCTTCCCATTCACCAGAAAAGATATAGAATGCTGAAAGACTTATTAAGGAACAGCCAGATGGATACACAAGATGACAGCAGGTCCATATAAGTTTAAAGAATGCTTTAAACATTTTTTTTACAATTAATGGTATATCCTAAATACATAACAAGCTTTAATTAAATGGTAGCATTTGGTCAAAACTCCCTTATTACAGCATTATGCAAAACTGTATCACATATCTGTTGTGGTACTCCACAAAGGCAAAGGCAGGAAAGACGACCCAAACAGTTACAGGGGAATCGCTTTGGAGAACACAATGTTCAAACTATTCTCCAAAATCATACTAGAGCGCATCGAGCTAAGATTACGAGCAAACATCCCCAGGAATCAATTCGGATTCACTCCAGGCAGATCGACTTTACATGCAGTACAAGAAATCCTAGTTGAGATAGAAAATAGCATGGCACAACCAAACACCCCCCTGTATGCAATATTCATAGATTATTCAAAAGCATTTGACAGCATTAACAGAAAGTTACTTTGCCACAAGCTGGAGAATGCACTGGGCAGGTCAAGTCGCGAACTGGAGACAATAAAATCGATTCTCAGCACCAACTATGTAGCAATCTACGATGGCATATCAATGTCAAAAGAAATTGCTCAAACACGAGGAGTCCTACAAGGAGACCCACTGAGCCCAGTCCTCTTTAACATTATGACGGCCGATATTGGACAAGCTATAAACGCAAGAAATACAAAGCTATTATTGTAAGCCGATGACATGGCCATCCTTTCCAAGAGTCCTGAAGATCTGCAGGAGGCCATGAAGAATATCAGAAAATGGGCGTCAGAAAATTCAATGGAAATAAATAGCTCCAAAACAAAAGCAATGAAGTTCAGAAGAGGAGGCAGATTATCAGAAAATGACCACTTTATGTGCGGCGACTCAGCCCTAGAAATAGTCCCCAACTTTAAGTACCTGGGAGTGACGCTGCAGACCACTGGAACCACGTTCACCATGCATATACAAGACAGGACCACAGCGGCAATAAATTCGATGTTTGACATCCCCAAGCTTGAGAGACTGTCCCTGCCAATGGTGATGGCACTGTTCCAACTGAAGGTAGCACCAGCGGCCACATACGGTATTCAGATAATTTGGATTCACCTAACAGCGAAAAACCTCAAGAAATTGGAGAATGTCAAAGCCAGATATCTCAAGAGGGCATTGTCACTCTCAAAGTACACAAGAAACAGCTACGCCTACAGAATAGCACATGAATCCTACTTCATTGAGGACATCAAGCTTCGCTTCAATCTACCAGAAACCCAGGCATATAAAGATGCCATCAAAGAGAGACAAAACAAAGCCAATGCAATACCGATGGAAATAATGGACACAGAAACAATGAAAACCGATGTGTGGAAAGGACCGAACTTCCAACTTCGCCACCTATACACACGCTTCGCCGCGCATGGTTTCCACTGGAAAATATGTCAGAATCCGTCATACCATGACCCCAAGGAGGACTGCAGATGTAAGCTTTGCGACGAGCCATGCTCCAGGTACCACCTAATGAAATGCCAAAGCAGAACTCAGCCTCTCACCAAAATTACAAAAGACTGGTGAAAATTCTAAATGTACACATTGTGTTTAATAAAATCAATTCTTAATATCTGTTGGCTTGTCACAGATATCATTTCTTGGCTTACAAATTTTAAAATATTTCTTGATGCAGTATAAGAAAACAGGAGTTAGCTTTAAAAGAACTTCATTCATTAATAATTCATGGGTTTTCAGCAGTGCAACTTTTGTAAATCATGATCCTTCATTATTTTTTCCACTGATTACCATTCCACCTCCTCCATGGCCTAGAAGACACTTGACCAAGCAGTTGGCTGGTGGAATAATCCATCCACACATTAACCCTTTAGATGCCGTGAGCCGATTAGATCGGCTCTGGTGCTCCTGTCCATTACCTGCCAGACAATATACTTAAACTACTTGCAAAGCCGATCACATCGGCAGATGCGATTTAAATCTCTGACACAAGAGATTTTACCAGTGGCATGCAGAGGGTTAATTTCACATAGATGCATGATCATACATCCAGTACAGCTGCGACATATGGTCAGCATGTCAGGAATCCAGCCATTATAGCCGGGTTTTCTCTGGACCCGCTACTTATTGTAGCTACTCAAACCCCTCATGATGCTGGATGGGCATTGGGTCCCATATTGGGCAAAATTCCAGAGAAATATCTTCCACATGGGGAGACTGGAATCATCAAGACATGGTGCCTTAAACCATTCTGCTATGGCACAAGAGTAATTAGAATCAGAGATATAATATTTTTTATTACGAGTTAATTTCTACTCACTCTTCACAACCAATTCCCCTTAATTACTTGACCATCTCTGCAAATGCAATTTCTCTTGGCTTCTTTACCAGAGATGGTTTATATGTAGATTTTAATTGCAGGAAACTACTGATCCCTGATTCACAATAAGTTCAGAACACTACATACACTGTTTTTTTTTAATTACACAATCTTTTTCAGATTCATTAATATCAAGAGTGTCGTAAATGTCAACAATTTCTGATGCACAATATTTTATTATTTCAAACACTTGTTTTGCTGTATCTATTTCTTTCCAAAATAGAAACATATACATATCTTTCTGAGTCAAACTTTGTAACAAATATTTTTACCACAGGGAGAACATTAATTTTTATTCACAATAAACACGTGTGCATCCACTATAACAAACTGGATAGCCGATATACTGTGCCAGCTTACCTCCGATCTGGCAGTCCATGTCTGGCAGCATGACAATTTAAGATGTTCCAGAATAAGAATTTATAAATGGACATGTTACATAATGTAATTCTTTGCAATAAATTAATGAGTCATTTTTACATCTTACCTCATATATCATGTTTTATTAAACACGGTAACTATAGTTTTCAAATGATCTTGTCATTCATTTTCAACCACCATTATGACTACCGGATATTCGTTGTTGTATTACGTTCACAACTGATGTCCAACAGCCAGTTGTGAACGTAATACAGCATTGAGAATGTCACAAATGAAGTGATGAAACTCAAGTATGCATGGGAGTTAAGAAGTATGAGGTGAGTGAAGAAGGTATAAACTTATTTTTAGGTTTATAGCACATAAGAACATAGGTATTTTTATTTTTTTTAAATTCTCTATTTGTGTATGACATAATGCCAGATTGAGGGATGAGAGAGCTAAAAATTTCTCTGCAGTTTATACATTCTGGATAATCATACATTTAGCTAAGCTGCAGCCACCAGTTCCAGACATTTTAACATTTTTATCTTCTCCTCTTAAATGTTTGCTTGTGGAGCAATCTATTACATTTTTAAAAGTTTTCTACGGTTTTATAGAACTTTTTAAATTATAGAATAGTAAGCAAAAATAACTTATACAATTTTGAGTTCTCTTTAAGTAATCATTCACATTCGGAGAATATATTTTAATATCTATTGGAATTTTACAAGAAATTATAAAAATCCTAGTATACATGAAACCTAATTTTATATTCCTTATTAACTGTATATCAAGGCTATGGAAAGTGCAGAAATCATTGTGTGTTAATCAAATAAAAAATTCTTAGGAAGTGACACTTTGAAGTAAATATGGTTGGTTGGTATCTAATGTCGAGCACTTGATAATGAAATCATTCACTCTCTTGCACTCCAATATTTAGCAGAAAGGCTGGTCTCTTCTACAAAAGCTGGACAATGCAGAAGATGGTTTCTTTCCATATCTTCATTTAAATTGCAAAAATGGCATTTAGGTGAATCTGTTATGCCAAGTCTGTGTAGGTGTTTATTCAGGCAGTTATGTCCTGTTAGCAGTCTGAATATTGCTACTGCAGATTTTCTTTGTAATATAGTAATGTCATAAGCTTGTAGATTTTCCCATTCCTTTCCAGATGTTTTGGTGGTGTATAAATATAAATATCATATTTTATGAGGTGGGGGCACACCGTAGCGTAGTGGTTAAGGCACTGAGCTACAAGCCGGAGGGTCGAGGGTTCAAGTCCCGTTGGGGTCAGGATTTTTTTAACTGACCCAAACCCTCTGGCGGCACTATGGCCCTGGGGCCGACTCAGCCTCTAATGGAAATGAGTACCAGATGCTTGTTCTGGGGGTAAAGGCAGCCGTCACGCAGGGCTGACAACCCGGCTGATATAAAGTGCCGATTGTCTAGAAAAAGTGGGAGCCCTAACCTCCTACTACCCCAAGGGCCTCTGTAGGATCACTTTACTTTATTTTATGAGGTGAGGTGCAAGATTTTTGATTGATATTTAACATTTCAACATATATCTGCAACAATCATTAAATTAATCAGATTTTATAACTCACATCATATTTTGTATCTTTTCCATGTCTAGTTTCAAGAACTTTTCATCATTGTCAACTGCCATTTCATTATTGATTTGACAGTTCTCTGGTTTCTGGTGAATCAATGAACTTCTGAACCTAATCTTTTTTCCTGGAAATTTCAATATCCATTATTTTATTTTAAGAAAGAAAAATTGTTTGAACCGGGATTTGAACCCTGGACATCTAGTTCTACGTACTAGCGTGCTGTCCATTACACCATTCAAACTACGATACAAATATTAACATTTCTTTCAACTTATAAAATTCTCGTTTGTCCGAAGGCTAATAGCTGTCGCTACCATCACACCAACTAATGTCTTCTATTCAGAAATATTTTTATTGAGAATTTATATATTACTTTTTAGCGGTAAAGCTTCATATTTTTTATGTTTTTATTTGAATTAATATTTTCCAATCCTGGATAGAATCTAATTAAGAAAGAAAAATTAAAGTTTGAACCGGGATTTTATTTTGTTTTTGTATTTTTGGATGTAGATTTTTCTCCCCCAAACTGTGAGTTGCTTAGAATTTTGTAACTGTTTCATTAATCTTGCCTTTACTTTCAAATATCTGAATGTTCAAGATACTTATTTTTAGTAAGTTATGTAGATAGGAAATGACACTATGAGGTTTATTTTAATATTGTTTATTCTTTTTTCACTCACCTCATACTTCTTAACTCCCACATATACTCGAGTTTCGTCACTTCATTTGTGACATTCTCAATGCTGTATTACATTCACAATTGATGTCCAACAGCCAGTTGTGAACGTAATACAGCATTGAGAATGTCACAAATGAAGTGACGAAACTCAAGTATGCGTGGGAGTTAAGAAGTATGAGGTGAGTGAAGAAGGTATAAACTTATTTTTAGGTTTATAGCACATAAGAACATAGGCATTTGTATTATTTTTTAAATTCTCTATTTGTGTATGACATAATGCCAGATTGAGGGATGAGAGAGGTAAAAATCCCTATTATTGTTAGTCTGTAATATAGGGGGATGATGGTTGACCAGGTCTGTCACACCATCAGAGGAGCAAATGAATTGAAACAAAATGGATGACATGAGTATGGGAAAATGGTGGAATGAAGATTTTAACATGGGAAATTGGGAGAAAAATCTGCCATGGTTTTCATTACTCCACAACGAACCCACATGGAGAGGCTGAGATGTAGATTCAGGATCTAGAAGTCACGGCCAAACGACTAACCACTTGTGCCTTCAATATTTGTAGCACATAAAATACTGGAACTGATTTATATAGTATTTTAAGATTTATCCATTACCAATATTAAACTTCATTAATGACAATACATGAAAGTTCACCAAATGAGAAAAAAACATGTCTTATGAAGCTTAATTATTTATTATCACTGTTATATAATTTTCCTTAAAAGTACTAGGCTTTCTTAAACTTTCCAGCATATGTCTATTACAACATACATTAAACTCATTTATTAAATTCAATATCCTTCATCATTAATCAACACATGCTTAAATGTTATAGTTTGATTTTGACACAATTTCTTACACGTCTAATATTTGGATGTACAACATACAGTAAAATATTAATAATTATCTGGGATCACATTTAGATTAGGAAACACTCGACATCAGTAGCTATACTAGTTACAATATTTTATTTCTACTCCCTAAATGTTATTATTCAATACCAGTGAGTAAGGTATTCAATCAGATCAGTCAGTGATGCAGCTATTTTATCTGTTACAATGCTACCATTACCATAAATAAATAAATTATATGATTAATATAAAATTATGGAATATTCACCTGAAAGGTCCGTCTCCTCAACTTAATTAATCATTTAACTGTAGCGCTTTCGGGACTTGTCCCATCATCGGCAGGATTCAAAACTGGTGTTTCACTGAAGATCTGTTAGAGGGGGTTGCATGTATTGGGTTCGTTTTCGTTTATCAGGCTGTCGGAGTTTATAAACTGACATGTAAGGACTGCAACAAATTTTATATAGGAAGGACAAACAGGAGTTTTAACATCAGATTCAAAGAACATTTTCGAGACTTCATTCATGCAGAAGGGAAATCAAGCTATGCAAAACACGTTATCCATGAAGGACATCGCATGTTAAATATTGAAAACACCCTAACAGTAATGCACAGAGAAAATAATCCAGCGAAGATAAACATACTCGAAGAGATGGAAATCATGAAAGCAGCTCACAACGACAGCCTGATAAACGAAAACGAACCCAATACATGCAACCCCCTCTAACAGATCTTCAGTGAAACACCAGTTTTGAATCCTGCCGATGATGGGACAAGTCCCGAAAGCGCTACAGTTAAATGATTAATTAAGTTGAGGAGACGGACCTTTCAGGTGAATATTCCATAATTTTATATTAATTTTGAATAATACCTCAACGGAACACATCATGAATCTTATAAAAGTTCATTTACATGATGCACATTACAACACAGTCCCGTAACACCATGAAACCTGATATAATGCAAAGGAAACTACAACTCTAAATAAAATTGTGGAATGCAGGCTTTCATGGCTGGTAATCATATTATTAATAGATTCTGGGCCATGTGACCGTGGTCTATAACTGGTGTATCTTCCAGACGTTTCTCCCTCAACTGCAGAGGGCATCTTCAGTGGCAAGTGTTTTCTAGGTGGTGTTTCCTTGTCGTAGACTCAACTCATTCACAGTCGAGTCTACGACAAGGAGACACCATCTAGTGGTACTCGCCACTGAAGATGCCCTCAGCAGTTGAGGGAGAAACATCTGGAAGAAACACCACGGCCACATAGCCCGAAACCTATTAATATTCTAAATAAAATTACTGTATTAATTGTAGCAGAATGGAGATAAAACAAGAAATATTATTTTGGAAAGTGTTGTTTTACAGGCTATGATGATTGTTAAATTAATATTGAGAAGCTAAAGCTATTACTATTATAGAAATAAGCAAATTAATGAACACAAATTATTGTAAATCAATGGTAAAGAGGACCAGTAAAGTAAAGGAAGGATTTCTGCTTGGATGGGAATGAAGCCTGGATTAGCTCAGTGGACAGAGCACGGAAAGCTAAAAGGTTCGGGGTTCGATTCCCGGTTCAGGCAAAAATGTTTCTCTTTACCATTGATTTATGATGAATGTACTTATTTAAGTATTAAAATTAACAAAACTAGTTATCAAGAAAATGGCATAAATCAAAGAATAATGAAAGGAAGATTGGCAATAAAGATATTAAAATGAGTATTGTGGGATAAGTTTAAAAAAGGAAACTAAAAGACAAATTTATTAATCAATAGTTAGAAGCACTGTAACACATAAAACTGAGAGTTGGCAATTGAATCAAAATACTAGAGTAAAATTACTGTCAATGGAAATGGACTATTTGAGAAAATGAGCTAAGCATTCCAGATGAAAAAAATAGGAACACTGTAATCAGATAGGAAATAAAGTATATATTATACTTTATTAAATATATACAATTAGAAAAGATGGCCAGAGCATAGATTATCTAAAAAAGTGTTTGACTGGACTCCAAGGGAAGAAAGAAGTAGAGTTGACCAAAGATTGTATGGATACAAAAGAATGTATTGGAAGAAGGAAAATAGAGCATTTTTACAGAATAATTGTAGAGAAGAAACAAGTTCTATACCTGCCCAAACAAAACTTAATGATAATTATATTTCAAGAGAAAAATTATATGCTCAGACTGGAGTTTGAACCCAGGACCATTTGCACTGCAAGTCTTGAGTTCAAACCCCAGTCTGAGTGTATAATTTTTCTCTTCAAATATAATTTATCCACCATTGAGATGTATCAAACGAGTAATAAAAACATTGAAAACTTACAGACTTTTCTTAAGACAAAGCAAAATTAGACCTACCATATACTGTGAAAAATTAAGTGGTAAATAATGTTCCATATTTTAAGTTTTATGGAGTAAATTTATACAGACAAATACTGCATATAATTTTTATCTATTATATTTTATGCACTGTATTTTATATTTATCCTTCATGCAACCCAAACTTTGATAATACAGTAAAACTTGTTCAAAGCAGAATCGCATGAGACCAATTCTTTTTCCACATTAGACAACATTCCGCATTATTAAAAAAAAACAAAAAATATTAACCAACGTAGATTATAGAGCACCATGTATGTCTTTTATGTACCTTGGATTAATTGTAGTTCTGCTGCCGTTGGAAAGTGAAGTATAGTACGTACGAGCAACTTCAATGATAACGCGCGGAAAAACAGACCTGTTTCATCAGTGTTAAAAATATCTCTTAGGCGCATATCCTGAAATTAAAGTATGCAGTTTTGGTTTCCACTCACTAACTATAGTTTCGTCCACATCATTTGATTTCCTGCAAAATTTCATTCCATACTACATTATGTTGTCTTTTAAAACTGTCCACAACCAACCTGAAGATGTCTTGAAATGGTAATTCCCTAGGGATATAGAAACAGCTAGAGCTTGATTTTGGAGCATCGGTCCGGATATTTGGAGATTTTTTTGGTCGTGGACTTGTAAAACACTCCCACATCTCATTGATTTCTTCATTTTTTATTAATTTTTTTGCTTTCCTCTTCATTTGACCTTTTCTTTGCATCCATTCATTCATTATTTTGTCTTTGTGTTTTAAAATCTCAAACTTTGGTATTTCCACATTTAAATTTAGTCATTATTTTGCTTATTGAGAGATTATTTTTCTTTATCTTCAATCACTTTCACTTTTTCATTTAATAACAATGATACATACGATTTAGCCTCTTTATTCCATAAATTCAGACGCTACCTATAAAAGATACGTACACAATCGGTCTCAGATTTTAAACTAATTTAAGATTTTACAGTGCATTGGTTATTTGTAAGACAGATGTCACATGCCAAATATTTGTTAAACAAACCTGTATTTTGCAGTGAGGCTGAAAGAAAATTCCAGATGTACAAACTCTACTTCTCTCGGCGGCACAAATCATCACTTATTGTTAATTTGCCTAATGGAAATTCAATGAAGTGCAAACTAATTTATTTCTCTCTCTCTCTCTCTTTCTGCTTTATATTTTTTTTTCATGAATTGTGTAGAAATATGCTTCCATTTCCTTGTTGGACAGATTCTGTTTTTACAAAATAAATACACATAAAATTACTATTATTTTGTTGGATAAACTTGTTAATATTGGACAGATTTCCACATTATTCATGTTCTGGATTAAGGGTCGTATGTTAGAACATTACTCTCTACTCAAATTACTTCCAATCACTAGTGAGCTGATTCACCGTGAGCAATTGCTGAGAACGAATTAACGGCCGACTTAACGGTCATGCACGAGAGTCGACGTTTTCGTAATATTGGCAACGAATTACCCAGAATTCTCAGCGATAAAACCACTTCCGTTATTTTCGTCTGCTATAGAGGAATGCATTTATGCTTGCATCCCGCAAATAATACCGTATACAAACACGTCTGCGACACGCAATATTACGCCGATTCTCCTGTTCTTCCAGTTGAATTCTTTGGTAGACTCTATCAAATTCCTCTTCTCCGTGTATACCGAAAACATGATCGAAGTCTTCAAGGTCCGACATCTTGGATAAATGTTGGATAAAGCAGCAAAGTACATCGGTTCCCGTTCGGTTCCCTTCGGGATTTTAATTTGAGTTGCTCATGTAAGGTACCTCCGCAGGTAGCTTACAAATTTAACCAATTATTATCGCATGAACAGATTTCTGAGTAAGCAAAATCGTATTAGCATACAACTTGCTCAGCAGAGAAGGCATTTTACTGTCTAATGCGTCCAAACATGCGACCCTAAACAAGTTTTACTGTATATTGCTCTCTGTATTCAAATTCTGATATACCATGGTTATACTGTAATGCTGGGATTAAGGACATCCCTTGAACAGTGCATTACATTGAGCTTCTACCGTTCTTTCTTATAGTTCTGAATTTGGATTTGTGGATTGAATTTACTGAAAAAAATCTGGAAAGAAACTTTCCTTCAAATAATAGCATGGTTGTATACCAGTAACACCTGAAAAAAAAAACCTCATACATTTCTGCACAGCCCTGTTCATGCACATCCTCTGTGACTAAGGCTCGAATCTATGAATGCATTAGACCGTAAAAGTCGTTCTCTGCCTGTACTCTGCTGAGAAAGTTGTATCCAAATACGTTTTTGCATACTCAAAAAACTGTCCATGTGATAATAATTGTTGAAATTCCTAAGCTACCTGGCGAGGTGACTTAGGAGAGAAACGAATCGTGAGAATCCCGATGGGAACCGATGTACTTTGAAACCTTGCTGCTTTATCCAAGATGTCGGACCTTGAAGACTTCGATCTTGTTTTCGGTATACACGGAGAAGAGGAATTGATAGTCTACGAAAGAATTCAACTGGAAGAACAGGAGAATCGGCTTAATATTGCGCGATGCAGAAGTCGTGTATACGGTATTATTTGCGGGACGCAAGCGTAAATGCATTCTTCTAGCAGACAAAAATAACGGAACTGGTTTTATCGCTGAGAATTCTGGGTAATTTCTTGCCAATATTACAAAAACAATGACTTTCATGCATAACCAGTTAGTGGGTAGCTAATTCGAATAGTTCGGTGAGTCAGCTCACCAGTGATTCCGATTGAGGGTCTTTCCACTTTTCAGCGGTTGCCCTTCTACCAGCCGGCTGCTGGCCCTTCACATCCATATGTGTCAATCACAGAGTTAGATGATCAACAGCCAGTGTAGGGGTGACATGTGGTTAGCATGTCGAGTCCCCCAGCCGTTATAGCTGGTTCCTCAACCTGGAGCCGCTACTTATTGTAGCTACCCAATTGCCTCACGATGCTGGGTGGGCACCGGTCCCATACTGGCCGAAATACCATGAGAAAATTTCTTCCCCCATGGAGACTCGAACCAGCGCAAGTCCCGTAGCTCTGTGCCAAGGCTTCCTACCTTAACCGCTCGGCTACGGCTCACCAGTGATTGGAAGTAATTTGAGTAGAGACTAATGTATTTGCATGCGGCCCTAAGAGTGGAAAGCAAACTCCTCACTCTAAAATATACCAGCTAAGGAAGTGACAAGTGTTGTCACCTTAACACTGCAAGAGAGAAATGATTTTGGTCGGCAAACTACCTCGGAGGAGTTCAAGCTCAGTCATTCAGATCAGGAGTTGTGTGAACTGGGCTGGTAAAACCAATTACCTATACACTATAATGTTCTTGCAAGATTCACAGATTTAAGCCAATAACTAGGCAAAAGAAAAAAAACTATCTGGAAAATAGGAATAAAACTAGGAGACAAAAAACAATATTATGAGTATAAACAAAAGATAGAAGAGATTTAGAGAGACCACACATATGATGGGTCAATCAGTGAACCTGGAAAAAGTGTGAATTTCATTACATTTTTTTTTATACTTAGATACTTGCATCTACTTCCATTATGCCTCAACACAGAACATTGACAGGTCGGAGTGAGAGACAAAGAAGAAGGAATATATATTCCCATACACATAATAATAGGCCAAATGCAAATTTAAATAGTATATAAATGTCAAATGACTGTGTTATTGTTTTTAAATATGGCTTAGCCAAGCTATACCACATATTTACTATCGTTCGTATTTTTAAAATAAATAGAAAATTAATGCATAATGATGTATTTGTGACAAACTTAAAAATTGAATGAATTGTGGTCAAATTTCGACCACTGTTTTAATTCTTAACCCATTTGATTGAAATTTTCTATGCACTCTTTTACTAAATGTTTGTTGTACTTATTATATATTCATTAATAGTTTTGGTACCTTGGATAGGCATATATATATATATATATATATATACATACATACATACATACATACATTATATCCTTAAGTAATGTAATGTAATCCATGGTACTGACTGCAAGGGCATTTTATAGTCTAAGCATCCATATAGAGTTCAACTATAACTTTGTTAAAAGGGTTATAACCTTAGGAAGGAAGACTACTGCAAACACAAATTACAAGTACTGTATTGGTTGCCATGCACTGACTGTATTCAAGATCAAAACCCTTTTAACAGAATTAGAGTTGAACTAGTTCTGAGCACTGTAAACTTGAAATATGCATTTATAGGACAACTCTAGACACAGTTACTAAGTTAAAAAATTCCTTATGTAATTTAGATATTAAATTTAAGAGTTTTCCTGAAACAATTCTTCACACTTTATGGGTTTTCACACAAACTACTTGGATTAAAACACAGATTGTGGAAAGAGTAATTCAATGAGCTTAAGAAATGATGAGTGCTCTTGCAATTATAAGTCTTGTGCGCATTACGTACAGAGTGAGAGTCAGTCACCAACAATATATGAGGCATCTAGAAGCAAAGGAAGGAAGTGCATCAATCATTTTTAGAAAATTAAATATGAAGTTTGATGTGTTCCAGTGGCATATTTAGGTATTTGTTAATTCGTAGGCCTGGAGCAAATTCCTTTAGATTTAATGGGCATACATAACCTATAAATTTTGTAAATTGGTAAATCTTTATTATGACTCATCCAAAATGACCAAGAATGTTCTATATTTTGCTTGTCGGATAAATGTATTTTTAAATTTTTATAAGAAAAAAAACGACATAAAACGGGTGTCAGAATATATAATAATAATAATAATAAAGATAAAGTAAAAATACATGGTGATTATTAGAACCTACAATGATTAAATTAAATGATCATAAACCGCATAAAGGATGTCTTTTGTACTATAAAAATGCTGCCCCTCAAAATTTGACTGTCTAGACCCAGGCCTAAATCAAAAGACTCCACTGTTTGGTAAAAATTTTCTCAAAATTAATATGTCCATATATTTAATAACATATATTCCTTTTCTTCCAATCAACTGGCACTCTGAACTTGATATTAGGTGCACTTAAGCCTTTTAGGTTCTAGATGCCTCAAAACATTAAAAAACATAACTTTATTCTTTAATAATATTAATTATGGTATATTTATGGTAGCACTGTAGCAGTTAAATATCAGTCTTTCCATAACTACAACTATCTTCAATTTTACAATTATTATTATTTAATATAGGAGATAAAACAGTACAAAAATTCAGTTGCAGATTGGGGTGAGTTTTGTAAGAAATGTTATCTAAAGTTTGTAATATTTTATAAAAAATGCATAAAATAAGTTATTTATTATATAAGTACTGAATAACAATAGGAGATTGAAAAATTGTCAAGGGTCATAGGCCAGGTTTGATAACCAGTTGTATTGTAATATGATGTCATGATAAGTACCAATACATAGTATATTTTATCAACTTTAATGGAAAATTAATTTCATAATAAAAGTGTATTATTTTTATTAGTTTTCAAAAAGTCTTTCCTAGAGAGAGAAAATACTGTATTATGTCTATGTAATGAACAATGTAGTTCTACTCGAAGTGTCAGTACTTAACAATAACTTGATAACAGAAACTTTTAAATAAATTTATGGGAAAGAAAAAAAAACAATTTTTGTGATGATTTCTAAAATAAATCTGGGTAATTGTGTAGAAAGATACAGTTTTTGAACCAGTTAATTTTAGTGAATCGTTTCAAGATGGCTACTTTTATGAATTTTAATTTTTCTTCTTCTTCGTCTACGTATGAAAACTGGCAGCTTGTTGCGTGTTCATTCACTACAGGTCTGGGGTATGGTGACCTATTTATATATAAAATTTTAATTATTTTTTAAAGTTTCATTTCATATATACACATCAGTAAGCTAACTACATCACACAAACTAACCTTATATTTGTCCTTTTGGTCCAAAGTTAGGTAGAATTAAATTGAACTTTTATAGAATCACTATGAGGTTTAACTTATGGTGAAATTAAATGTTTCTTACCTCTCCTCATATAAATTTATATGAATTAAATTGACAAGTTTTTAAAATTGTTTGTTATTGAAAAATGGCCTATTAAAACTTGAAGATGGTTCATAAGCGGTATTTATCTACACAATTATCTATTTTTACTGCAAAGAGGATTTTCAGATAAATGCATATTTTGTCCGATAGAAATTGACATCCCAAATTGAATTCATCACATGGATGAAACCTCTAGAGCAGATACATCAAATTTTATTTCACTTAAACATTTTTTTTACTTATTTTTATGTAAACTTTAAATATTTTGCCAAAAACACATTTTATTAATTTTTTTGACAATTTTCCAGAAACAATACAAATGTTAGATTATATCCATTTTTTATTGCCCTGTAAATTTTCTTTAGGAATTTCCTTTTGAAAACTAATAGATATTGTGTTTCCTGCTTTTTTTCAAGGTCCAGGTTTCACAGACGTAAGTCATCACAAGTCATATCATAGTTTGGTATATTCTAAGTTTAGTATCCTTGATAGTTAATCTGGATCCGAGAAGTGATTGTCAGGTGTTGCCTTAGTATACATCTCTTCTTCTATTGAGTTATTTCTGTACATTAATTAACAATAATTAATAGAGCTTATTTGTTCAATTTGTGTGTTGATATCAGTGGTCATCAAAGCATCATCATTATTTTTTTTGTGGATTTGTTACCAATCCATATTGGTAACTTCTTAGTTCTTAAAAGACAATGTAAAATTTGGAGATATAATTTATTGTGTTCTGTAATGCCAAATAACAACAAAAAAACTGACGACTATCAGTCTTGATTAGTGAGCAGAATGCTAAAATTATGTTTTCTATTACAAACTGTTTGAATCTGAATTTAAACTTTTTAACGCAAAAAAAATTATATTTACAATTTTAAGCACCTAAAAATCCATATGTTAATTGTGATTAAAATAGATGAAAATATTTAGATTAATATTGGGAAGTAAGCATTATGAGGTTATATCATTAATAGTGAGTGGAGAACATATTTTTAATGACTTGCCTCATATGATTTCAAATCTCTTTGATACCGACGGAGATATCATTTATTGTGTTCTGTAATGCCAAATAACGACAAAAAAACTGACGACTATCAGTCTTGATTAGTGAGCAGAATGCTAAAATTATGTTTTCTATTACAAACTGTTTGAATCTGAAATAAAAATATTTTAAACTTTTAAACACAAAAAAAAAATTATATTTACAATTTTAAGCACCTAAAAATCCATATGTTAATTGTTATTAATATAGATGAAAATATTTAGATTAATATTGGGAAGTAAGCATTATGAGGTTATATCATTAATAGTGAGTGGAGAACATATTTTTAATGACTCGCCTCATATGATTTCAAATCTCTTTGATACCGACGGTACTTGAAATCATAAGAGGTGCGTCAATAAAAATATGTTCTCCACTCACTATTAATAGATGAAAATGTTTAAATTGATATTGAAATGGCTATGAATGCAGCTGTTGAAACATTAATACCATTAAATTCTTGAAAAATATTAAGAACTGTACCAGAAACAATTTGAAAATTTGTGCGTTAAGAATTTATATAGCAAAGTAAGGTAAATAATTACTAAACTATATCAACCTCTATCTCATTAATCATCACATTATTTTTATTTACAGTGTATCATATTACATAATCAAAGTGCATAGGCCTACTAACAGAATTTGTAAGAATAATTTTTTATTTTTAACCCATTTGCAATCAGATTTAAATATCTAACAATTTAATTGAAATTGGACAAGCATGGCTAAGTTGAGTTTTCTTTTATAATATTCATGATGTGTTCCGTTGAGGTATTATTCAAAATTAATATATAATTATGGAATATTCACCTGAAAGGTCCGTCTCCTCAACTTAAACTAGAAAAAGAATCTGACAACAACAAGAAAACATGGATAACACTTACATACACAGGAAAAGAAACGACAAAATTAGCCAATGCACTAAAGAAAGCCAATAAAAACGTAAAAATAGTATACAGAACCAATAACAAATTAAACAACATAATAAACAATAACATTGAAGAAAATAACATTTTCAACAGCAAAGGAGTTTATAAACTGACATGTAAGGACTGCAACAAATTTTATATAGGAAGGACAAACAGGAGTTTTAACATCAGATTCAAAGAACATTTTCGAGACTTCATTCATGCAGAAGGGAAATCAAGCTATGCAAAACACGTTATCCATGAAGGACATCGCATGTTAAATATTGAAAACACCCTAACAGTAATGCACAGAGAAAATAATCCAGCGAAGATAAACGTACTCGAAGAGATGGAAATCATTAAAGCAGCTCACAACAACGACAGCCTGATAAACGAAAACGAACCCAATACATGCAACACCCTCTACCAGATCTTCAGTGAAACACCAGTTTTGAATCCTGCCGATGATGGGACAAGTCCCGAAAGCGCTACAGCTAAATGATTAATTAAGTTGAGGAGACGGACCTTTCAGGTGAATATTCCATAATTATATATTAATTTTGAGTTTTCTTTATTTTAAAAATCTTTAAAATTAGCCCATTAACATTCCGGTGCAGGCAAGGGCCTCCTGTTACATGTTTGTTTACAGGGAGTGCCTCAGATCAGCCTTTTCCGATAGCACTAAAGATTTATTCACAAAGGTTTCTCAAAGTTTATAGATTTGTTTCACTTTACCTATCTGCTGTTATTCTAGACCACACACTCTATAGTTGACATTTGAAAATATCACATCTTTTGCCTCCCCATGCTCTTATTTCCTGATCTAGGTTCCCACAAGGTCACTGCGTATGTCCATTTTTTTGGGATCCATTCTGAGCACATGTCTTCCCCAATTCCACATTGAATACTGCTGTGTTCTCTGCATCTTTCAGATTCATTGACCTGCAGATTGTCTTTCTTTCTTAACCAGTCTCTTCGCGTGATGTTAACCCTCTGCATGCCACTGGTAAAATCTCTTGTGTCAGAGATTTAAATCGCACCCACCGATATGATCGGCTTTGCAAGTAGTTTAAGTATATTGTCTGGCAGGTAATGGACAGGAGCACCAGAGCCGATCTAATCAGCTCATGACACCTAAAGGGTTAAGTAGTTTTTGCTCCATTTCCCTCTGACAGATTTGTATTATGATTATTTCCTCTTCGGTTAGTGACAGAAAACAGAATATATGTGTTTGGGAAAGGATGTGGATGACCTCATACTTGAAACAGGGAAAATAAAAAAATGTGAATTTTTTAAATATCTTGGGTCAATAATTACAAGTTTCGGTACCTGCGAGAGAGATGTACAGGCTAAAATTGCAATGGCAAAAAATGCAACTAAGACATTACATGGAGTAATTTGGAACAAAAATATTACAAAGGAAACTAAAATGAAAATTTATAAGAGCATAATACAAAATATTTTGTCATATGGAAGCGAAACTTGGTCTTTGACGGAATTACAAAAGAATAAAATTAGAACAGTTGAATTTGATTATTTTAGAAGGAGCCTCCAAAAAACAAGACAGGATAAAATAAGAAATGAATTCCTTTGGAGAGAAATGAAGGTCACCACATCTGTTGTTAAGAGGATTGAAAATCAAACGCTTAAATGGTATGGCCATGTACAAAGAATGGAAAATGAAAGATGGCCAAAAAATATATACCAATGGTCACCCCCTGGAAGAAATAAACGTGGTAGACCAAGATGGAAATGGAAAACCTACGTCAGAACAATAATGGAGGATAGGAATTTGGAAGAGGGAGATTGGAATGATAGAGATAAATGGAAACTGAAGACGGCAAACCTATAAGTGGGGGAAAGCCGAAGAAGAACAAGAAGGTTAGTGACCACAGCTGCGATACATGTAATAATACAGGTGTTGTCTTAGTATACTCCTGTTCTTCCATGACTTCCTTCTTAATCTTCATATTAATGGATTTGTCTCTAATATGATAAATTTTAGACTCCAAAATTTGCTTCATACTAGCATACTCTTCTTTTTATTTCTTTTTGAATTTGACTGTAGAATGAAATCATTTAATCTAAACAGACATATTTTTTAATATGCTCAATTTCATCATTATCGATCTGGATAGCTATTTTATCACTGTTAGTCATTATTTATGTCCTTTTTGTAAAACTGATTTGAAATTTAACATTTTCCAATACTGTTATTTTAACACAGTTCCAAAAAATTGATCATATTGAAGAATTGTTAATGTTTGTGCCATGTCTAGAATGGTGTAGTGGGCTGCACACTCATACGGAGAACGAGAGGTTCATGGTTTGATTCCTGGTTCAGATATTAATTTTTCTTTTCATAATATCATTATAATATTGATTTGAAAGACCATTTGTTTGCTGTGTTTCAGAGTTCTTCTAATACTTCCTTGTCCTTTCTATGTGATTCAGTTATAAGAATGATGCCATCTGTGAAACTGAGGTTGAAAAGCTTTCTTCCATTAATATTCATTCCACAGTCTTCCTTCATTCTACAGAAGACTTCTTCCATTAAGGATATGAGCAGTTCTGGAGATATCCAGTTCCCTTGTCTGACCCCTCATTGTAATCAGATTTCTTTCCCCATTTTGATTCTTGCTTGGTTGTTTATAGTTTACCAAAAAACTTGACATATTTCAAAGCACTTAACTTAAACAAAATAGGATGAAATGAAACACACATTCTGGTTACAAATGTTAACTAAACTTGGTACTTTTTAATGATGCATCACAATTAAACTGGATGTTAAAGGGCAGATGAATCTAGCTTGGAGGCTTTGTATTGCAGGCTTATGTTCGTTTCATGTCACAACTCAACAGCTTTACTTCACTTCTGAAAGAAAACTTATTCAAGAATTCCATGCCTTTAAAAATCTGTTGATCCCAGCAGGCTTTCTACCTTAAACTTGGTAACCACCAGTACGCCAGGACCTACATGTTAGAAAAATAACGCTCTCACAAGGGATTTACAAAAATATTGTAGACATGTATTTATATTAATTTAATTTTGCTCATGTTCTGAATTGACTGCCATAACAGAGACATGGGTAGAACTCATCTTCTGAGGTGAATCAATTAATGTAGATATAAGTTTCTTGTCTAGCAACAATGTTATAAAAAGCAGTATAAATGAAAATGTCTAAACTTTACATGTAGAAACGTCCTTGTTTTGTAAGGATAAAAAGATTAAATTTTAATATATAAAATTTGTAATACAATACATAACAAAAGTACTGAAAATAAAATAACTGGAAGAATGACTAATTACATCAACAAATTTCTTACAAAATTGAACAGTACAAGTTAAGGCTAATGGGTACTTATAAAAAAGTAATAATTCAAAACAGAATATCACAAGGTTCTGTAATTAGCTTTACACATTTCCTAGTAAACATTACTTATGTTACTGTCTACCTCCTTATCACATTGTGTATGCATTTATACATTATTAATTTAACTGTAGATAATTATTTTAGAAGACTACATAACAGGGAGCTACACGATCTTTATGGGAAACCAGACATAATAAGAGTTAAGTCTCATAGGGTCGCATGTTTGGACGCATTAGACAGTAAAATGCCTTCTCTGCTGAGCAAGTTGTATGCTAATACGATTTTGCTTACTCAGAAATCTGTTCATGCGATAATAATTGGTTAAATTTGTAAGCTCCTGCGGAGGTAGCTTAAATGAGCAACTCAAATTAAAATCCCGAAGGGAACCGATGGTAATCGATGTACTTTGCTGCTTTATCCAACATTTATCCAAGATGTCGGACCTTGAAGACTTCGATCATGTTTTCGGTATACACAGAGAAGAGGAATTTGATAGAGTCTACCAAAGAATTCAACTGGAAGAACAGGAGAATCGGCATAATATTGCATGTCGCAGACATGTTTGTATACGGTATTATTTGCGGGATGCAAGCATAAATGCATTCCTCTATAGCAGACAAAAATAACGGAAGTGGTTTTATCGCTGAGAATTCTGGGTAATTCGTTGCCAATATTACGAAAACGTCGACTCTCATGCATGACCGATAAGTCGGCCGTTAATTCGTTCTCAGCAATTGCTCACGGTGAATCAGCTCACTAGTGATTGGAAGTAATTTGAGTAGAGAGTAATGTTCTAACATACGACCCATAGACTGCAATGGGCAGGATATGTGGCACAAATGGGGAATGAAAGAGATGCATGAAAACTCTTGTAGATAAAACAGAGGGGAAAGCACCCAGTAAACAGGCCAAGAATCAGGTGGGAGAATAATTTATAAGTTATATTTGAAGAGAAAAATTTTCGCCTAGACCGGGACTCGAACCCGGGACCCTTGGCTGTCCAGGCCAAGTGCTCTACCAACTGAGCTACCGAGGCAAGTTACGATCTAGATGCAAATTTTTCTCTTATGTACGTTGTAATTCCCTCGCGCCAAATGCTTGAAACCATAGTTTCTATCTTTGCAAATGGCGGCTTCTTGGGTAAGAAGACATTTATTGGGAATTTAACACTACTTTTTAAAGCCAGTAGGGCTTCTATTGACGATTTTATTATTAATTTAACAGTTCTCATTGAAGGATAAATTATATTTGAAGAGAAAAATTCTCGCCTAGACCGGGACTCGAACCCGGGACCCTTGGCTTTCCGGGCCAAGTGCTCTACCAACTGAGCTACCGAGCCAAGTTACGATCTAGATGCAAATTTTTCTCTTATGTACGTCATTTCAAGCATTTGGTGCGAGGGAATTACAATGTACATAAGAGAAAAATTTGCATCTAGATTGTAACTCGCCTCGGTAGCTCAGTTGGTAGAGCACTTGGCCCGGAAAGCCAAGGGTCCCGGGTTCGAGTCCCGGTCTAGGCAAAAATTTTTCTCTTCAAATATAATTTATCCTTCAATGAGAAGTGTTAAATTAATAATAAAATCGTCAATTTATAAGTTAATTATGGGGAATAACATTATGAGTTCTTCAATTAATGAAATGAGTTGATTCTTATCATAACATTCTTTAGTTGTTTCTTTACTCACCTCATACTTCTTAACTCCCAAGCAGACTCGAGTTTCTTCACTTCATTTGTGACATTCTCAATGCTGTATTACGTTGGACATCAGTTGTGAACGTAATACAGCATTGAGAATTTCACGTCCCGCGCCGTAGCCGAGCGGTTAAGATAGGAAGCCTTGGCGCAGAGCTACGGGACTTGCGCTGGTTCGAGTCTCCATGGGGGAAGATATTTTCTCATGGTATTTCGGCCAGTATGGGACCGGTGCCCACCCAGCATCGTGAGGCAATTGGGTAGCTACAATAAGTAGCGGCTGCAGGTTGAGGAACCAGCTATAACGGCTGGGGGACTCGACATGCTAACCACATGTCACCCCTACACTGGCTGTTGATCATCTACATCTGTGATTGACACATGTAGATGTGAAGGGCCAGCAGCCGGCTGGTAAAAGGGCAACCGCTGAAAAGTGGAAAGACCCTCAATCGGAAATCGGAGAATTTCACAAATGAAGTGAAGAAACTCGAGTCTGCTTGGGAGTTAAGAAGTATGAGGTGAGTAAAGAAACGACTAAAGAATATTAAAATGAAACCTCATAGTGTTATTTCCTACCTACATAACTTAATAATGATTCTTACCTTACTCATATTTTGTGTTTTTCTAACATGGGAACTGCAATTTTCAAGAGCTATCCCTCTCATCCTCAGCCGACATCAGGACTGCCGGATTTTTGTTTGAATCTTCAACTACAAAGTTGCCATCTGGTGTTGATTTGATGAACCTTGAGATCAAGGCTTGATCTCACTTTGTAGACGAAGATTCAAACAAAAATCTGGCAGTCGTGATGTTGGCTGAGAATGAGAGGGATGCCATTTGAAAACTGCAGTCCCGTGTTAGAAAAATATGAAGTATGAGATAAAATAAGAATTGACTCATTTTATTAATGGGAGAATAATAGTAACCATAATTTGAGGGAAGTAGATTATACAAGGGATGATTGGAAAAACATTAGCTCAGGATAGAGATGTATGGAGAGCTTATGTCTGTGCAGTCATAAACCTTGGGTTTGATAGTGCCAGTGAGTTAGTAGATAATTCTTAATATCTGTATAATTTAATCCTGGAGAAGTGGAAAAGAAAACCTTATGGTATTAATTCCATCAGGTAAAATAAATCATTTTTTAAATTTAATATACTAGAACCATGAATTTTGAGATTCCTGATGAATCGAGCTTGATTACAAAGTTCTTCAAAAATACAACAGATAGCAGTTTAGAAAATGATTTCTTCAAAAGAACACCAGATGACAGTTTAGAAAATAATTCCTTCAAAAGAACACCAGATGGCAGTTTGGATAGTTACTGGCAAAAGAAAAAATTGACAGTCGTGAAAACAGCTGAGGATGGTGACGATGGTCGCTGATGCTGCAGTGCTGTGTTTAAAAAATAAAGAAATATGAAGTAAGAAGAATTCACAATTCAATTAATTCTTAAAAATAAATCACATTTATTATTTTTAATTTTTTAAATTAATTTTTCAAAAGAAGTAAATATTAACATTCTATAAAACGAAAAGTATTTACATAATAGTCTAAGCATATATTTTTCTCTTCAAATACTATTAATAGTATTTGAAGAGAAAAATTATACACTCAGACTAGGGTTTGAACCCAGGACCTTTGGCTTTCTAGACCAATCCTCTACCACTGAGCTACTTGAGAAACTCCAATCTAAATGCTAATTTTTCTCTTAAACATTGTCAATTCCCGATCCCCGAATGCTACAAGCATTTTCTCGATCACGCAAATGGTGGTGTCTTGTTTAAGAAGACATTTATTGGGAATTTAAACACTACTTTATAAAGCCAGTAGGGCTTCTTTCTTCTTCTTCTTCCTTCCAAGTATTAGGCCAAGGCCTGTTACGATCCTATAGAAAATTTTCCCTCCTACTTCCGGGAAATTCTCGTATAAGACTTGAAAGCATAATAATAGTCCCTTCGATTGGTTGCTGGCCAAAGGAAGGCAAGACCAGTGATGGGGCTGCCATCTTATAGCCTCTGGTCAGGCTTTTCTGGAGAAGAAAAGAAAATAAAGGAAAGAAGAAATGGAAGAAAGGAAAGACTCCCAGCCCTCGGATGCCCTAATAGCATCGGGGTCGAAAAAAACAAGAGTTAACCAAGAGAGGTTAGATAGTAAAGTTAAAAGAGTGCAAAACACAAGTAAGTGGAAGAAATGTTTTGCTCAGCTTGGGCACCTTGTGGTCGCCATCCACATATCCCCTAGATGAGGACCCCTGAGGGTAGGGCTTCTTTTGATGTTTTTATTATTATTTTAACACTTCTCACTGAAGGATAAATTATATTTGAAGAGAAAAATTTATACACTCAGGATACGTGGAAATAATTTGCACTGTTTTGTAGAGGAAGTCTTGAAGTTCTGTTTCTGAATTCACAAATGTCAATATGTGATCCCTGCATCAAACACACATCAAGACAAATTCATTCTAAACCAGATATAAGACATCTTCATGATACTTATCACAGATGTTGTGTTTCATTCTTTTATTTCATTTAAATAGTGAGTGGAGAGATGAAAACTCCACGTTTCACAAATCCCCAAATGAAAAAAAAAATCACATGGCATCAAGTCGAAGATCTTGGTGTCCAACTTGCAAGAGGATTATTGTCATCTGTAGTCTTCCCAATCCAACATTTTATTTCATCCAGCAGAAGTCTAATTTAGTGTGCTACTGGGGCAAAACCATATAAAATTTCAGAGTTGCTCAATATAAAACTACAAAATGCATGTTGATATCACAGGTAGTTTCTGGTTTACAGGACTTTAAAGTTGTTTACTTCTTTTATAATATAACTGTGTCGGCTGCCTCTAGTCCGAGGGTCGCAGATTCAAACCCGGCTGAGGTTGATGGATTTTTAGGATGGAAAAATCCAAGTGACAACTGGAAGCCATGGGTTGCAAGACTGAAGATTTTCACTCATAAAAGAACCTTAAGCCTAAATTAGTGCCTATGGGCAAAGTTTAACTGACCTTCCCCATCCAAGTAATACCTTAGTCACTAGATATCTCATTGAGGTGATGTGCTGATAACATGTCATTCATTGACATCTGTAGGAAAATAAGCATAACTAAATTATGCTAGGTCAAGAATCTTCCACTAGGGGAGCAAACATGTCTCCAGAAGGGACAATTGGATATATACACACATAATAGCCCTGTATATACAAAATTTAAATTTTTGTAACATTGCACTTCATCGGTTTTCTTAAGTGATATACCTTGTGGGAAAATTTCATATGATTTGATGATGTGTACTATAAATTCCACATATTCATCTGCATTCATTTAGGGCAGCGGTTCCCAACCTTTTTCAACTTGCGAAACCCTCCCACAAAAATCTGGGTTGGGTGAACCACTGACTTTTAAATATACATAAAGTAGACATGCATAAAATTTAATTTCAAGCAAAAGGTTTAATAACCTTAAATTAACTTAACCATTAATGGTTAAGAGCTACAAGCCGGAGGGTCGAGGGTTCAAGTCCCGTTGGGGTCAGGATTTTTAAACTGACCCAAACCCTCTGGCGGCACTATGGCCCTGGGGTCGACTCAGCCTCTAACAGAAATGAGTACCAGAAACTTGTTCTGGGGGTAAAGGCGGCCGTCACGCAGGGCTGACAACCCGGCTGACATAAAGTGCCGATTGTCTAGAAAAAGTGGGAGCCCTAACCTCCTACTACCCCAAGGGCCTCCGTGTCTGTTGTGGGATCACTTTACTTTTTTATTAATGGTTAAAACGTAAAGTTATGGCTTAAAAGTTACACAACATGTAGGCCTAGTTGTAACGAAATGAAATGCATTCCTAACGTTGTTACATAAATGTAAATCGGGCATTCATGCTAAATATTAATTTATTGTGGAAATAATGTGACAAATTCCCAATCTTACACATATGTAACAAGGGGCATTATAGGGTTAATTTAATTTTAAAATAATAATAATAATTCAACAATGGACTCTTACTTTAAGGGAGGAAAGGAGATTACGAGTATTTGAGAATAAAGTTCTTAGGAAAATTTTTGGACCAAAGAGAGATGAACAGACAGGTGAATGGAGAAGACTACATAACAATGAACTACATGGTCTTTATAGGAAGCCAGATATAATAAGAACAGTTAAGTCCCGCAGACTGCGATGGGCAGGACATGTTGCGCGTATGGGGAATGAAAGACGTGCATGGAAACTTCTTGTAGGAAAGCCAGAAGGAAAACGCCCAGTTGGTAGACCAAGAATGAGGTGGGATAACAACATTAACTATGATTTGAGGGAAGTAGATTATACAGGGAATGATTGGAAAGCATTAGCTCAGGATAGGGATGTATGGAGAGCTTATGTCCGTGCGGCCATGAACCTACGGGTTCGATAGTGCCAGTGAGTAAGTAAGTAAGTAAGTAATTCAACAATAGTAATTAGTATTATTATCATTATGACAATGATGCAGAAATGAAGGTAACAATAATAGGCCTAACCTTGAAACCCACCATTACAGGAAAGATTTGGAAAACTTCTTGAAACCCCGGGGGTTCGTGAACCACAGGTTGGGAAACGATGATTTAGGGTAACACTCATGCTTGCCTCTGGTTCCAAATTTCATGTGTTCAAAACAAGCCAGAGTTAATGGATTTTTCAGTGCTTAATAGTAATGGGCATGGGTTATTTTGGAATGGAATTAAAGCTTTGGATACCATGTCATAGATTTACAACACACAAAAGAACCTTACCTGTAAAAAGAGACCTCTGTGCAAAATTTTTCGGCCCTTTCATGCCAAATTTCAATTGCGATGAACAGTTAATTAAATCATGGATAATCCAAATGACAAAAATAATACAAAGTGAAAGAAATTAAACATGAAATTACATTAACTCTTGATATGATAAAAAAATAAGAGTAAAATGTAATATCACAAGAATATTTTAATATTAAATATATGTAGGGAATAACACCATGAGGTTTATTTTAATTATATTTGAGTTGTGTTTTTGACTCACCTCATATTTTTTTTATATTTTATGCAGACCTAGGTATCGTCGCTAAACTTTGCGACATTTTTGGTGCCACACAACTAGGTTTTGTCGCTAAACTTCGAGACGAAACCTAGGTGTGCATAAAAATCAAGAAGTATGAGGTGAGTCAAAAACACAACTTAAATATAATTAATATCTATTTCATAATCATTATGAAGGATGGAACGTAGAAGGAAGGTTGTATGGAGTTTGGTTTAATTTGTAGTGTGAGTTAACAGTAATTTTGTCAATAGTGTCAGGATATATAGTGAGATAATATGGAAAAAGTAGGAGTTGTTATAGCTGTAAGCCACATTTTTAGGCATGACAACAGTAAAGTTAAAATTGTGGAAATGAAAGTTGATGGAGAGATTACCCATATTTTCCTAGAAACTGATGAGCTACACGCCCATGCAAAAGATGTCACTATAGGATGTAAGTTTAGGATCACCAATCTTAAGGGGGCTGGACGACTTTTGACTGGTACGGAGGCAACACAATTCATCAGTCTCGGCCGTGCAAATGTTGAGAATAAACATCACGTTCACCCGCTCAGCAGCAGACCTAGTTTCTCAACAAGACACGAGGAATTGATGACTCCTGAAGCATCATGACCAGACACAAAAGAAGATGACAGAGGCTCATCAACTAAAGCAACTGACTTAGTTGAATACAAGTACGTTAACATGGCGGACAAATTGGAAAACAGTATAGAAAGAGCTCTCAAAACTATTGAAAGCACAGCAGAAATTAGTGGTTACATAAAGAAAGAAAACAAAGAAGACATGCGTAAAGCGGTAAGTGAGATAAGAGCATGTTTTGTTGAAATGAAAATAGCTTTAGAAGACAAGATTGTAGAAATAGAAACTACAGCGAATGCTGCAAAAGAGGTTAAAAGTGTGCAGAGAGAAGGCGACCAGCAGAAAGGAGACACATGTTTTGTGAGACAATGTTGAGAAGCATAATCAACCTGGAAATGAACACCAGCACCTAGTGACATCTGATGGCCAACCCGACAAGGAGACACCGGCTACAGGGGATCAGTTGTGTGGACAACCCAGAAATGAAAATCTAAATGGACGTCAACGACAGGAGGCTCCCGCAGTCCAAAAGGAAGACTCAGAGGTGGAATTAGAAGAAAGAATTTTTAAAAATCTAACTCATAAAATGCAATCCATAATGGACAACTTCAAAAAGATGGTGAGAGATGAAGTACAAAGATATGAAACAAGGCAACACCCCAGAGGAGAATAATAATAAAAATAGAAATGACAATGGAAATGAGAACCATGAAGAGGAAGGTAACAGCGGTTATATCAGGGTACAGACAAGAAGACGAACGGACCGACAGAACTCTACCAGAAGCAACAGCAATGACATTGGGCAAAATAACAGTCAGCCCATCGAAAATCTCCTCTGCCCCCGCTTGAAAGTGGGAAATGCGCAAATGAAGACCACAAGAATCGTGGGTACAAAAAAATCCGAAAATGGAAATGGTCAGCCACAAACAGGTCAACTTCAATCCGCAGCTTGGTTATACATAGGGAAATTACATCACAATACAACTGAGGAAGATGTTAAAAGACATCTCATTTTAACATACATGTAACCAACATAATGGAATGAGAAAAACTTCAATCAAGAGGCACACTTAAGGCATTTAAAGTGATAATCCCACTGCAAGAACTACCAAAAGTCAACACAGCAGAGGTGTGGCCAGAGGGTGTCATCATAAGGCGGTACCGGCTTTTTCGTACCCAGGCGACAGGGCTAGACTCCCAGTTAAATTACTCCTGTGGAATGTGGAAGGACTAGAGTGCCCTAGCATTAACAAATAGCAATCTTTTACACGAAAATGACATAGTAGTCCTCGTAGAAACTCTGACAACTGAAATCTTAGAAATGAATGGATTCTACTCACAACATATACCAGCAACACAAGCACCGAAAGGACGGCCAAAACAAGGAATCTCCTGCTTCTTCAAACCAAAAATGGGAAAAATACTAAGCACACATCAGGATCAAGACACACTAGTAATAAATTTCAAAAACCTCTCAGTAACAGCCATATACAGAGAGCCACTAACACCAATAGAAGACATAATAACAGCCATAATGACCACCTTAAGACACGTGACATCAGGACAAAATACAATTATAGCCGGAGATCTGAACTGCAGGTTAGATGTCGCTAGTCAGTTAAAAGTGAATAAATAACAAAATAAACTAATCATAGATTTTCACCTAGAAGTATGGCTATTATTATCCATCCTAAATGATTAATTGATGAATAAGTTAGGATTTTACGGATTGAAATTTGGTTGTAGCAGAACAAACGAGCTGCTAGACATGATGATAGAAGAAGGCTTCACCCTTGTCAACAAAGCAGACGAACGAACATACTTCGCACACTTGGGATGTAGTACCATAGACTTAGTATTCTTCAAAGGACCCAACATTATGCTAAACAACTATAAAATATGTTAATCAGCAGATGAAACACCCCTAAAGAAACATTGCGCAGTCGTGGCCAATTTTCACATATCAAACATAGAAAGCAGAGTAAGAGCCACAGCTATCAAAGCCTTGCGACAGCTAAATAACCATGTACTAAGTCAGAAGGCAGAAGAATGGACAGAATTCGATAACCACATTAAAGAAAACAACATCGAATTGGCTGCCATCACACTGGAAAAAACAATCCAGTCTGCTCTGGTGTACAATCCCAAAAGAAGAGCTCAAAAATGGTTCGACAAAGAATGTTATGCAAAAAGAAAGACCACCCTCCAGGCGCTACATGTGGCAAAATCCAGCAAAAGCCCAGAGGACATAAGATCCTACAGCCAAATCAGAAAAGAATATAAAAACCTCCTGAAAACCAAACGAAAAGAATACATGGAACAGGAAGCAACCAAGATGGTGTAGGAAGCTACAAAGGATCTATACATAGCATTGAGACCATGGAAAGCTCAGAAAAGTGGAAAAATGGACATAACAGTTTGGGAAGAACATTTCAGCAGTATTCTCAATATAGATAAAACCACCACCGCATATGAACCGATCAGGGTGGAGACATGCCTAGCAGAAGCGAACCCCTTCATGACAGAAGAGGTGCACGAGACAATAATGTCTCTGAAAAACAAAAAGGAACCAGGCCCAGACGGAATATGTAATGAACATATCAAAGACTCAAACCTACTGCTCCAAGCAATAACAGATATCTTAAATCTATGTCTGCAAAAGGACAACATACCAGAAATATGGAGGCTCTCGATGATCAAAATGCTATTTAAGGGGAAAGGCGACCAGCTGGATCCGAATTCCTACAGAGGAATTGCCCTGGAAAAATGCACTTTGAAAATACTCGCAAGCCTTATTACAAAGAGGATCTCAAATGAAGTAGAACACAAGATCCCGGAAGAACAATTCGGTTTCCGAAAAGGCAGGAGTACACTGCACGCCATCAACAACCTTCTCAGTGATATAGAGGATGCACTAAGGCATTCACATGATGTCGTACAAATGATTAGACAGGAGACGGAGCAAGTGAAAACCTACATATATGCAGACGACATGGTCATTGGATCAAACTCCATACAAGACCTGCAAAGAGCAACCAACCAACTTGAGAAATTGGCACAGGTAAACAAAATGGAAATAAACTCGGGGAAAATGTTACAGATGACATTCCGCAATGGAGGTCGAGAAGCTGCGGAGGACAGATCTACCTAGGAATAGAACCTCTTGTGACAGTTAACAGCTTCAAATATCTGGGACTGACGTTGCAAACCACTGCCAGGTCATTTAGAATACACATAAAATCCCGTGCAGCAGCTGCCACAAAAGCCATGTGTGACATCAAAGCAATATCCAGACTGTCATTAAAAACGGCCATGGCCTTGTTCAATGCAAAAATAGTTCCCATTGCAACCTATGGAATAGACCTCATTTGGGAGAAGCTGAGTCTAAGAGATCTAATAACTTTGGAAGCAGTCAAATCACGATTCTTGAAAGCCACCCTAGGTGTCTCAAAACACACAAAGTCGAGGCTAGCATATGAACTCGCCAAGGAACCCTTCCTCACAGAAGAACTGCATATGAGGCTACCATCCATAGACAGATCAAATAACTTCAGGATAGGGAGAAGAGACAAGAGATATGGCTGGACTTTTATACAACAGAAGCCATGACAAACAGATCCTGGACCAACACCAATCAAGAACTCCGACACCTGGTGAACTCAATAGCAGTGCATGGATATCACCACAAGATATGCAAGACGAAGTGTTTCCATGATCCAGGGAACAACTGTGTGTGTGAACTGTGCAAGAAAACATGCGACCATTACCATGTAACCACCTGCAAAAAACGAGGGATATCCCTGGTAGAATTCTGCAAATAATAAACTATGTAAATCAATGTTGTTTAGTTTGCTTCTTCACTCACCTCATGAAGTATGAGGTGAGTGAAGAAACAACTAAATAATATTAAAATAAACCTCATAGTGTTATTTCCTACCTACATAACTTAATATGTAAATAAAACTAATGACAAAACTTATGTAACATATATTTTCTGCACAACTTGTGCGCATTTATTCTATTATTATAATCATTATAAAGAAAGTGATTTGAGGAAGGAAAAAAGTCTTACAACTTTTATGTACTTTGATTATCCTGAAAATATTGAATAATTAAGAGCTTATCTTAACCACATATAATTCCTCTAAATATAATATATAAATTAACACACATGATAAAATACTTAAAAGATATTATGTTACAGGGAATGGAAGAGTTCATTTTGCATTAAGTACCTTATTTAAATTATTTTTATTACATTATTTACTATATGACCAAGGCTTAATCAATACAAATAACAAACATATTATATATGTCATTATTACTTTTAATAAGAACATTCAAATTAAATAATTGCTTACTAGTCTCTAGGAATATTTATTTTCAATAGTACCAACATATTCACAATCAATTTAAAGATCATTACAAAAAAGCAATTAACAAAGTTTTTCCTTTACCCAAAGAAAACAAAGAAATATGTCGTAATGTCATACATAGGCCCACTTTTAAACAAAATATCTAAACACTTTAAAAAGTTGAACATTAATGTGGCATTTAAAACTAATAAAACTCTACAAAATATAATAAAAAACAATAAAACCAAAAACAAAAAAAGAAAAATTATCAGGTGTATATAAATTGAAGTGTGGCACATGTGACAATGTCTATATAGGACAAACTGGTAGACCTTTTATCTCTCGGATAAAGGAGCATATAACAGAAAGTTAGAAAATTCAAAATATCCTAACCACCTATTCCAATTTAATCATTGTTTCGATCCAAATTTTGAAATTTTACATATTTGTGATAAGGGTAAGAAGTTAGATCTTTTGGAGGCTGAAGAAATTAATAAATTTGAAAGTAGTAAAAAAAACTGTTAAATTCTCAACTTGATTTGAATGAATCCCCTTTGTTAAATTAAAAAATTTAAATAAATATTGTATTAGATCAGTTGGAACACAATTCATAATTTGTTAACATGTCTGAAGAAGGTACAGTGTACCGAAACAGCTGTCACTGAATTATATAATAAATATGAAAATCAAATAAAACTACGTTTTATTTTTATTTAATTAATTTAAAGATCTATCTATGGATATGTACAGATGTGAGATTAGAACAGGCAAATACCTAATCCTTGAAGTTGATGATAAGTAGATAAGAAACTGGGATTGGAAGTCAATATCAATAAAATTAAATATGCACATATATAAATTAATTAGATCCCTGGAAAGGGGACATGAGATTAGATGAAGAGAGAGAAACAAATTATTAAATGGGAATGGACACTTAACAACAAATGAGGGAAATTTGAAGTGGCAAAATTTAAATATCTAACTCATTAGCACTATCGAACCCAGGGGTACATGACCACATGGAGATATGCTCTCCATACATCCCTATCTTGAGCCAACATTTTCCAATCATTCCCTGTATAATTTACCTCCCTCAAATCATGGTTAATCTTATTCTCCCAGCTTATTCTTAGCCAACTTCTGTTTTTCCTGCATGGAGTTTCCATGCCCTTCTTTCATTCCCCATCCATGCCACATGTCCTTCCCATCACAGTCTATGAGACTTAAACTATTCTTATTTCATCTGGTTTCCCATAAAGATCATGTAACTCACTGATTCACCTGTCTGATTATCTTTGGTCAAAAATTTTCCTAAGAACTTTATTCTCAAATATTCATTATTTTTTCTTCTCCCTTAAAGTTGGAGTCCATGTTTCGCATCCATATAATATAGCTGGGAGCATTATAGTTTTATATATTTTCAGTTTTACTTCTTTGAAAGAAGTTGGTATGAACAATAATTGCAAACTGGAATTTCTTAAAGTCATACATGGATTTGAAACATGGTCTCTTATTTTAAGAGAGGGGAAAAGATTATGAGTATTTGAGAATAAAGTGCAAAGGAAACATTTTTAAATAAAGATGTACTTACTTACTGGCACTATCGAACCTGTAGGTTCATGGCCACGCGGACATAAGCTCTCCATACATCCCTATCCTGAGCTAATTTTCGAATCATTCCCTGTATAATCTACTTCCCTCAAATCATAGTTAATGTTATTTTCCCACCTCGTTTTTTGGTCTACCAACTGGGCGTTTTCCCTCTGGCTTTCCTACAAGAAGTTTCCATGCATGTCTTTCATTCCCCATATGTGTAACATGTCCTGCCCATCGCAGTCTACGAGACTTAACTGTTCTTATTATATCTGGCTTCCTATAAAGACCTTGTAGTTCATTGTTATGTAGTCTTCTCCATTCACCGGTCTGTTCATCTTTTTTTGGCCCAAAAATTTTCCTAAGAACTTTATTCTCAAAAACTCGTAATCTCATTTCCTCCCTTAAAGTATGAGTCCATGTTTCGCACCCACATAATATAACTGGTAGAATAATAGTTTTATATATTTTCAGTTTAACGTTATTTGAAAGGAGTTGGGACATCAAAAGTCTCTGCAATGCATAATAGCACACATTTCCAGATGCACTTACTTCAATAAAATATCGAAAAAAAAAACACAGAAAAAGTAAATTATTGCTTCTCTTGATTTTTTAAAGATATATTTGGAAGTTCTTGGAAACTCAAAATATACACTAAAATCTTTAAGAAATGTAGCACCATGAAGGAACGTAGGTAAGCATGTGAAAATTATACTAAATATTTTGCAAGGAATGACAAGTAATTAGAATTATAAAATGATTTTGCATGCCTGAACCCAGTAGTGTCATCTGAACTATCGTGTTAGGCTCATAAATAGAGGACTGTCGTGCAGGCAGACAAACAGTATATTAGAATCAACATGCTTCATGCAAGAGTCACAATGATTTGTTGTGTTAAAAGAGCACAGTATGAACAAGTAACAGAGTTTGAATGAGGACCAATGATTGGCCTGCATGAAGGTGGATTTTTGTTTCACAATATTGCTGCTCATGTAGAATATCATGCCACAACAGTGGAAGTAGTGCACCAAAGAGAATCTGACATAACAAAAATCACAATTTGTGATGACATTTCGTCCATATGATAGTGACTAATCATTCTGCTTTTTCATAACAGTTAGCACAATGGTGAAACACAACAGATGTAGCATTTCTGCTTCCACTCTTCTATGATGCCTGCTTGGCAGATGCTGATTGCAAAGCAGCCCTTTGCAACAAATTCTCTTCACCCTAGATCATCGATGCCTCAGGCTACAATGAGTTTGTGAACAAGGAGAATAACACACGTGGATTTTTTTTGACAAATCTCATTTCTATTAGGCTGTAATGCGACTTGAATGGATGTTAGACTTCTTGGTATAGTGAATTGTAGTCTAATTTTAAAGAGAAAAAAACAAACCTAATATTAAATTAATATTAAGAAGCTAAAGCTGTTACTATGATTGAAATAAGTATATTGAAGTACACTACTAAATTATTGTAATCAAATGGTAAAGAGAAAAATTTATGCCTGAACCGGGAATCGAACCCTGAACCTTCAGCTTTCTGTGCTGATGCTCTTAACCATTGAGCTAATCCAGGCTTCCCTCCCATCCAAGCATAAATCCTTCCTTTACCTTACTGTCTTGGTCCCACATTCAAATGCAATGAATCATCACTCACAAATACACAATGAATGGCTTCTACCTGAAGAAGACATGAAGGGACTCCACATAGCTAAAGCATTATTTATTAAATTAATATTAACCCGTCAGTGACGCACCCTTTTACTTGCTTTCCTACTGCATGGACGGAGGCCATTTTAACATTTTTGTATTCCTAGAACACTGATTTGTATAAACGATCATAACTTTTTTAAATATTGATGGATTTGAACGAAATTTTTACTTGTTAGCTCAGAAATAAATGAGAAATTTAATACATACCGTAAGGAGTACAGTAGCCTTTATAAACTATTAAACAAAATTTTGAAATCTGAATTTCTCTCTCATGATACACATTTTTACTAAATAATTTGATTTGCTCACATTGGACATCCCTGTTTCTTTCTGTGAGACACTAAATATATCGTGTGGCATAGTGCTGATTCATCTGTAACTTCTATATACAAAAGCAGCTGACATAACCAAAATCAGAATGAATATTTAGAAGAGTGAACTCAAGCTCAATCTTGTGTCAAAGCACTAGCAATGTTTATACTTAGAATCTGAATTATTGCTTGGATTCGTATAAAAATTCTACAGCAGTTATTTACAACTACACAGACCATAAAAATAAGTTTCTCTTATTTTAGTACTATTAATTTTAGAAATAAAAAATCACATAACCTTAGTAGTTGAGCTTGGTGTGATACAGCTCGAAACACTCTTCAATACACAGACCTACATCACATTCCTGGCAGCAATAAACAGATGTCTTTCTTCTCCCATGTTTAGTACAAACAACACACCTCCTTTGAGGTTTCAATTTATCACTTTTAGGGGTAAATTTTTTGATGAAGTGTCTTTTAGGTTACGACTGGCCATAATTACGTATATAACGCACGACACCGCGCCTCAGACTGATTCCTTGTAAGTAACATCTATTTGAAAGAGGCAAAATAAATCAGGTATTCCCCTAAACAGGTTGATTTATATATCAATCGATAGCTTGTATATCATTTTATCGACCTGAAAAATTAGATTGTGTATAAGTTTATTACAAGCCCTGCAGAAAGCAGCACAAAGCTAGGTCTGTGTGCCATCGAGTGTTGAAGTAAGAAACTACTTCAACCTCAATACCACATGCACAAAATGTGATCACAGCTGATTCATACACTTAGAAAGAAAGCTAAGATCTTAGGCTTCAAAATTATATTGTTCATATGCAAATATAAGAATATACAGCAGTAAAAAAAACAAATGAAAAGGTCGCGCGCATTTAGAGAAAATTACGATTACTTCAATCTCATCTGATTTTTAAAAAAATAATATGAAATTAAATTTTAAACAAATATTATTTTTATTCATATGTCCTGAAAGCTCATATTTTCTACGTTAAACACAAATAAATTACATATTTGTAGCTTCAAAAATGTACGATCCAGAACAAAAAGAAAACACGCCTGCATAGGTCTATACCACGTATAGATGTCGGCAATAAGTGAAGAAGAGAGGGTCTATACCACGTATGGATGTCGGCGCTGACGGGCTAAGAAGCTAAAGCTGTTACCATGATTGAAATAAGTATATTAAAGTACACTACTAAATTATTGTAATCAAATGGTAAGGAGAAAAATTTATGCCTGAACCGGAAATCAAACCCCGAACCTTCAGCTTTCCATGCTGATGCTCTTAACCATTGAGCTAATCCAGGCTTCCCTCATTTAGTAGTGTACTTTAATATACTTATTTCTATCATAGTAACAGCTTTAGCTTCTCAATATTAATTTAATAAATAATGCTTTAGCTATGTGGAGTCCTTTCATGTCTTCTTCAGGTAGAAGCCATTCATTGTGTATTTGTGAATGATGATTCATTGCATTTGAATGTGGGACCAAGACAAAGGTAAAGGAAGGATTTATACTTGGATGGGAGGAAAGCCTGGATTAGCCCAATGGATAAGAGCATCAGCACGGAAAGCTGAAGGTTTGGGGTTTGATTCCCAGTTCAGGCATAAATTTTTCTCTTTACCATTTGATTACAAAACCTAATATGTTGAAATACGAGGGTCACCCAGAGTTTCTGGAATCGAGTGAGCTGTTTGAGATAAGATTAAGCCGGATATACCATGCGATAGCCCATACTGTTATCTGTATTTACACATAATTTCCTCCCTTAATAGTGGGGGTTGAAACAAAGCGGGATGCCAGTAACTCAGTGTTTTGCAATGGAGCAGTAACTTAACATTTTTGTTCCATGATTTATTATGATTTTAAAATTGGGTAACATCAGGAATGAAGTCTTGAGAGACTTAGGCAGGCTTTTGGGGACCTTGCTCCCTCCCATACAACAGTTTTCAGTTCGTTTGCAGAATTTAGTAGGGGCCGAACTTCCCTCAAAGACAAAGAGAGAAGCGGAAGACCCTCAACAGCAATTACTGAGGAAAACCTCACCATTGTGGAGAAAATGGTGCAAGAAGATCCACAAGTAACATATAAGGATATTGAGGCAACCTTGGTATAGGATCGGGGAGTGTTAAAAAATTTTGCACCATTTTTTAAAGGTGAGAAAAATTTCTTCTCGCTGGGTGCCCTGTAATTTAACAGAAGGTCAAAAGGTAGCTTGTGTGGAATGGTGACTTGAATGCTGCAAAGATATGATAACGGGAACTCTCACTGTGTTTCTGAGATCGTAACAGGTGACGAAACATGGATATACCAGTACGAACCAGAAACAAAGCAATTGTCATCAATCTGGGTCTTTCCAGATAACACACCTCCAACCAAGGTGAAGGGGGCTAGGAGTGTAGGGAAAAAAATGGTAGTGACATACAACAGTTTGTCTGCTGGAAGTTTTTTGAAAAGTATGTGAAAAGCGACCAAGAACTGGACTTAGGGGCATCGCCATGACAATGCCTTTGCCCACACAGCCAATGTCGCAATTAATTTTGTGGAGAGTACTCCTGTGAAACTTATGACTCATCCTCCTGACCTAGCACCTTGCGACTTCTTCCTGTTTCCTTCCATGAAAAACCGACTGCATGGAAAACAGTTTGCAAGCCCGGAAGATGCTGTCATTGCATACAGAGAGGAGCTTAATACCATCGAGGACATTGACTGGTGTCAGTGCTTCCAGTCTTGGTTCCGAAGGATGTCCAGCTGTATAGAGGCTGAGGGAGAGTACTTTGAGAAGATGTAATGGTAAGTTTTAGATTATCTCTAAAATTTTGCCAGTATCTGGAAACTTTCTGAGTTACTGACGTATTGACATAGACTTTCATGGTCGGAGTTGCTATGATGATCTTGAAGAAGATTTTTGGGCTGTAGGCCGTGGTCGTGAGGCTTATAGTTCCCCGACATTTCGCCAGAGACTGCATCGCAACCAGACTTAAGGAGCATGAAAGATACAGTCGTCTTAAACAAATGGATAAGTCGGCAGTAGCAGAACACTCTTTACTTGATGGCCACATAGTACAATACCAGAATGTGGACATATCTAACTGCACACACTATTTTACCCGTCTACAACGAGAAGCCATCGAAATATTCAAACATAAAAACAGTTTCAATAGAAAAGAAGAATCATTAAAAGTCAACAAAGTATGGATACCGGTTCTAAAAAACGCAGAATGCAAACCTTTACAAGTACAGTCGACTAGACCATCAAACAGCAATCTCATTGGAGCAATGGAAGTCCCTACCGCTGACCAATCAGAAAGCAGATATAACTTACGAACACATCGCGGTGAACATATAAAAGGGACAGACAGTGGACAGAATTGCCAGTCTCAAGACAACCCTTGAAGATGCCAGACACAGTCTCTGGCGAAACGTTGGGGAACTACAAGCCTCACGATCATGGCCTACAGCCCGAAAATCTTCTTCAAGATCATCATTTCTGAGTTACCTTTGTATAAGGCATATTTCAAACAATTTGCAAGAAACTTAGATAATATTGTGCAGAGTAGTATCATCCAGACTGCATTTTCCAGCTCAAACACCAGTTGTGATGATGTAGGATGTCATTGACATCTCAGCTGTTACTTAATGAGGGTAAGCTTATCAGTAGGGCAAGGCATTTAATGATTTTGCATCTTTTTTTTATGAAAGTTGAAACATTGCTTGCATATATGAAAATGTGACATTAAAAAATGGATTAAATAGCAGCAATTCGTTAGGACATTTCTTTTTGCATTTTCTTAACTTTTTTAGGGATAGGTCATTTTTTGGCAATTTTTAGGTCATTTTGAGCATTTTTCACATTTTTCCAGAAGGTTGTGACATTATTTGTATTTGATTTGAGATTTTTATTATAATTCAGTATTTTTCCCTGTCAATATAATTTCTTGGAATAAATAGATGTTTTGCTAACAACTATCCCTATTTTTTAAGGTATGTGCATAATGAACTTGCCCACTTCTAGGAATTTTATTCAATTACTTGGAGCTTATGCTAGCTTCTACACTTTTTCTCAAGGAATGTGCTTAATGGACTTGCCCACACTCCCATTGTTATGCTGTTAAGTGAGGTGGTCGGCTGTTTCTAGCCATCTGTATGAACAGGTTAAGAGCAAAATGCCTAAAGTAAAGGAAAGTGATAGCGTTAAATTAAAGGCATTTGTTTCAAAATGTGGAGAAAATATTTTTTCAATGGATGGTCATATTTTATTATGCAAGATTTGCGATGTGAGAGTGACTGCTGAAAAAAAATTGAGAGGAGCTTTTCCATTTATAAGTCAGTACTAGCAGACAATAGGCAATCATTTATGTTTGAAAATCACTGCCAAGTTTTGATTGTTAACTGCAATTCAAAATTGTTGTAAAAGTGCACTGTGTAATTGAAATGGATTTTCTGCAATAAAATGTACTGTAATATGTATTTTTTAAATACTTTTCTTTTAATATTTTGATGTCAAGTTAAATTTTATATAATTCAGTAATCAAATGAGTAATTAATCTAATAAATAGTATTTTTATTGGTAATTCTTAACTTTTTATTGGTCATTTTTTTTGTATTTTTAGGTCATTAAATGTCTTGCCACTTATCAGCAACCATTACATCAAGGACATTGTACAGGCAAAAGTCATACCCTTCCTTCACCACACTCCTGATGCCATGTTCCAGCAAGACAATGCCCGATCATATGTTGCCAGAAATGTTCAAGCTCTCCTCAACCACACAGCACATTTGGCTTCTTCAGTGACTTGCCCATTTGCCACACATGTCGCCTATTAAACTCATATGGGATATCTATCTTCTTCTTCTTCTTCTTCTTCATCAGGCTCTACGACTTCCAGTGGAATGTCTTGGCCTTCTCAACTAGTTTATGCCATTCCTTCCTATCTTGTGCAGTAGATTTCAAATCAAAAATCCCCATCTCTCTTAAATCTTCAATTACGTCATCTTCCCATCCATCTTTGGGTCTTCCTCTTGGTCTTGTTCCCTGTGGCTTCCAATTTAAAATATCATTCGGCAATCTTCCTTTTGGCATTCTTAGTGTATGTCCAAACCATTGCAATCTTTTGGATTTGATGAAACTAACTATATTTTCTTTATTCTTCTTCTTCTTCTTCTTCCTTCCAAGTATTAGGCCAAGGCCTGTTACGATCCTATAGAATGAGGTATAATTCTTTATTCCTTCTTAACCTCCAAGTTCCATTTTCCTTTACTGGACCTAGCACTCTTCTAAATATTTTCCTCTCAAACGTTAATAGTCTTAATTTATCTGCATCTTTTAGTACCCAGGTTTCAGCTCCATAACATCATATGGGATATGCTTAGTTGAAAATAGTCTGTCAACAACCGTCAGCAACCAGCTGCAATGAACTATGTGCATGTATACAAGCAGCCTGGTAGGCCATTCCCTAGAAAGAGAACGGAGGCTTCTTTGATTCAATGCATATATATATATATATAGCATCTTGTGGAGATTTCACAAAATACTGATGTACTTTTGTGTATTAATATGAAATGTTAATCATTTGTGTACATTACTTACTTACTTACTCACTGGCACTATCGAACCCGCAGGTTCATAGCCGTGTGAACATAAGCTCTCCACACATCCCTATCCTGAGCTAATCCTTTCCAATCATTCCCTGTATAATCCACCTCCCTCAAATCATAGTTAATGTTATTCTCCCACCTCATTCTTGGTCTACCAACTGGGTGTTTTCCCTCTGGCTTTCCTACAAGAAGCTTCCATGCAAGTCTTTCATTCCCCATACGTGCTACGCGTCCTGCCCATCGCAGTCTACGAGACTTAACTGTTCTTATTATATATGGCTTCCTATAAAGACCATGCAGTTCATTGTTATGTAGTCTTCTCCATTCACCTCTCTGTTCATCTCTCTTAGGTCTCTGCAATGCATAATAGCACGCATTTCCAGAATTGAGCCTATGTTTAATTTCTTTGTACACCTCATTCCTATTTGTGATCATTGTTTCTAGGTATTTGAATTCAGCCACTTCCTCAAAATTTCCCTCATCTGTCATTAGCTGTCCATTTCCATTATATAATGTATTTCTACGTGTGACCATATATTTAGTTTTATTGATATTTACTTCCAGTCCTAATTTCTTAGTGTTACTCAATAGTGTGTGCGTGTTGTCCTTTAGTTATCTCCTCGCTATCGCCCAATAGTACATCATGAGCATAAACTAACAGCTTATTAATACCATTGAGTTGTAAGCCTTCCTCATTTTCTAAAGATTAAATGGCCTGCTCTAGTACAAAATTAAATAGTAGAGGAGATAGTGCATCTCCTTGCTTCAACCCATTCTGGATTTCAAAACTGTTTGCCTACATGCACCCTACTCTTTGTGCCATTTAGTTGTGTACATTCTTCTCTTCTTCTTCCTTCCAAGTATTAGGCCAAGGCCTGTTACGATCCTATAGAAAATTTTCCCTCCAGCGTTTCATAGGACGGCCCAGTGATCTTCGTCCTCTTGGTATATAATTATAAACAGCTTTGGGGATCCGATTTGAACTCATTCTTTCAAGATGGTGTTTCCAATTTAGTTGGTACTGTTTAATATATTCCAAAATTGGCGTAGTCTTCAATTCTTTTAAGATATCGGTGTTCATTTTCAGATCCCATCTGGTGTAACCCGCTGTTAATATTAGTAATATGTAAAATAAATTTGATTAAATAGATCTACTCATGATTCCTTCATGGTATTGCAATTTTAACAAACAGTAGTGTATTCCCTAATTATTAAGCTTGTTGACTCAGTTAATAATATCAGAATTGCATTTTGACAAATCTAGTAGTTTTTATGATTTTTCCTCAGCCATCAAAGCAAATGAGGGTATTTTAATTATCATGATTTCCATTATTAACCAATATAATGTAGTTTGATTAAAAATTATAAACTCGGTGAATATGCAATAAACATATGACTTCACACAACATACAAAAAAAAAAAGAAGACAAGAAACATTACCCAAATTGATTGTCTTGATTTATCACTTTTACTGGTATCTGTGGTTATAAGTGGACAGATCTGCATCCCAGATTGATTGCCAACTCTTTTAGTGGAATTACTACTAAAGTAAATTGTTTTAGTTTTATATAAACACTTAAAAATCTTAAATATGATATAATTTAAGATATAGGAGCATTAAAATATATATAATCACAAATTTCACAAAAACAACGGGGATAATTAATAGTATTATGAAACCATCTTTAGTACAAAAGAACACAAGGTTCTTACAAGACCTGTATTAAGATATGATAGTGAAGCATGAAAATGATACGAAAAAGAGGTGAATGCCGAATAACAGCAAATGAGATGTGATTTAAGTACTGTACAGCAGGCTATATAATGTGGGAACATAAAAGAAATGAGAAAATTACACAAGAGTTGGTATAGAACCCATTCTCCATCATATACAAAACTGGGAAGCCCATCTTCAATGAATGCCATTTCACAGAATTCCAAAAGCTATGCTTCGTTAGTATCCCGAAGGCAAAAGATCACTGGGACATCCAAAAAAGTGCTGGATGGGAAATTCCTTTTTGAGACTGTAACAGGCCACATGGTCTAATACTTCCATGGATGATGATGATATATATACATAGATGGATGTGGCTGCATAAGGGTTATTGTCTAATACAGGAAAGAGACTCTTTAATTGCCTGCATTAAGAATTTAAAGAAACCAACCTAGATAACCTACTGGCCAATCCATAACTTCTTATGCTGTAGCTGTTATCATATTGTTTAAGCAATATAAACTAATGGGATGCACTGCTCAGCTTGACGAGATACTGACAGAGACTTATTTATTTCTTTTTAGTATTAGTCTCCCTTTTTTTTTAATTTTTCTTATTCATCCTCCCTTGAATAACTCTTATTTTTTCTAATCTGACGGAATTAGCCTATTTGATGCCTAGTAGACTTTCCATATTTTTATACCTCTATTCTTTACAAAAATATTCTTTACGACCTCTAGGGCACTCACCTTGATGGGGTGAGGGGGCTTAACTTGTTATCAATATTTTAAGCAAACAATGAAATAAGAGATGCCCACATAAGCTGCATGTATTGGTATATAAATGCAGCCCCATTGCAATTTATACAATTATGGAGTTTTCTAAAAAAAAACAATATATAACTATGCAATGGAGTTGTGGCATCAGCTATGGCTGCATATACACAATGAAGAATGAATAAAACATGAATGTACATTAATATTTAATTTTAGGAAGTGATATTTTGAGGTTATTTTAATTATATTATTTTTAGTCTGATCATCTTACCTCAATATTAATGTTGATTTGTTCTTGGACATGTTTCAAAACAATTCTGTTTTATCGTCAGCTTGTCCAGATTGGTTTGATTTATGTTGAATTATGTTGCACACCCTGGATGTCGATGTCAGCTCCATCATGTGGTTGGCCAAAGAACCTCCAAACAATGTCACGCTCCATCGGTATTTCAAAATTCATAACTCTCTTTTTGTTCTTCTGAATATAGATTTTTTCCCAAATGAAAAAACTGATAAAAATAAAAAGTCAGGAATATATCATATTGAATGCATTGGTTGTGAAAAGATATATATAGGAAAAACAAAAAGAAACCTAAAAATCAGAACCAAAGAACACATAAGAAATATTAAAAATGGGGAAATAGAAAAATCTGCAGTTGCTGCTCATGTTTGGTCTGAAAAACATAATATAAATTCAGGCACTAAATTATTAAAACAGTTAGAAAATACAAAAGAGCTGACTATTTGTGAAAAAAAATCTATATTCAGAAGAACAAAAACAGAGTTATGTATTTTGAAATACAGACGGAGCATGACCTTGTTTGGAGGTTCTTTGGCCAACCACAGGATGGAGCTGACATCGACATCCAGGGTGTGCAACATAAATCAAACCAGTCTGGACAAGCTGACAATAAAACAGAATTGTTTTGAAACATGTCCAAGAACAAATCAACGTTAATATTGAGGTAAGACGATCAGACTAAAAATAATATAATGAATGTACATATCGATGGTGGGCAACGAACACCCCTTAACTCCATTTTGGTAAATTTTACAGGAGAAAAAACCAACTGTTTTAAATTATTGTAAAAATTGATAAGCAATAGTTGCCACATATTTTACTACAGAATACAAGTCAAGTTATTAATAAATTTAAAGTCCGTTTTCTCAACAGGTTATGCATCACATATTTCTGTGCTGCCTACTGGAGTGATGTGGTTTTCAATGACTGATGGAGTTACAAGGTTATCATTGCCTACCGACGATATGTATTTGTATTCAAGTAAAATGCTGAAATACCTCAAACAATTTCAACCACTTTTGGTACACATACGACTCAGGGAAACATACTGTTGGGAGATAAAATACCCTTAGGTTCCTATGGGAAGAGAGAGATATAAAAATAATTGAAAATGGCTTATGTCAATGTCGTATCTACATTTTTTGGGGGTCACTGAAATTAATAATAGCACTTCTGATAACATTTAAGTCCAAGTTCAGCCTCCTAAAGTCATTGACATCCAGGTTGTGCAACATAAATAAAACCAGTCTGGGAAAGCTGACGATAAAACAGAATTGTTTTGAAACATGTTCAAGAACAAATCAACATTAGTATTGAGGTAAGATGTCCAGACTAAAAATAATATAATTAAAATAACCTCAAAATATAAATTCCTAAAATTAAATATTAAGAAATAAAACATTCAAAATTATCAAGATAATGTTAAATATATTTTCTTGGGGTCCCAATGACATTTAAAGTCCAAGTTTGACCCCTAACATGCCTGGGAGAGGGTTAGATGTAAAAATAATTGAAAATGACTAACAGCTTTTGCGATCGCTGAGTTCAATAGTAACATTGTTTAAGAGAAAGTTTAGCCCCCATTGGCTAGTGAGAGATGTGGGAGATGGTGGGTTGAGAGAGGTAGAAAGGAAGAAAAACAAACAAGTCTCCAAAATGTCTGAGATTAGAGTCAAATCCAAAGTATTCGGAATTGCTAAGATGACCGGTGACAAGAAATAAATACCTGGGCAATGTTGAGTAATCAAATAGTAACATAATAAAAGCCTGTGAGTTTTTCAAAAAAGCCACACAATTTTATATTTTTTCATGTTTAAACTCTGTTTTTTTAAATAATGCAATACTGTCTCCACTGACGATAATCTCAGAAAACTAAAGCCTTGGCCATATTGTAAATTAAAAAATGCTCAACTCTGATACTGTCACATTACTGTAGAAACAGAATGCTGCAATACTGGCTGAGCTGTAAACCCTTGCAACTGGTATGTCACTGCCAGCTAAATTCTTTATGGGTTTGGCGAGGGACAAAGCTGGCCATTTAATAAGCAGCCACATGGGCCGAGAGCAGTGCGGACACAGCTGTTTGGACCACACAATTTGTTACCATTAACAAGGCAACAAAGTGCCTAAAATAAATATTTTCTTAACATGTGTACCCTGCTTTTCAACTATATACTCAACATAGCTGTCATATATGGATACCTGTGCATTTTTAAATTTGTACCTTTCATCTTTTAAAAGTTGCATGTTTCTTATGCAATTTAAAAATATATGTTTATAACAGACTCATTAACATCTAGGCTCAGATTTATATCTCAGTTCCTCAGGTAAATACACAAAAACATATCTGTATAAAGCATCTATAAAATATAGGCATTTGATGTTTTTATTATTCATTTCATACATCTCAATGATGGATAAATCATATTTGAAGAAAAAAATTATACGCTCAGACTGGGACTCAAATCCTGGACCTTTGGCTTTCTAGACCAATGCTCTGCCGACTGAGTTTCAATCTAAATGCATTTTTTTCTCTAATATACATTGTCAATTCCTGCGCTATGAAACCTTTGCTTCTATCTTTGCAAATGGTGGCTTCTTTATTAATAAATTTATTTGGGAATTTTATATTACATTACAAAACCTTTTCATTATAAAGTACAGCCCTACTGGCTTTATAATGTAATATAAAATTCCCAAATAAATGTCTTCTTAAAAAATGAGCCACCATTGCAAAGGTAGAAGCAAAGGTTTCATAGCATTTGGTGCGCAGGAATTGACAACATATATAAGAGAAAAATTTGCATTTAGATTGGAACTCGCCCAGATAGCTCAGCTGCTAGAGGATTGGTCTAGAAAGCCAAAGGTCCTGGGTTCGAGTCCTAGTCTGAGCGTATAATTTTTCTCTTCAAATATGAAGATAGGACTATGTTAACAAGTAGAGATGGAGTCACTCATATAACTAAATGCAAAAAGCCATGGAAGATATCTTTAGCTCTGGAGGAAGTGAAACACAACTCAATCATAAAGGCAAAACTGTAACGGGAAGCACGCAGGAGAATGTCCGTCAAACCATTATTATTGTTGGATTAATAAAAATCTGTATAACACAATATAAATATTAAATTCCATTCAATGAAGATACAGTGTATTGAAACAGCTGTTTTACGAATGTTTAATAAAATGATTAATTTAAAAAATCATATAAAACTAAGATAGTTTTATTTATTAAATATATCAAAATTCTGTTTGTTTATATAAATGAATCGGATATTATTTTGACATCTCACCTCATAATACACTGTGATTTTCACATCTCTTCCATCTTCAGCCAAAACTCTGACTTTTGCCTGAGAATGGAAGGGATGCCTTTTGAAACCGCTTCAGTGAAAATCAAGGTGTATTATGACATGATATGTAAAAATAATATCCAATTCATTCACGTAAATTTTAATTTACCTCATAGTGCTACTTCCCACTGAAATTTTCATTGAAATTACTGTTTGTTTGTTTTGTTTACCAATGCTAAGCACTTCGCAATATTGCTGAAGGTGATTCATAGATTGCATAAAAGTCAAAGTGGGAAAGAGATAATTCCAATTCTGTGTTTCGACAGACAATCATGACCCATGGTCAATCTAAAAGATGCAACAACACTTTTCCTTGGAAAGTTGAAATATTATAAATAATTAGGCAATTTCTTAACAAAACAGTGTTTTTAATTATTAAGGTAGAATATGTTTATCACTCACCTCATATTGTTCTTCTTATTTGATTATAAACTAGTTTCGGAACATAGTTTCTGTTCCATCCTCAGTATCATCACGACCGTTGTTCTGTCGTCTTGAACTCTTCAAGACGACAGAACAACGGTCGTGATGATACTGAGGATGGAACAGAAACTGTTCAAGACGACAGAACAACGGTCGTGATGATACTGAGGATGGAACAGAAACTATGTTCCGAAACTAGTTTATAATCAAATAAGAAGAACAATATGAGGTGAGTGATAAACATATTCTACCTTAATGAATATACCTCATAGTGAGAATTCCTAAAATAAGTAAGTAGTGTTTTTAATATTCAATTAATAGAAAGTTGGCTGCAGTGGACTAGTGGTTACGCTCCTTGCCTCTGCTTCTGAGGATCATGGGTTCAATGTTTTTTTTAGGAAGGAAAAATCCAAGAAGCAAGTCTTCCAGAAGGGACTTTAAGCCATGGATCCAGAGTCTGAAGATTTTCAGGCTCGTAGAAGATCTTTAAGCCTGAATAATGAGGCCTCTAAGCAAAATTTACCAATCTGAACATCCTAGTAATACCTTAGTTGCCTGTTAGATGTCTCATTAGGTTGGTGTGTTGACCGTATGCCATCCATGACATCTCTGAACAAATAGGGTAACTAAAATTTAACCTGGTATAATAACTCCTTACAAAGGAGAGGCTGTGGCTCAGCAATGGGCTATGCCATTATAGATAGATAGATATAATAGAAAGCAGCAAAATGGTTTTGATCTAACTTGCAACAATTAACACCAAGCAATCACGATTCAAAGAAATAAGATTTATAAAAATAAGGGCTATTGTAGAATAAATGATTACATAAGCATATTAAATTGGGACACATGTTACAAATAATCAAATAATTTTTAATTTCATATCATGCTGTTAACATATTTTTTCCCTTCTATTGTGACATTTACTGGTATAGTCAGATTCAACTCAGGAAGTTACTGTGTGTTTGGAATAGGGAACTGGGTTGCCATTTTAACAGTATTTTCTTGAGAGAAATCCTTAAATAAAACTGAAGTATGCAACACAGCAGGTACAGAGTTGTAAGTTGTAACCGTCCAAGCCACCCCCTCTTAAAGAAAAAAACAGTTACCACTCGTCACTGAGCTCATGCGGACCTGTACTATCATGTGTGAAAGTGTCAACTCTCACATTTATTATAAAAATAGTTTGCAAGCCGTAAAAGAAAAACTATGTTTTTTAAATGTATAGTACATAGATTTGGAAAAAGTACTGCTAACCTTCCCCCTCCACACTAGCTCAGGATAGGGATGTATGGAGAGCTTATGTCCGCGCGGCCATGAACCTATGGGTTCGATAGTGCCAGTGAGTAAGTAAGTAACCTTCCCCCTCCTCCCTGCCCTAAACAAACAAATATTGTTATTATGAGTTTGGCAACATCTACCTTCTGTACGTTTGGTATATTTATTTCCTTGAAGAAAGGTCCCCGTCCGGAGATCCGAATGGGGGACTATTTTACCTCCGGATTAGTACCTTTTTGCAATTTAAATGAAGATATGGAAAGAAACCATCTCCTCCGTTGTCCAGCTTTTGTAGAAGAGACCAGCCTTTCTGCTAAATATTGGAGTGCAAGAGAGCGAATGATTTCATTATCAAGTGCTCGACATTAGATACCAACCAACCAACCAACCTTCTGTACGTGGGTGGACACTGGCGTAGCCCATAAGGTCTGTAGTAACTTCCTGGGTTGAATAAGAGTGTATAATTCGATACTACATACTGCTTATTAAATCATAATTTTTAGAAGTTATCTTAATGGGGACACATATAGATTTCAATACTATAAAAATATATGATATTCATTATTTTATATATTCGGAACTAACTAATTCACTTTTAAAATTTTAAATTAGGAATATTCATTGCTTCCTGTAATAAACAGTATTTTCAGAATTATTGCTAAATATGTTTTAATATTATTCGTAATTATCATCACAAAAAAAGTGGTTTTTTGAGCATTGATTTGCAATTTTTGTGAATGGCCACAAATATCAATATTTTTAAATTATTATTTATTTTACCTGTTCTTCAAGCTCAAATGAACAATATGACTTACAATCACATAAATATCTGCATTGAAAATATTTTAATTTAACGGGTGAGAAAATTTTCTTTTTTGTAAAAAAAAAATAAATAAACTACCCAAGCTAAAGCCACAATTATAAGTTATATTGTTCATGTGAGCTTGAAGAACAAATAGAAAAAACACATTTAAAAATATTCATATTTATGGGCACTATCACAAAAATTGTACATCAATGCTCAAAAACTATCATTTTTTATGATAATTATGAATAATGATAATTATTTAGCAAATCCAAAATATTTTTCGTTCAAAATCTCATGGTCAAAGAGTTACCGTCCCTGAGATATAAAATAATTAATATACATATCATTTATATACTGAAATTTATTTGTCCCTGCTAAGTTAGAATTGGTTGTACTATTAAGTTATGTGGGGCACACCGTAGCGTAGTGGTTAAGGCACTGAGCTACAAGCCGGAGGGTCGAGGGTTCAAGTCCCGTTGGGGTCAGGATTTTTAAACTGACCCAAACCCTCTGGCAGCACTATGGCCCTGGGGTTGACTCAGCCTCTAACGGAAATGAGTACCAGACGCTTGTTCTGGGGGTAAAGGCGGCCGTCACGCAGGTCTGACAACCCGGCTGACATAAAAAGTGCCGATGTCTAGAAAAAGTGGGAGCCTTAACCTCCTACTACCCAAAGGGCCTCCGGGCCCATTGTGGGATCACTTTACTTTACTTTACTTATTAAGTTATGTAGATAGGAAATAACACTATGAGGTTTTTTAATATTGTTTATTTTTTATTTCACTCACCTCATACTTCATAACTCCTAGCATACCCAGGGTTTCGTCACATCCTTTGTGACATTCTCAATGCTATGTCACGTTTACAACTGACGTCCGTCAGCCATCAGATGGCGCGGAGGTCAGTCTGCAGGATAGAAGGCAGCCAGACGTCAGTTGTGAACGTGACACAGCATTGAGAATGTCACAAAGGATGTGACGAAACCCTGGGTATGGTAGGAGTTATTAAGTATGAGGTGAGTGAAATAAAAAATAAACAATGGTTGTACTATGTTACAAAAAAAATATGCTCATCTCAAACAAGTGACGAAGGCATCCTGGATTGTAAATCCACCAAAAAACCTAAGTAGCTTCATGGAATATTTCTTAAAATAATGTCTAGCAAGAAATTTACCATGTTACTGCATTGTCCTTTAAAAATAAAATTAGGGATGAAAAATGTGTCACCCATTTGTCTTTTTTTTTCTGCGGATACCTGAACTATAACACAATGGGTGGATTTCTGAACCTAAGTCTGAACAAGGACCCCGATTTTCCAATTTTTTTATCATTTTCATAACATCTATAAAAACAGCTGAAAATTTACAGAAATTGTTATGAAACCATAGACATGATTCAGGAATTTGTTTTTTGTAATTAACAGCTGTAGATTTTTAGTTGTTATGGAAACAATAAAAAATCAGAAAACTGCAGTCCTGGTTTAGACTTCGGTTGAGAAATCCTCACTATTTTTTTTTCTTCTGATTTTGAGATCTTTTAATTTTTGGACTGAGTCACGGCGGTATAACCGTTCCATCAAATATGGAGGAAACTCCATATTTTGAACGCCTGACTAGAGGCTATAAGGTAGCAGCCCTACCACTAGTCTTGCTCTGTGGAATGCTGGTAACCAACCCAGGGGACTTCCTACTACTCGAAGAAACTTAAGCAAAGACTGGAATGATCACACTGATGATATAGAACAAGTGTCAGATTTCTCTTACTTAGAAAATGTATTTGCAGAGTATAAGAGTGACATTGATTCAAAATTACAAAAATATAATAAAATGAATGGGGTAATACGAAGACATTTTGGTAAACAGATGAGGACAGAGACAAAACTAAGATTACATAACATCACATCAAAAGCTGCTCTAAAATACGGTAGTGAAATTTGGATTTTAAATAAAAGAAACTCTCATAAACTTCAAGTAAGCTAAATGCTTACGATCATTGTTAGGAGTTAATAGACTGGATCACCAAAGGAACACTATTATCAGAGGAAAACTTGGAGTAAAGTTTAAATGAAGATATACAAAGATACCAACAAGAGTGGAAAAATCATCTGAGGAGAATGGCAAAAAATAGACTTCCAAAATTGGCATTCCAATATATCCCAACTGGACATAGGGACCAAGGAAGACCAAAACATTGGTGGAAAGATCAAGACCATCTTTGCTAGGTTTACCATACAGGCCACATGGCCTAAAACGAATTTGTTCATGATGATGAACTTCTGAAATTCTGAATGGCTTTAATTTAAGTAATTTTGTCGCTTGATGAATGAACTTGTAACTTACTCTTGTTTCCTGTGCCAAAATGTCCTATCGTTGTCTAATTTTTTTCTGTAAGAACATGTCTCCTCCTTTGTCTTTTACAATCATCACTGAATCCATGTGTATGAATTTTTTTGGCTGTATTCACATTACATACAGGACTATATGGAAATTTGTTCCAGAATTTGTCATGTTTTTTTGCAATATTTTCTGTAGTTTATGTATACATGTATATAATTTCACATAATGAAAATGGCATTGAAATGACACAGGATACCAAACACAACCTAGCACATGAATAAATGAACTGAAATGTATCAAACCACTGATACACTGGGTAATAGCCAGAGCTAAAGTGAATAGCGGGAATGGCAGAAAATGAGGGTAAATTAGAACCTCTACTATTGGATAATCTATCTGGACTGTAATAGTGGAAAAATTGTCTTTTGTCAAGACTAAATTTTACTATTCAGGATGATAGTTGGACATAGGACACATCCTTCCATAATATTGTACTATAAGCAAAAAAGAATATTTCTAAGTGTTATAATAAACACCTTATAACTTCGATGTTTTTATTATTAATTTCACACATCTCAATGATGGATAAATCATATTTGAAGAGAAAAATTATACGCTCAGACCGGGGCTTGAACCCGGGACCCTTGGTCTAGAGAACCAAGGGTCCTGGGTACCTGAGCTCAGATGGTAGAGCACTTGGTCTAGAGAACCAAGGGTCCCGGGTACCTGAGCTCAGGTAGCTCAGATGGTAGAGCACTTGGTCTAGAGAACCAAGGGTCCTGGGTACCTGAGCTCAGGTAGAGCACTTGGTCTAGAGAACCAAGGGTCCCGGGTACCTGAGCTCAGGTAGCTCAGATGGTAGAGCACTTGGTCTAGAGAACCAAGGGTCCCAGGTACCTGAGCTCAGGTAGCTCAGATGGTAGAGCACTTGGTCTAGAGAACCAAGGGTCCTGGGTACCTGAGCTCAGGTAGAGCACTTGGTCTAGAGAACCAAGGGTCCCGGGTACCTGAGCTCAGGTAGCTCAGATGGTAGAGCACTTGGTCTAGAGAACCAAGGGTCCTGGGTACCTGAGCTCAGGTAGCTCAGATGGTAGAGCACTTGGTCTAGAGAACCAAGGGTCCTGGGTACCTGAGCTCAGGTAGAGCACTTGGTCTAGAGAACCAAGGGTCCCGGGTACCTGAGCTCAGGTAGCTCAGATGGTAGAGCACTTGGTCTAGAGAACCAAGGGTCCTGGGTACCTGAGCTCAGGTAGCTCAGATGGTAGAGCACTTGGTCTAGAGAACCAAGGGTCCTGGGTACCTGAGCTCAGGTAGAGCACTTGGTCTAGAGAACCAAGGGTCCCGGGGTACCTGAGCTCAGGTAGCTCAGATGGTAGAGCACTTGGTCTAGAGAACCAAGGGTCCTGGGTACCTGAGCTCAGGTAGAGCACTTGGTCTAGAGAACCAAGGGTCCCGGGTACCTGAGCTCAGGTAGCTCAGATGGTAGAGCACTTGGTCTAGAGAACCAAGGGTCCTGGGTACCTGAGCTCAGGTAGCTCAGATGGTAGAGCACTTGGTCTAGAGAACCAAGGGTCCTGGGTACCTGAGCTCAGATAGCTCAGATGGTAGAGCACTTGGTCTAGAGAACCAAGGGTCCTGGGTACCTGAGCTCAGGTAGAGCACTTGGTCTAGAGAACCAAGGGTCCCGGGTACCTGAGCTCAGGTAGCTCAGATGGTAGAGCACTTGGTCTAGAGAACCAAGGGTCCCGGGTACCTGAGCTCAGGTAGAGCACTTGGTCTAGAGAACCAAGGGTCCTGGGTACCTGAGCTCAGGTAGCTCAGATGGTAGAGCACTTGGTCTAGAGAACCAAGGGTCCTGGGTACCTGAGCTCAGGTAGCTCAGATGGTAGAGCACTTGGTCTAGAGAACCAAGGGTCCTGGGTACCTGAGCTCAGGTAGCTCAGATGGTAGAGCACTTGGTCTAGAGAACCAAGGGTCCTGGGTACCTGAGCTCAGGTAGAGCACTTGGTCTAGAGAACCAAGGGTCCCGGGTACCTGAGCTCAGGTAGCTCAGATGGTAGAGCACTTGGTCTAGAGAACCAAGGGTCCCGGGTACCTGAGCTCAGGTAGCTCAGATGGTAGAGCACTTGGTCTAGAGAACCAAGGGTCCTGGGTACCTGAGCTCAGGTAGCTCAGATGGTAGAGCACTTGGTCTAGAGAACCAAGGGTCCTGGGTACCTGAGCTCAGGTAGAGCACTTGGTCTAGAGAACCAAGGGTCCCGGGTACCTGAGCTCAGGTAGCTCAGATGGTAGAGCACTTGGTCTAGAGAACCAAGGGTCCCGGGTGGGGTACCTGAGCTCAGGTAGCTCAGATGGTAGAGCACTTGGTCTAGAGAACCAAGGGTCCCAGGTACCTGAGCTCAGGTAGCTCAGATGGTAGAGCACTTGGTCTAGAGAACCAAGGGTCCTGGGTACCTGAGCTCAGGTAGAGCACTTGGTCTAGAGAACCAAGGGTCCCGGGTACCTGAGCTCAGGTAGCTCAGATGGTAGAGCACTTGGTCTAGAGAACCAAGGGTCCTGGGTACCTGAGCTCAGGTAGCTCAGATGGTAGAGCACTTGGTCTAGAGAACCAAGGGTCCCGGGTACCTGAGCTCAGGTAGCTCAGATGGTAGAGCACTTGGTCTAGAGAACCAAGGGTCCTGGGTACCTGAGCTCAGGTAGAGCACTTGGTCTAGAGAACCAAGGGTCCCGGGTACCTGAGCTCAGGTAGCTCAGATGGTAGAGCACTTGGTCTAGAGAACCAAGGGTCCTGGGTACCTGAGCTCAGGTAGAGCACTTGGTCTAGAGAACCAAGGGTCCCGGGTACCTGAGTTCAGGTAGCTCAGATGGTAGAGCACTTGGTCTAGAGAACCAAGGGTCCCGGGTTCAAGTCCTGGTCTGAGTGTATAATTTTTCTCTTCAAATATGATTTACCTTATAACTTCTATAAAACATTTCATGTGAAGTGACACTTTGAGGTAAATATGAACAGAATACAAATATGAATCAGAAAATTTTTCACATAGACCTCATACAATATTATCTTCTCACCTGGACATGTTTTTGAGATCATCATCTCCATTATCAACTAAAACACTAAAAAAATAGACTACTTAATAACCATAAAAAAAGAATTATTAAAGACAAACTCAAATTCTGTCTTTTTACATGAGAAACTGAAATGAAAATCTGAGCCCCAAAATTACGATATATCAGAGTTGGCAACTTTAAGTGAGGTCTCAAGTAAGCTGTGCCCATCACTGTACTAATGCAGGTTTACAACAATGCATTTAAATTTCAAACTAGAAATTCTACCAGTAGAACACATGATCCAACTGTAATAAATTAACACGACACAACACAGACATTCACACACTAATGCTGCATCATCTTGCTATCTTCGTCTCTCACCCTTCTGGGTCTTGCGTTTCTCCTTTCTTTCTTGTTGCTGCTGTTTTTGTTTTTCTCTGCAAATATAGTAAGAAGAATGAAAATGTAAAACATCATGAAATTAAATTAAAATTATTTTTAAATCATTACAAAGTTACATTATGAGGTTTAATTTAATATTTGAGTTAGTATTTTTTAATATTCTTACCAACTTTTCTATCCAGTCTCCCTTGACTGACCTCTTGTTTCTTTCGACCCTGATGGTATTAGAGTACTCGAGGCCTAGGGGTTCATTTCTCCTTCCTTCCTATACCTACTTTCTCTCTATGGGTGACGTAACCACCACATGTGGTGCCTACTACTAAACGGTTACAACTAGTTTATTGTACTATCTCCTCCGTTGTCCAGCTTTTGTAGAAGAGACCAGCCTTTCTGCTAAATATTGGAGTGCAAGAGAGCGAATGATTTCATTATCAAGTGCTCAACATTAGATACCAACCAACCAACCATATTCTTACCTCATATATCTATTTTGTTGGACGATCGTTTCAAAGCTATTGCTCCATCTTCAGCTTGTCACAAACTGGGTTTTTCTTTTCTTCAAGTTGTCAGCCCTGGATCTGTGTTCCAAAGAACTTGGTAATGAGGCTCCTTTCTCATTATCAAGTTCTTTGGAACACAGATCCAGGGCCGACAACTTGAAGAAAAGAAAAAACCAGTTTGTGACAAGCTGAAGATGGAGCAATAGCTTTGAAACGATCGTCCAAGAAAATAAATATATGAGGTAAGAATGTTAAAAAATACAAACTCAAATATTAAATAAAAATTAATTAAAAGTAACGCTGTGAGTATATTATTAATAGAATATAAATATGAATCAGAAACTTAATGCCTGGGGGCATGCCGTAACATACATGGTTAAGGCAATACACTAAAAATTGGAAGGTCAGGGGTTCAAGTCCCAGTGGAATCAGGATTTTTAATCTGGTCTGAAACTTCCAATGATACTATGGCCCTCAGGTCCTCTAATGGAAATGAGTATCACATGCTTATTCTGGGGGTAAAGTTAGCCATCATGCAGGATTGATAACCCGGCTGACATCTAGTGCTCATTGTTTGGAAAGGTGGAAGTCTTAATCTCCTATTAACCCAAGGGCCTCCTAAGGCCTGTAATGGGATCACTTTACCTTAAGCTTTATCCTAATCTCATAAAATATGCTTTTCTCACCTCCCTGCAAGCAAGACTAAGGGTCGCATGCAAATACATTAGTCTCTACTCAAATTACTTCCAATCACTGGTGAGCTGACTCACCGTGAGCAAGTGCAAAGATCAAATTAGCTACCCACAAACTGGTCATGCATGAAAGTCGTCCTTTTCGTAATATTGGCAAGAAATTACCCAGAATTCTCAGCGATAAAACCACTTCCGTTATTTTTGTCTGCTATAGAGGAACGCATTAACGCTTGCGTCCCGCAAATAATACCGTATACAACGACGTCTGCATTGTGCAATATTACGCCGATTCTCCTGTTCTTCCAGTTGAATTCTTTGGTAGACTCTATCAAATTCCTCTTCTCTGCGTATACCGAAAACATGATCAAAGTCTTCAAGGTCCGACATCTTGCATAAAGCGGCAAGGTTTCAAACTACATCGGTTCCCTTCAGGATTCTCACGATAAGTTTCTATCTTAAGCTATGATCTTAAGTTACCTCGTCAGGTAGCTTATGAATGTCAACAATTATTATCGCATGAATAGATTTCTGAGTAAGCAAAATCGTATTAGGATAAAACTTTCTCAGCAGAGAATGCCTTTTACGGTCTAATGCGTTCAAAGATTTGACCCTTAAATCTCAAGATATAAGCTAAAACACCACAAGGTAGACCACAAGAAACATGGATTAACCAAGTGAAGAAAAGTCTACAAGAGAGAGGATACGAATGGGAAGAACTAAAAAGAAGCAAAGCATGGAAAGATAGAGATGGTTTGAGGCATATCTGGAATCTATCTTCTGAAAGGAGGACACGATAAGAGGATGCTGAAGAAGATGATGATGATGAGATGACGATGATGATAACAAAGTTTCAAAAAGGAAAAAGTAATGAAATATGATAACTCAATATAAAAAATTATTTGGATTTTTAAATTTAAATAAAGATATAGATTTTGAAGTTTTTAACATTGTAAGCAAACTAATGATATTCCTCAAATATGTATTTAAAATTTGAGATAAATGTAGTAACTGTTCATATTTGAAGAGAAAAATTATATACTCCGACTCGGACTCGAACCCAGGACCTTTGGCTTTCTAGACAAATGCTCTACTGACTGAGCTATCTGGGCAAGTTACAATCTAAACGCAAATTTTTCTCTTATATACGCTGTCAATTCCCGTGCACCAAATGCTATGAAAACTTTGCTTCTATATTGCAAATGGAGGCTTCTTTATTAATTATTCCCATTCATTTGTTGTATTTATGTATTTTATTGTCCACCGCTCTGGTCTCGAAGTAGCGTGCTGCCTTGTCATGTAGCGGGCCCGGGTTCAATCCCCGGTCGGGGCAGTTTTTCTGGGTGAGGTTTTTATCGGGGTTTTTCCTCATCTGTAAGACAAATGTCAGGAAAACTTTAAGGCCCAAACGGTCCCCGAAATCATATGGCCATCGTCATCATCATCCTTCACCGGTGTGGAAAGCAACAGGAAGCTACCACACCTATAATTCCCTAGTAAAGCTGCAAGCATAGCATGAAAATGCTATGATTGCAGTGAAGGACATGCCTTCGGGCAGAATTACTATGGATGGATGGATTATTTTATTAGTGATATCTAATTCATAAAAAAAAAAAAGACAATTTGAACCAGAGGAAACGAAAATCATTCACTTTTTCACATAATTTATTTTTTAAACAAATTTTATTTAAAACAGGGTACTTCCCAAAAAAAAAAGGCTATCACTTTGTTTTTTCTATATTGATTTCCATATTGTATTTTTTGCCTTCAATATTAAAATTATATAATGAATATTTGAAAAGAAAAATATATGCCTAGACTGGGGTTAGAACCCAGGACCTTTGACTTTCTATGTCAATGCTCTTCCATCTGAGCCACCTAGGCCTCCAATCTAAATGCGTATTTTTCTCTTACACATAGTTAATTCCCTAACCCCAATTGCTACAAGCCGTTGCTACGATTTTTTGCAAAAAGGCAGCTTCTTTATTAAGAAGACTTTTTATTGGGAATTTAAACATTACTTATAAAGCCAGTAGTGCTTCTTTCAATGTTCATATTATTCGTTTTTAAACATCTTAATGATGGACAAATTATATTTGAAAAGAAAAATATACGTCTAGACTGGGGTTTGAACCCAGGACCTTTGACTCATGAATAATATGAACATAGAAATGACTTATGGAAGTTCATGAGAATTTCAAATAGAGAAAAAAATTCTCTCTCTTCTTGGATTGCCAAGTAGAACAATAGTTCAGTGCACCAGTACATAAAGCTAGAGATCTTGGATTCAAATCCTGTTTTAGGTAGAACATTTTCTTATATTTAATATTGGGAAGTAAACATTATGAGGTTATATCATTAATAGTGACTGTAGAATATATTTTTAACGACTCACCTCATATGATTTCAAATTTCTTTGATACCGGCAGTTTCAGACAATGACTGAAGAGGGACAAGACATTGTCTGAAACCGCCGGTATCAAAGAAATTTGAAATCATATGAGGTGAGTCGTTAAAAATATATTCTACACTCACTATTAAGAACATTTTCTCTATAGTTATATTGATTATTATAACAATTTTGATAATTATTGAGATTGTCTGAACTTACCGGTCTTCTTTATCTTTCTCTTTCTTCTTCTGACTTTCAAGTTTAGCTTTCTCCCGCTTTTCTTTTTCAGCTTGTTGTACTACAGAAGCATTAGTATTTTTGACCATCCCCATTCTCCTTCCCTTCACTTGGACGATCAGGGTCACCATCGTCTTCCTGATCAGACATCTCAGAAAATAAATAAAAATTAATTCTGCAACTCAAAGTTTCATCTAATACAACGTTTATCAAATATTGGTACTAATAACAAGTGTGAACTCTAATTTACTGGTCTTTATTTGGTTCATAATACAATGTAAATGATTAAAGTGTGTGAGATTTTAGAAAGTGATTGACAGAATGTGGGCAATCATAAACGATTTGCCTTACTGTTACCAATCACAATCCATTTTTGTCATATGATTTTTGGGGATCCACAGTCCTGTGTTGACACTGTTCCTGTATAATGCTTACAGAGCATTGTATGAAACAGAGACTTGCATGTTAATCGTAATGGTTTTAATTCGTATCAAGTTAAATGTATCAAAATGTCATTGGCATGGTGTAAATCCAATTAAGGTTCGCAGATAGTGAAAAAGACAATAATTTGCCATTGGAGACCGACAGCAAGTGTGGGGACATTTGGCAACACTGTGATATTTTCACCTGCTGGGAGCACAAATGTCCATCATAAAGTAAGATCTCATGCACTCTAATTAGATCTGGTTAGTTTAAGCAGGAAGTTTATGATTAGATTGGTTAGATTATATTATTTTTTTTATTAAATTAATATTGAGAAGCTAAAGCTATTACTATGATAGAAATAAGTAAATTAATGAACACAATTAAATTATTGTAAATCAATGGTAAAGAGAAAAATTTTTGCCTGAACCGGGAATCGAACCCCGAACCTTTAGTTTTTCGTGCTAATGCTCTGTCCACTGAGCTAATTCAGGCTTCATTCCCATCCAAGCAGATATCCTTCCTTTAATTCGATGTTTTTATTATTAATTTCATACATCTCAATGATGGATAAATCATATTTAAAGAGAAAAATTATACGCTCAGACCGGGATTTGAACCCGGGACCCTTGGTTTTCTAGTCCAAGTGCTCTACCATTTGAGCTACCTGAGCAAGTACCGATCTAAACGCAAATCTTTCTCTATATACGTTGTAATTCCCGCCCACCAAATGCTTTGAAGCCTTTGCTTCTATCTTTGCAAATGGCGGCTCCTATAATAAGAAGACATATTTGGGAATTATACATTACATTATAAATGCCAGTACGGCTATTTTCGATGTTTTTATTATTAATTTCATACATCTCAATGATGGATAAATCATATTTAAAGATTCAAGTCCCGGTCTGAGCGTATAATTTTTCTCTTTAAATATGATCCTTCCTTTACCTTACTCTACTGGTCCCACATTCAATTGCAATGAATCATCATTCACAAATACACAATGAATGGCTTCAACCTGAAAAAGACACAGGACTCCACACAGCTATAGCATTATTTTTTTATTAAATTAATATTGAGAAGCTAAAGCTATTACTATGATAGAAATAAGTAAATTAATGAACACAATTAAATTATTGTAAATCAATGGTAAAGAGAATTTTTTTCGTGCCAATGCTCTGTCCACTGAGCTAATTCAGGCTTCATTCCCATCCAAGCAGAAATCCTTCCTTTTTCTCTTTACCATTGATTTACAATAATTTAATTGTGTTCATTAATTTACTTACTTCTATCATAATAATAGCTTTAGCTTCTCAATATCAATTTAATAAAAAAATAATGCTATAGCTGTGTGGAGTCCCTTCATGTGTTCTTCAGGTAGAAGCCATTCATTGTGTATTTGTGAATGATGATTCATTGCAATTGAATGTGGGACCAGTAGAGTAAGGTAAAGGAAGGATTTCTGCTTGGATGGGAATGAAGCCTGAATTAGCTCATTGGACAGAGCATTAGCACGGAAAGCTAAAGGTTCGGGGTTCAATTCCCGGTTCAGGCAAAAATGTTTCTCTTTACCATTGATTTACAATAATTAGATTATACAGGGCAAGTCAAAATGTTGTGCAGGTTTTCAGAAATTTATTATGTGAAATGTAATGAACATATAATATCGTGAGACATATTGTATGAAAGGTAAACTCTCAAAGTTTAGTTGTCCACTTCTAAAGTTCCGCGTTCACCCGCAAGATGTCAACAGCAGAGCAGTAAAGGAAAATGGCGTTGACTGGGGATCAGAAGTCTTTCTGTGTGCTTGATTACCATGTAAACAACTCTGTGACTAGTGTTCAACGACATTTCCGTACCAGATACGATAAAGACCCGCCGGATGGGAGATCCATTCGTAAGTGGTACACACAATTTAGGGATTCAGGCTGTATCTGTAAACGAAAATCGACTGGCCGTCCGTCGACGAGTGAAGAGACAGTCGAACGCGTTCGCACATGCTTCGTGCGGAGTCCACAGAAATCCACCTACCGGGGAGCGACAGAACTTCAACTACCACAAAAAACTGTATGGCGGATTCTCCGGAAACGTTTACAGATGAAACCTACCACTTGCAACTGGTTCAAGCCTTAAAACCCGCCGATTATGCTTTGCGAGCGTCCTTCTGTGTTGATTTTCTCGCATTAATGGAAGAGAATGAGTTCCATGAGAGGGTAGTTTACATGTGATGAAGCGACTTTCCACCTTTCAGGAAAAGTGAATAGACACAATGTAAGGATTTGGGGAACTGGTAACCCCCATGCAACTCTGGAACATCAACGCGATTCTCCGAAAGTGAATGTCTTTTGTGCCATTTCCCATGCAAAGGTTTATGGGCCCTTTTTCTTTCATGAACGTACTGTGAACGGACATGTTTTCCTTGATATGCTACAACAATGGCTCCTTCCGCAGCTTGAAGCGGATAGTCCAGATTTCATTCTGCAGTTGGATGGTGCCCCTCCACATTACCATGGCAGTGTTCGAGACCATTTGAATACGGCTTTACCACAACGCTGGATAGGCCGTGCATCTCAGGGTGATCAACAACTCATTCATTGGCCACCTCGTTCACCAGATCTAACCCCGTGTGATTTCTTCATGTGGGGTCTTGTAAAGGATCATGTTTACGTACCACCACTTCCAACAACACTGCATGAACTGCGTGCCCGCATCACAGCAGCCATTGCTGATATCGACCGCGGACTGCTACAGAAAGTTTGGCAGGAGATTGAATATCGGCTTGACATCTGTCGTGTAACAAAAGGCGCTCACATAGAACATCTGTGAATATTTAAAAAAAACTTTGAGAGTTTACCTTTCATACAATATGTCTCACAATATTATATGTTCATTACATTTCACATAATAAATTTCTGAAAACCTGCACAACATTTTGACTTGCCCTGTATTAGCATAAAACAAAAAGTCAATAAGCAGTTTACATTAACTTATAAAATTAGGAGTTCTTGGAAGTTGGAGAAACATTTATAATACATAGTGTTATCGCTAAATGAGGCAGTATATTTCTTATATTATTTTTGGTCTGGACATCTTACCTCAATATTGTTGATTTGTTCTTGAACATGTTTCAAAACAATTCTGTTTTATCTTCAGACTGGTTTTATTTATGTTGCATTATGTTGCACCACCTGGATGTCGATGTCAGCTCCATCCTGTGGTTGGCCAAAGAACCTCCAAACAAGGTCACCCTCCATCGGAATATCAAAATTCATAACTCTGTTTCTGTTCTTCTGAATATAAATTTTTTCCCAAATAGTCAGCTCGTTTGTATTTTCTAACTGTTTTAATAATTTAGTGTCTGAATTGATATTATGTTTTTCAGACCAAACATGAGCAGCAACTGCAGATTTTTCAATTTCTCCATTTTTAATATTTCTTATGTGTTCTTTGGTTCTAATTTTTAGGTTTCTTTTTGTTTTTCCTATATATATCTTTTCACAACCCATGCATTCAATTTGATATATTCCTGACTTTTTATTTTTATCAGTTTTTTCATTTTTGTTGGTTTTTATTAGTTTATTTAAACTGTAGTTATTTTTTGGTGCTAATTTAATATTAAACTTCTCAAATATATTTTGAAATTTATTATGTACCCAGGGGGTGATATGTGAATTTCCTATATTTTTTCATAGGTGAAAAAATATAGGAAATTCACATATCACCCCTGGGTACATAATAAATTTCAAAATATATTTGAGAAGTTTAATATTAAATTAGCACCAAAAAATAACTACAGTTTAAATAAACTAATAAAAACCAACAAAAATGAAAAAACTGATAAAAATAAAAAGTCAGGAATATATCAAATTGAATGCATGGGTTGTGAAAAGATATATATAGGAAAAACAAAAAGAAACCTAAAAATTAGAACCAAAGAACACATAAGAAATATTAAAAATGGAGAAATTGAAAAATCTGCAGTTGCTGCTCATGTTTGGTCTGAAAAACATAATATCAATTCAGACACTAAATTATTAAAACAGTTAGAAAATACAAACGAGCTGACTATTTGGGAAAAAATTTATATTCAGAAGAACAGAAACAGAGTTATGAATTTTGATATTCCGATGGAGGGTGACCTTGTTTGGAGGTTCTTTGGCCAACCACAGGATGGAGCTGACATCGACATCCAGGTGGTGCAACATAATGCAACATAAATAAAACCAGTCTGGGAAAGCTGAAGATAAAACAGAATTGTTTTGAAACATGTTCAAGAACAAATCAACATTAATATTGAGGTAAGATGTCCAGACCAAAAATAATATAATTAAAATAACCTCGAAATATAACTTCCTAAAATTAAATATTAGTATATTTCTTGTTTGCATGGTTTGTACATAACCCTAGTGACATGTACTTATTAAAATTTTATTTGGTTGCTGGGAACTATTTCCAAGATTAAATTTTTTTACTATATTGTATATTCATAAGAATTAAATGAATCATGATCCCTTCTTACCTCATACTTCTATGTTTATTTAAACACAGGCTTGCAGTATCAGCGACCACACTTCACCATCTTCAGTTTTTTGCACAACTTTCAATTATGGGGCGTGTTGCCGGTAATTATCCAAACTGCCATCTGGTGTTCTTTTGAAGGAAAAAAAAACCATACTAGAATCATGAACTTCGAGATTCCAGACGAACCGAGCTTGATTACTAAGTTCTTCAAAAATATAACAGATGGCAGTTTAGAAAATTATTCATTCAAAAGAACACCAGATGGCAGTTTAGGAAATAATTCCTTCAAAAGAACACCAGATGGCAATTTGGATAATTACCAGCAAAATAAAAATTGACAGTCGTGAAAACAGCTGAAGATGATGACAATGGTCGCTGATAGTGCAGTGCTGTGTTTAAATAAACAGAGAAGTATGAGGTAAGAAGGAATCACGATTCATTTAATTCTTATGAACTGAACCTCATATTGTTAAAAATTCCCAAATTTATTATATATATATATATATATATTGTATATTCTTATGAAAGTCCTATATGTAAAATCAAGAAACTACATAATAATTTTCATAGTTTAACATAGAAGCAGAAAGTCACTGCCACCTCTATATTATGAATTTTATTTTTTTCAATATGGCTCCTGTTCATTTTTCACTATTCTTCAAGCAGGCCTGCCAAGTTTCCAATCTAGGAAAAGCTGACATCAAAATCTGCAAAAGCTGACAAGGAATAAAAAAAAAGGATGACATTGAATTTGATTGCTATTTAATATAATTACTTCAAAGAAAAAGAAGTCATTTTATATGTGAGATTTACTTTCATAGAAGGTTTTGTAAGAATTTCTCGAGTTCCTGTTCATAATTATGTTAAAACAGAGTAACTTTAGTTTTACTTATTAATAAAATGCTCCAACAAATAAAAATAGAGCACCAGTATCTTTTATATTTACTTAAGCCATCATGGCTGGAGTTTGTATCATAATATATAGAGATCCATGAAAGTGGTTTCATTTTTAGGGAAAATTTCTTTTAAAATTTTAAGATTTCAATATTATTGGGAATTTGGCGGTGTTATTCTGAAAACATGTAAATTTGAGTATTTTTAATCTTAGTTCAGTATATTAATTATATTATTTTTGGTCTGGACATCTAGATGTCCAGACCAAAAATAATATAATTAAAATAACCTCAAAATGTAACTTCCTAAAATTAAATATTCAGTATATTAAACCCAATAAGAATGATGTATCCAGTAGTTTTAAGGTCAACTTTTAGCTTGTACAATTGATATTGATTTTAATACACTAAAATGCATAAAATTTGAATTGTAGTCACTAATTTGTAAGCAAAATTTTAGAAAAAGCAACCATGCATTCTCAGGTTTCAAACTCTGCCTTCGATCACTCACCACAACATCATGCTGAGAAATAGATCTTTCCAAGTCCACATTTGAAGTTGGATACTAGATGGCTTCAAAAAGCATTTTTTTCAGGGAATATGTTTATTATACCGGGCTTCCAATATAAACCCGGACCGGCCTCACGGGGTTTCACCCGTCAGGCAGCGCTCTCTCCTCGTCTGCATTTCACTCTGCCAGCCGCTTGTCCTTGAACTAGTCAGTTTACTATCGTTCGACAAGATGAGACGTCAGCTGACATTAGAGCAGCGCATTTGTGTGTGTAAATGTTATTATAAATACGAATCAGCTCGTCGCGTTCGCGAGGAATTTATTCGGAACTTCCCTGGACAATTACCTCCTTCCAGATTGACAATCCACAGGACTAAATTTGAGACCACTGGTTCAGTATAAAATAAGAAACACATGCGAAGGCATACGGTTTTCACCGAAGAAAAATTAGACGAAATTGGCAAAAATTTGGAACGTTCACCACAAAAATCATTACCGAAATTAACACAACAAGTTGGGATTTCAGTATCTTCTGCACATACAGCAACAAAATTGTTAAAACTCAAACCTTACAAGTGTACACGTGTTCATTGTCTAAACCAAGGTGATCCCATAGCACGTGTGCGGGATGACAACATTTCCAGCATTTTCTATAAGGTAAGAAACAGTTCAAGGACGGGTGGCAGGCAGGGTGAATTGCGGGAGGAAGAGACAGCACTGCGTGCCGGGTGAAACTCCGTGATGCCGGTCCGGTTTTATATTGGAAGCCCGTTATAATTCATATATCGATGAGTTTGAAATGTCCAGAGTAATAAATTAACTTATCTTACACCTTAACATAATTTGTATTTCTTGGAATATATATTGGCCATAGAACTTAAAAATCTATGGAGAGACCATAATTGAGCATGAGTAGGACAGAAAATATTACCTCTATGTTGTGAACTGTGTTGTAACCATTTCCCTTTGCAACAGTGCATGGAGGAAGCAGATATGGCGCCATCAGATATGGCAGTTAAAAAGAAGATGGAATCCAAAACAGTGTTTAAAAATGCATTATGAAAATTTCACGAATAGAACAAAAAAAAACTCCAGAATTCACTGAAAATTTTAAATGCCGATGTTATTTCACGTTATCGTAGGATTTTGCATTATTCCGCGATTCATAATTTTTTTTTTTCGAGGTTATGGGAAGTGGAGATAAGCAATGGTACAAGAAAATTATAAAATTAGAACATTTTGCATTATCGCAACTCACGAATTTCACGGATCTCTAATAATATGTCATCAAAATGTATGTAAAAAATTGGAAAACCCACATCACAGTGCAACTGTTAGAATGAGTTAAGAAGCTGTAAGTTAATCTTAGTAACAAGACTTACTTGGTAATAAATTAATTGGGACAAAATAGGAAATAATGCTTTTTATTTGTTATTTTTCTGGTCTTTTACTGCATGATTTGCAAATTTTTTGTCCATTTGTTGTAAATACCTATTGTTTATTATACATCCAAAAACACCAAGAAATTTGGTGGACCACATTTTACACTTGAACATGATGTCTGTGATCTCAAGAATATTTCCTAAGTTTTACAAATAAGTAGTGGAATTTAGATTCTGTACACGCCGTAGCGTAGTGGTTAAGGCACTGAGCTACAAGCCGGAGGGTCGAGGGTTCAAGTCCCGTTGAGGTCAGGATTTTTAAACTGACCCAAACCCTCTGGCGGCACTATGGCCCTGGGGTTGACTCAGCCTCTAATGGAAATGAGTACCAGACGCTTGTTCTGGGGGTAAAGGCGGCCGTCATGCAGGGCTGACAACCCGGCTGACATAAAGTGCCGATTGTCTAGAAAAAGTGGAAGCCTTAACCTCCTACTACCCCAAGGGCCTCCGGGTCTGTTGTGGGATCACTTTACTTTTAGTGGTTATGCTCCTTGCCTCTGGTCCCTAGGGTCGCGGGTTCAAACCCGGCCGGGGTCAACGGATTTTTTTAGGATGGAAAAATCCAAGGAGCAAGCCCTCCGGGAGGGACTTTAAGCCGTGGGTCCCAAGTCTGAAGATTTTCAGGCTTGTAAAAGATCCTTAAGCCTGAATGAAAAGGCCTCTAAGCAAAATTTACCGAATTTTCCTGTCCTCGTACTACCTTGTTTTCCTTAGATGTCAGTATGGTACAGAACGCTGACCACGGACCACTCAAATGACATCTATATGAAAACAAATGTAACTAAATTAGTACAGTTCAAATTCTTCCCTGTAGGGGGAGAGTGCCTAAATCTCTGTAAAGGGAAACATGGGCTTACAAGATGATATAGAGTAGTAGCGTGCATACATAAAGTTTAACAAGAAAGCAAATAGTGCATAAATGGCATGAACTATGAAATTTTTATAACGAAATCTGTATTTCTCAATTAAAAAAAAAGAGGAATTATGATGATCTTACAGTAGATTTCCGGGCTGTTGGCCGTGGTCTTGAGGCTTGTAGTTCCCCAACGTTTTGCCAGAGACTGCGTCCGGCATCCTCAAGGGTTGTCTTGAGGATGCCGGACGCAGTCTCTGGCGAAACGTTGGGGAACTACAAGCCTCAAGACCACAGCCAACAGCCCAGAAATCTACTGCAAGATCATCATAGTAACTCCGGCCATGAAAGCCTAAGTCAATATAATAGAGGAATTGTTCGTCATTGCTAGTGTCCCCTTGTCAAATATTCTTTTAAATGGCAAAATATGCTAAATTAATAAAATTACCTGGCTATATTGGGCTATTATAGCCTCACGGATTCTTCTTTCTTCTTCCGTGATGTCTGTGCATGTTCGTTGTACAGCAGTTGGTCGGGGTTGGGACTCTAGAAGCTTAACTAGCTTCACATCCATATCTTCTCCAGAACCTACATTATTCTCCTTTACCTCATCATTGCTATTTGAAACTTTCTTCCATTTTTCAAGTATTTCTCGGCAGTGTGAGGGGATGTCATTTTCCTACAAACATTCAAAGAGAGCATATTAATTTGGAAAAAGAAAAGGCAATTATGAAGAAACATTGGATGTGGGTATGACTTCTGAAACGGACCAGTGAAAACTAAATGTGTTTGATTATATAAGACCTATCATTCCTTTATAATAGCATGTGAGATCTTGCCGAAACATCAGAATCAGTGCCAGAGACTGACCTTGAATCCATGATGTGGAAAACCCAAGAAAAGTTTTTTAATCAATATATATATATAATTCTTCTGTACGCGTGTATGTCACTGAACTACTCCTAAATGACTGGACCAATTTTGATTAAATTTTTTGTGTGTTTGAGTGAGTCCTTGGATGGTTTAGTTTCACAATTTGACCTAATAGGTAGCGCTACAATCAGGTTATAGGAAGTTTTTTTTTTATTTTTTGACAAAACTTTTTTAAATAGTCAGATTTTTTGCATATCAGAACCTATAACCACAAATTTCACCTCTCCCGCCTATCACCCCTACATCCTTTTAAATTAAAAAATTTAATAATGGATGTTAAAACCTTCTGAGAAGTTAATGAACAATTGACCTTCTGAGAATAATATTCATAGTTATGTTTGTGTACAATGATATTGAATTCTGTAGTATTTGACAAGTAACTTACCAACTATTGTCTGACCATGACACTAGAATTGAATGGCACACGATAAAACATTTGGATAGGATGACTGTGGGGCCTGCTAGTATCTATATATTTTTTTATTTAATGCCTCAGATTGTCATTTTAACATTTCTGGTGTTCTCTCCTGGCACTGGTGTAATTGTAATGCACTTCTGAGGATGGGGCGCCTTGAAAGCGAGGTTATACTGCCTCAATGATATGATGATGATAGTGGTGTGCCAGGAGAGTCCTTAATCTTAAACTTAATCTAAGGCAAATGAATGTTGATGATTATGATGGCCGTACGCTGTTTGGGGACTGTTTGGGCCTTAAAATTTCTTGACATTTGTCTTACTACTACTACTCTTGGCGCGACAGACTTAGAAGACCTGCACCGTGCTGAAGATATCTGTGTGTTGCCCCTGTGATATGACTCTATTCCACTGATTGTATATCTGTGCCATCCTTCCTGAATTTGCCCTCTCCTCTTCCTTTTTGTTACGTGCACCGATGCAATGTCCCACAATGCGGAAGGACCAGGGTCAGTCAGTCTGTTACAAGCGTCTGGCCGACAGGCAGCCTTCCCTTCTGGGTTCAAGTTACGTTGCGGTGTATATCGCCGAGTTATGGTTTCCTCCGGCTCCCAGGAATGTGGAGATGCCGTGTGAGGAACCGAGGTTTATTTAGGAAAGAATGCTGTATGGATTGAAAGATATTGGTATGAATCGTTACATTGTTTATTATATTATTTGTAAGGTTTTAAAGACTGCTATAGTATGCAATATTATTTGTTAATGTATGTAAAGAAAGAACTAATTATTTATTTATATTCTTCTTCTTCTTCCTTCCAAGTATTAGGCCAAGGCCTGTTACAATCCTATAGAAAATTTTCCCTCCAGCGTTTCATAGGACGGCCCAGTGATCTTCGTCCTCTTGGTATATAATTATAAACAGCTTTGGGGATCCGATTTGAACTCATTCTTTCTAGATGGTGTTTCCAATTTAGTTGGTACTGTTTAATATATTCCAAAATTGGCGTAGTCATCAATTCTTTTAAGATTTCGGTGTTCCTTTTCCGATCCCATCTGGTGTAACCTGCTGTTCTGCACATGAATCTCATTTCACAAGCCGCTATTCTGTTTTCATATTGTCTTTTTAGTGTCCATTATTTATATTCTTTCATTATAATTGACTCATATTTACTATTTATTTAAATATACATTGTATTTTATATGCTGGTTTATTATTGTATTGTAGATCACTTGAACCTCAGTATAGCAGTAGCCAAGCACTACAGTTTTTAGTATCCCCATTAACCTGTCAGCGCGAAGATTTAAATATCTGATCCTAACGCAGATGCTGAACGACATGATTTTTAAACCTCCAACTGCAGATTGCCATGTGAACTCGTGGTACATCTATGATTTCCAAAGCCTATAACTAGGTTATTTTACAGGTTGGAGAACTTATTTTTTGTCACCATGTTAAGGAAAGATTCCCCTTCATGTTATGACAGGGCAAGTGGAGTGAGGTGGCTACTTGTTAGTGAAAGGAAGTACTTTTTTTTTTCAGTCAGACACTCTTCTGAACATATCCTTTGCTTTATTTTAGCCGAAAAGGAATAAATATCTGTAAAGTGTCTCATTGTGTGGTCTCAAACTATTCTTTTCAAACAATTATCACGGTCTTTGTGTAAGCATGGCTCATGTGTGTGCAGGAAACCAAGTGTTGTCAGAAGAGGAAGTTTGTCGATAAAATTTTAGACGAGATTGATAAACGTAGTGATTTAGCGTCTACATCAGATACTGAGAATAGTTTCTTTGCACCTGATTATACACAACCTCCTCACAATATAAGCGATAGTGACATCAGCTGTGTTGACGAGACACAGGGCTAGGGGGAGTGTCCACAAATTTTGTATGGCAAAATATGGACACGTTTAATTCAATACGAGAGGCTTTCTGTGACATCAGTGGTCCACAGTTCAATGTTTCTGGGGACATTGTTACTATATTCGAGGAAAAATTTGATCACACGTTGTTGAATATTATTGTAGAAGAAACAAATACGCTCAACAATCAATATCAAAATCGAAGGGACTGTTCACTTTCCATTCTAGACTCAGACACACAAGAATAAATGAAATGTATGTTGTTCTGGCTATTTTCATGCTAATGGGAATTGTACAGAAACCCACAATGAGATCTTACTATTCTAAAAATCATTTGATTTTTACGCCATTTTTTTTGGAGACAATTAATTTGGAAAGGCTTGAATTAATAATAAAATTTATTCATTTTAATGACAACACAAAACAAAGGGATTTCCAAGGCCCTTCAAAATTTTTCCTATCATTGAATATTTAAATAATAAATTCAAATCTCTCTACCTTCCAAATCAAGATATTGTAATTGATGAATCACTATGTGTATGGAAGGGGCATTTATCTTTCAAACAATTCCTTCCACTTAAAATCTGCCAAATTTGGTATTAAAACATATGAATTGTGTAAGTCTAGAACTGGATATGTATGGTCATTCATTGTTTACACTGGCTGGGGAATGGAACTTGACACTTTGTATGTGACAGCTGCAATAGTAATAAAATTGGCAGAGAACCTTCTGGGCTGTGGACACACTATTTGGATGGACAATTTTTATAATTCCCCTGAACTCGCCAGATTTCTAAAATAAAAAACACTGATAGCACAAGATCCGGCTGCAAAATTACTACGTTCGAGTATATGAACATAATATATTTTTTCATAAAATTGTGAATGACTAAATACACTTTTGCTGAGTTGCCTATTAATATTTGACCGCCAGTATGTTTAATTAAAATATAATTAATTAATTTATTCGAAATAATTTGATTCACTTGTTATTAAAATAAATTATAATCCAGTTAGCAGAAATCGATGTATAGAGCTGGAAAAGTTTTGGTTGCCATTGTACACTTGGCCGTAAACTCCTCGCAGCCAGGTGTAAACAGATATTACTTTGTTACATTTATACGTTCATGACGTACATACTCGACTTATATATTAAATTAAAGCTAATTTTTTTTGTGCATGATAGAATGCTTCTGCCTCTCTAAAAGTGGCTGCAAATAAAGGTTGCTAGCGGTTGAAGATAGGTTAGAGTGAAATAGAGTTGGCACTTTACATCACTCGTCAGACAAAGACGGTGATAGCCACCCAGCTGTGTGAGTTATTAGCGCTATTGCATATGTGTTGGTAGCTAGTATAACTATGAACTCACACAGCTGGCTATCACCGTCTTTGTCTGACGAGTGATGTAAAGCGCTAACTATTTTTCACTCTAATCTATCTTTAACAGCTAGCAACCCTTATTTGGGGCCACTTTTAGAGAGGCAGAGGCATTCTATCATGCACAAAAAAATAGCTTTAATTTAATATATAAGTCGAGTACGTACGTCACGAACGTATAAATGTAACAAAGTAATATCTGTTTACACCTGGCTGCGAGGAATTTACAGCCAAGTGTGCAATGGCAACTAAAACTTTTCCAGCTCTATACATCAATTTCTACTAACTGGATTATAATTTATTTTAATAGCAAGTGAATCAAATTATTTCAAATAAATAAATAAATTATATTTTAATTAAACATACTGGTGGCCAAATTTTAATAGGCAACTCGGCAAAAGTGTATTCAGTCTTTCACAATTTTATGAAAAAAATAGATTTTGTTCATACACTCGATGAACGTAGTAATCTTGTAGCCGGATTTAGACTATGACTGTGTCGGCACTCTCAGAGACAATAGAAAATTTGTTCCAACATTAGTAAGGGGGAAAAAATTTTTAAAAAAAGGGAGAACATTTTGCCCAACATTCCAGTGATGTTACCGTATTAGCATGGAATGATAAGAAACAGGTGACAATGACCTCAACATACCACAGCCAAGAAATGCATCAGACCACAAACAAGAAGAAATCGATACAAAATGGTACATAACATGTTTCAAAAGACTTTTAAATGTAGCCATTCACAATGCATTTATTATCTATAAATCAAAAAAAGAAAATATTAAATTGGACTCCCTTAAATTTAGACTACTGCTTATTCAAGGACTTGTGGAAAAATATGGACCCACTATCCCACAACCTCCCGTCAACACTGCCACCCCCCAAAAGATTGATAGGGAGTCATTTTCCCGAGAGGATTCCTGCAACGGGAAAGAAGGCAAAACCACAGAAACAGTGTGTTGTGAGTGCCAAAAAAGGTAAAAGAAAAGAGTCGATATATTGGTGCAGTGAATGTGAGGCTGGACTGTGTGTGGATGGCTGTTTCAAGACGTACCACACACTTCTGGATTTCTAGGACAATATGAGACTTTCCGTGAAAAGAATATTTACAAGCAAGGTAAGATTAGAAATATAATTTAACTAAATATAATTTATTCATAATTTAATATATATCTAAAATAAGTTACTGGGTGAGTAGAGTTTAAAAATACTATCGCACAGGGGGACTTCCATGGACATTTAAATGACCGCACAGAAGGGAAGAAACAGGTCATGTTTTAAGTACATCAAACCACACTCAGGGGTTAAGACTCATGATTATAAAACATTAGTTGCTCAGATTACATCATTGTACATGTCGATGAATTCTAATTACAGGGCAAGTCAAAATGTTGTGCAGGTTTTCAGAAATTTATTATGTGAAATGTAATGAACATATAATATTGTGAGACATATTGTATGAAAGGTAAACTCTCAAAGTTTTTTTTTAAATATTCACAGATGTTCTATGTGAGCGCCTTTTGTTACACGACAGATGTCAAGCCGATATTCAATCTCCTGCCAAACTTTCTGTAGCAGTCCGCGGTCGATATCAGCAATGGCTGCTGTGATGCGGGCACGCAGTTCATGCAGTGTTGTTGGAAGTGGTGGTACGTAAACATGATCCTTTACAAGACCCCACATGAAGAAATCACACGGGGTTAGATCTGGTGAACGAGGTGTGGCCAATGAATGAGTTGTTGATCATCCTGAGATGCACGGCCTATCCAGCGTTGTGGTAAAGCCGTATTCAAATGGTCTCGAACACTGCCATGGTAATGTGGAGGGGCACCATCCAACTGCAGAATGAAATCTGGACTATCCGCTTCAAGCTGCGGAAGGAGCCATTGTTGTAGCATATCAAGGAAAACATGTCCGTTCACAGTACGTTCATGAAAGAAAAAGGGCCCATAAACCTTTGCATGGGAAATGGCACAAAAGACATTCACTTTCGGAGAATCGCGTTGATGTTCCAGAGTTGCATGGGGGTTACCAGTTCCCCAAATCCTTACATTGTGTCTATTCACTTTTCCTGAAAGGTGGAAAGTCGCTTCATCACTGTAAACTACCCTCTCATGGAACTCATTCCTCTTCCATTAATGCGAGAAAATCAACACAGAAGGACGCTCGCAAAGCATAATCGGCGGGTTTTAAGGCTTGAACCAGTTGCAAGTGGTAGGGTTTCATCTGTAAACGTTTCCGGAGAATCCGCCATACAGTTTTTTGTGGTAGTTGAAGTTCTGTCGCTCCCCGGTAGGTGGATTTCTGGTGGACTCCGCACGAAGCATGTGCAAATGCGTTCGACTGTCTCTTCACTCGTCGACGGACGGCCAGTCGATTTTCGTTTACAGATACAGCCTGAATCCCTAAATTGTGTGTACCACTTACGAATGGATCTCCCAATCCGGCGGGGTCTTTATCGTATCTGGTACGGAAATGTCGTTGAACACTAGTCACAGAGTTGTTTACATGGTAATCAAGCACACAGAAAGACTTCTGATCCCCAGTCAACGCCATTTTCCTTTACTGCTCTGCTGTTGACATCTTGCGGGTGAACGCGGAACTTTAGAAGTGGACAACTAAACTTTGAGAGTTTACCTTTCATACAATATGTCTCACGATATTATATGTTCATTACATTTCACATAATAAATTTCTGAAAACCTGCACAACATTTTGACTTGCCCTGTATTTGTGCCTAGTAGTCAGCCAATTTGAAGTAGTGAAACACATCCGTGAAAATTTGGGCCCAGCCACAGATACTCTGCTTAGAAATTTATATGGTTTGTTCCACTTTACTTTTGGTTCCCATCAGACATGCGACATGTCATGTTAGGTCATACTGATGGACAGTTATTTACGCTATAATCATTACATCTATTATACACCGTGTCCACAAATATAGTATATCATACTTTAAACTATTATTATGTCGCTTTGGATAATCGTATCTAAATGAAATTGGTGACAATCAAAAGAGAAACTCAAAAAGTTTTTGCTATACCTCATAGACATTGAATGTGGCCCCCACGAGTGACTCTGCAGACATAGAGGCGATATTCCTGTTCACGTCACACACCCTCCAACATGTGAAGAAATGGACTGGATAGCAGCAATGATACGAAGCTGGACTTCTTGCAGGTTTTGAGGCAATAGGGATCCATAGACACGATCCTTTATGCAGTCCCATAAAAAGAAGTCACAGACCATCAAATCAGGTGACCTCGGCGGCCACTTGTAGAAAACATTACCATCATCATATCCGGCACGTCCAATCCATCTTCCTGAAAGCGGTCATTAAGATGCTCCCAAACATGCAAATGCAAATGAGGAGGTGCTCCATCTTGCTGGAAAAGATATTCATTGCCTTCTTCTTGTTCCAATTGTGGAAATAACCATTCAGTGAGGATATCAAAATAATTTGCACCGTTGACAGTGGCCTCTAGAAAGAAAAATGGGCAATAGACTATACGTTTCAATACGGCACAAAAGACATTCACTTTAGGGGAATCTCTTTCAACTTCCACAATGGTGTTTGGATTCTCACTCCCCCAAATCCTAACATTATGCCTATTCACTTTTCCACTAACGTGGAAAGTTGCCTCATCACTGAAAATTATTTTTTCTGACAGTTCTTCATTATCCTCAATTAGTGCCATGAAATGCTCAGAGAAATCTAATCGCTTTGCATGGTCATCAGATTTCAACTTATGCACTAATTGGAGTTTGTAGGGGTGGAACTTCAGTCATGTACATAGGATCTGAGATATGGTGGATTTAAGGATGTTTAAATGAAGACTACTCTATGGACAGACTTCTTGACACACAAATGCCTCCTGCACTTGATCCACAATTCCTGCATCGACAAATGGTCTCCCTGAATGGCCTTTCCTTTGAATACATATGCAACCACGATCCACAAAAAAACGGTATCACTTCAAAATTGACTTGTGTGTAGGAGCCTGAGGTTGAAACCTTTGCCTAAAAGCATGCTGGACCAGCACCGGACTCTGTGTGGTGTGAAATTCCAAAACACACCAACTATGTTCTTGGAGGTTCGCCATAACTCCTTAAAACTTATTTCATAACTTCTTTAATAACAACACAATTTCAAAAGCACAACAAACATTCACATTTAACCTGTCTGATAAACATACAACAATGAACCCATATCGACCACAAAAAACATGATTAAATTTAGTTTAGTTTTTGTATTTTTGTCCATTATTCTTCATTGTTGACATTGTTAACACGCACAAAACTTTTTGAGTTTCTCTTTTGATTGTCACAAACTTCATTTAGATATGATTATCCAAAGCAACGTAGTAGTAGTTTAAGGTATGATACTATATTTGTGGACATGTATTTACGTATTTGTATTAGAGCTTATTCAAATCCCGAGCTTGGAGCTATATGGTAGCAGTTTATGTATTACGTTCATTATATTCACTGCAACTCAGAGCACTCAAACCCAGAGATATTTATTTTTCCCATACTCATGCAGACCCTTGGCCTACCAGCTGGCCTCACATCCATATGTATTAATCACAAAAGTAGACGATTATCCAGCCAGTGTAGGGATGACATGTCAACATGTCGGGTCCCCCAGCCATTATAGTTGGTTTTCTCAACTTGGAGCTGCTACTTATTGTAGCTACCTAAATGCTTCACGATGCTGGTTGAAATTCCATGAGAAAATTTCTTCTCCCATGGGAACTCGACCAGCGCAAGTCCCGTAGCTCTGCACCAAGGCACTTTGCCTTAACCATGACATTTTGTCTTACAGGTGAGGAAAAATCCCAAAAAAAAACCGCACTCAAGAAGCTTGTCCTGAACGGGGATCAAACCCGGGTCCACTGAGTGACATGGCACCATGCTATCTTGAGACCACAGTGATGGACGTATGAACTGAATCTGTTCATTTGAACTACCTAATAAACAATGTTTAACATTCATTGTAACAAACTATTATCACTGGTTTTTTGTTGGTTTCACTCATTTTAAATATGGAGGCAATACAGTTTATAATACTGTTTCATTTTTACTTAATATTTACATGCATTTTGTGGTTTGTTGAACAGTTTGCGGGGTTGAGGAGAGTGAAGCCCCCCTCCATTTAGGTTTTTAGATGAAAATGCCCTAAATCTGTTCCATGTACCTTGCAATATGTCATACATTAATACAAAGAATAACATTTCAGTTACATACCACATTTAGGGTCGCATGCAAATACATTAGTCTCTACTCAAATTACTTCCAATCACTGATGAGTTAACTCACCATGAGCAAGTGCAAAGATCCAATTAGCTACCCACAAACTGGTCATGCATAAAAGTCGTCGTTTTCGTAATATTGGCAAGAAATTACCCAGAATTCTCAGCGATATTTTTGTCTGCTATAGAGGAACACATTTACGCTTGCATCCCGCAAATAATACCGTATACAACAATGTCTGCATCGCGCAATATTATGCCGATTCTCCTGTTCTTCCAGTTGAATTCTTTGGTAGACTATCAAATTCCTCTTCTCTGCCGTATACCGAAAACATGATTGAAGTCTTCAAGGTCCGACATCTTGGATAAAGCGTCAAGGTTTCAAACTACATCGGTTCCCTTTGGGATTCTCACAATAAGTTTCTATCTTAAGCTATGATCTTAAGTTACCTCATTAGGTAGCTTATGAATTTCAACAATTATTATCGCATGAATAGATTTCTGAGTAAGCAAAATCGTATTAGTATAAAACTTTCTCAGCAGAGAACGCCTTTTACAGTCTAATGCATTCAAAGATTCGACCCTCAAACATGTTGATCTTGACTTAAAAAAACTAACAAAAATAACAAATCACACTAACCTCAGTCCTTTTTATCTATACCTCTTCCGAGCTAAATTCCAGTTGCAATGTAAACCAAGCAGATGTATGACTGCATTTTCACTGGTTGAATACGGATTTTACCTTTGAGCTTGTAAGAAAATGTGACACTTGAAATAGAGAAAAATAAAAATAATAAAATTATGTATTATCTAGCGCATGTCTGTATAAGTTATATGGAGAAACCTTAAAATGTATAATTATAATTTTAATAGATTAAATAAGCATTGTGTTATTTTTATGCATGAACAATGCAGAATATGTTGGGATTTCAGTTGTTTTAAAATAGTCACTTCTGTTTAATTGGATGGGTGTTATGCATCAACCAGCTATATGCCATTATGTAAGTTTCGAGAAAAATATGTTTAAAGTTTAAGTCAATCTTCACAGTTTATTGTAGCACCAAACTAACAATACTGGATATTGCAAGTTACTTTCCTTGTTTGATAGTTTCGCTTGAACAATCTAAGAGCAGAAACATTTGGTTCTTAGATGCATGATGCAAAATTTAGATTAGCATTTATGAAGATCTGGTTTCATACCCATGTGTTGCAAAACAGAATTTCTAATAGGACTGATGTCGTTCACATTTTCCTTCAATAACAAGTCTATATTTAAAGATTTGGTGCCAAAAGTGTGCATACACTTACTTCATGAGCCAATGCAACAGATGGCATCAAAATATCAAATTAAAAAAAAAAATGTTTAGCTGGTTGATGCATAACATCATCCAATTATAAAACATTGCAAAGGAAAGTATTTGAAAAGTAGAGAGAAACAAATTATTTTGAATATTTTCAAACAGTTTATTGAAAAATATCCTACATTAGCCATTGAGAGTGCAGTGAAAATAACAGCAGAATTTACAGGTGAGTCAGCATGGAGCAAACATTCTGACATTCTGCTCATAATGAAATTGTAATTAAAGGATATCTATCGATAATTAAGTCATTTAGTCTGTATATTCTTACCTCTTAAGGTTGTTTTTGTCAAACATATGTTTCAAGGCTTCTGAGCACCATTGTCAGCGATTACAGACTGAATTTTTTCAAGTTGTTGGCCCTGATTCATGATTCTTGCTCTCTCTGCCTCTGGTCCAATGAATTTACTAATGAGGTTCCTTTCTCTGGAAATTTCAAAATTCATAATTCTTTCCTTGTTCTTTTCTTTGTAGATTTTTGCCCATATGGTGGATTCATTTTTGTTTGCTCACGTTTGGTCAGAAAAATAAAAAATAGAAGTAAACACAAAATTATTAGAACAGTTAGAAAACAATAATGAACTCATCATACGGGAAAAAATCTACATATAGAAGAACAAGGAAAGAATTATGAATTTTGAAATTCCCAGAGAAAGAAACCTCATTAGTAGATTCATTGGACCAGAGGCAGAGAGAGCAGGAATCATGAATCAGGGCCGACAATTTGAGAAAAATCATGTCTGTAAATCGCTGACGATGGGGTTCAGAAGTCTTGAAACATATGTTCGACAAAAACAACTATAAGAGGTAAGAATGTACAGACTAAATGCCTTAATTATCAACAGATATCCTTTAATTACAATTTCATTATGAGCAGAATGTCAGAATGTATGCTCCATGCTGACTCATCTGTAAATTCTCCTGTTATCTTCACCACACTCTCAATGGCTAATGTAGGATTTTTTCAATAAACTGTTTGAAAATATTCAAAATAATTTGTTTCTCTCTGCTTTTCAAATACTTTCTTTTGCAATGTTTTATAATTGGATGATGTTATGCATCAACCAGCTAAACATCTTTTTTTTTTAAATTTGAGATTTTGTTGCCATCTGTTGCATTGGCTCATGAAGTAAGTGTATGCACACTTCTTCTTCTTCTTCCTTTCATGTGATAGACCTAGTGGTCTGTTACGGTCTCAATCCAACGTTTGAAGGGTCTGCCCAAAGATCTCTTCCGCCTGGTGGCTGGTAATTATGCACACTTTTGGCACCAAATCTTTAAATATAGACTTGTTATTGAAGGAAAATGTGAACGACATCAGTAAGAATGTCTTAATTATTAAACAAACCTCTTAATTTAACTTTTATAAGAATTAATCACTATGAGGCTTAATTTATGATTAAATCAAATGTTTACCTCTCCTCATATAAATCTTCTAAGTTTTTCTTCCGATCGACATAACATCAGTCGCCAAGATTGTACTGAAGATGAGATCGTTATGGTCTTGAAATCACAATCTACTTAGAAGATTTATATGAGGAGCGGTAAGAAACATTCGATTTTATCATAAACCTCTTAATGTTACCTCCTATTGTACTTTAAAATACCTACTGATATCATGGAAAAAGTGTAAATGTCTAATTAGGTAGGCACATATAAAATTTTTTGTCATAAATAAATAAGAAATGGAAGTTCCTAATTATTGGTACCATCTTACCGTGTATTGTCTTATTTTCCATAAAATATGATGTTGCCCATGAACAATGTTTCTATCGATTAAGCTCCATACACAATTCAATCATATGGCAGGTAGAAGTAACACTACGATTCCCCCAATTGACGGAGTCGACAAAATACCGATAATACTTTATGCAAGTTTGTTTATAGTACAACTGGAACTTGGCTCAGAACTGGTATAGTGTTAGTTAATGGTCAGATTACTTTTTGGTTAAGTTTTAATATTGCATAAATAGTTGTAATGAAATGAAACTCTTCTACCAGTTATATTATATGGATGCGAAACATGGACTCTTACTTTAAGGCAGTAAAGGAGATTATGAGTATTTGAGAATAAAGTTCTTAGGAAAATTTTTGGACCAAAGAGATATGAACAGACAGGTGAATGGAGAAGACTGCTTAACAGTGAATTACATAGTCTTTATAGGAAGCCAGATATAATGAGAACAGTTAAGTCTCATAGACTGCGATGGGCAGGACATGTGGCACAAATGGGGAATGAAAGACGTGCTGGAAGATTCTTGTAGGAAAACCAGAGGGAAAACGCCCAGTTGGTAGACCAAGAATGAGGTGGGAGAATAACATTAACTATAATTTGAGGGAAATAGATTATACAGGGGATGATTGGAAAACATTGGCTCAGGATAGGGATATATGGAGAGCTTATGTCCGTGTGGCCATGAACCTATGGGTTCAATAGTGCCAGTGAGTTAGTTAGTTTATGAAATGAAACTTAAATGAAATTGGTATGCTATCTTTACTAATTCAACATACGAATGTTGAGGACAAACAATGGGAATGATGTCACGATTCTACATGAAAGTTATTTCTATTTTGTGTCTGTATTTATTTGTTAGAAACATATAATAATTTAAACGTCATGAAAAAACTTATATTCCATGTAGTTGTGGAGAGGTATACATAGGAACAACTAAATGAATGGTTAGTACAAGATTGCATGAACACAAGAAAAGCTGCAAGTTAAAACAAACTGAAAAATCGACCATAGCAGAACATTTGATAAAAAACAAAGAACATAGCATAAAGGATAAGGTCCAGAATTGGGTGCATATGCGCGAGTTTCGGGAGTGGCTATAATGGTTAATGTAGCTTCCAGTAGATGGCTCTGAAGTCGACGTTACCAATTTTAGGAATAAATTCCCAAATGCTAAAAAAATTGACACAAACCAAACTTCCCATTTCCTAACCTAACAAAACAATTTATATGCATATTATGCATTCCCAAATGCTAAAAAATAATTATGTAAACCAACTTCCCATTTCCTAACCTAAACAATTTACGAGGGCGGATCGGAAAATAACGCACAATAATTTTTTTCTGATTTGGTATTGCAGCTAGAATGTTGAAATTTCACAGAGATATAGTTTGAAGTTTTCACTACAGATGGTATTTTTTTCTCAGGTGCACCTCTTGCGAGAGAAGCTTGAACTATGCAACAAAGATGGCGCGCATGCTACAGTCGTCCACCTGTGAGGAACAGAGAAGTGTTGTTCGATTTTTGTGGGCCAAAGGGCATAAACCCAGTGAAATTCACAAGGACATGCGTGGCGTGTATGGGGATGATTGTATGGACCGTAGCAATGTCGCAATCCCGCAGAATGTCAGAAGCATTGAGGCGGCAATTCTGAACGACCGGCATGTGCAACTGCGAGCCTTATTGCAGAAGTTCAACATTTCCTATGGTACGGTGTACGATATTGTTCATGAAAATTTGAAATTCCGTAAAGTTAGTGCTCGCTGGGTGCCTAAGAACCTGACAGACGACCACAAGGGCCAGCGAATGATGGCAAGCTTGGACCACTTAACGCGGTACACCGCACAAGGACATGAATTTCTGGAAGGAATTGTCACAGGTGATGAGTCGTAGGCGTACCACTACACGCCCGAAACAAAGCAGGCATCAATGGAGTGAAAACATGCTGGTTCCCCAGTAAAGAAAAAATTCAAAGTGACTCAATCTGCCAGGAAAGTGCTTGTGACAGTGTTCTGGGATATGCATGGTGTTTTATTGGTGGACTTTGCTGAACACGGGACCACTGTGAATGCTGCGGCCTACATTAAAACTTTGGTGAAGTTGCGTCGTGCCATTCGTGACAAACGTCACAACATTAACGTTAAACTTCTTCATGACAATGCTCGCCCCCATGTTGCTGCTGTCGTTCGTCAGAAAATCGCCGAATTTGGTTGGGAGGTGCTCCAGCATCCACCATACAGTTCGGATCTTGCACCATCGGACTTTCATCTATTTGGTCCCATGAAGAAATTCCTGGCCGGCAAACGCTTTGAGAAGATTTAAAGAAGCTTCTCTATTTACAACTTTGAAGGTTATTAGTTTAATTTAACTTAAAATCTTTCCCAGATGTGGAAGTGAAATCAGCAGTGCGCAGATGGCTACACTCCAACCAAACGGACTTCTACTAACAGGGCATATTGAAACTGGTAACACGATGGGAAAAATGTGTTGAGAAAGTTGGTGACTATGTCGAAAAGTAGGTAAAAGATGTAAGTTCATTTGTGATTTTTTTCCCTTTTTTTTACTATTAAACTTTTTTAAAAAAATTATTGTGCGTTACTTTCCGATCCGCCCTCGTACATGCATATTATATATGCCCAAATGCTAAAAAAAATAGATGTAAACCAACTTCCCATTTCCTAACCTAACAAAACAATTTACATGCATATCATTCAATAAACTATAAACTAATTTTGGCTCAACTGCACTTCTACTATCTCAAAATTTTTCTGTTATATTGTAAACTATAGCTTTTGTTCTGTACTTACCATCATTTTCTAATATTTTAAAACATTTTAAATCAATTTTTATAACATTATGAGACAATTTTAAAGTATTTATTTAAATATGCAAATCGCAATATTATGAGACTGTTAGACTGTTGACACTAACTGCTATTTTCTCCACAGAGTATATTACTTAGTCTATGATTTTTCTATCGCTGTTTTGGGTTATCGCTGGTTGGATCAGCGTTAGGGAGTGATAAGTAAGTGTACACCCATTTTTTAATAAACGTTTGGTAACTCACTATGATGTTTGTGAGTTTTCATTCAATGATAACGTTATCGCTGCTACTTCTAACTGCTACCGTGTATTCGCAGTTCTTTGCAATTTTGAGATAGTGTAAGTGCAGTTTTTCCCTAATTTTGGAAAGACTGCACTTAAACTAGCGTGAAATATTTTCTAAGTCCCATAGAACAACAGTGCGCATGCGCCACTGTTTATAGAGCCAGCGATAACCCACAATCGAACCACATATCGATTATCATCCTCAATTACTATCTGTCACTATGAAATTTAAATAACCAATATTTGCAATAAATCCCCAAATCTATGTTAAAAAAAATATTAATAATATTAAAATTACCAAACATTTATTAAAAATGGGTATACACTTACTTATCACTCCCTAACGTTGATCCAACAAGCGATAACCAACAACAGCGAAAGAAAAATCATAGACTAAGTAATGTACTCTGTGGAGAAAATAGCAGTTAGCATCACAATATTGTCTAACAGTGTCATAATATTGTGATTTGGATATTTAAATAAATACTTCAAAATTGTCTAATAATGCTATAAAAATTGTTCAAAAAAGTTTAAAATATTAAATAATGTCAGTAAATACAGAAGAAGAGCTATAGTTTACAACAATATAAGTGAAAAATCAAGTGCTAGTAGAAGTGCAGTTGAGCCCTAATTTTACGTATATTAACACTAAATATGGTTAGGAATTATTTTCAAATGTTGGTAAATCCAATTTGAGAGCCACCTAGTAGATGTTACATGAAGCATTTCTGCATCTCTAAAACCCAATGTACAATAGTCGCGTAATTTATAAATATTTAAAAATCGTAAGAAATGTTTAAAATAGTATGGAACGTTATTATAAATGTTTGAAAAGTGTTTAGTGCATCAGTGGCATAAGAATGTAAGTGTAAAATTGTGTGCATCCAGTTCTAGACCTCAGCTGTCATAAAATTTTATGAAACCCAGGTTTTGGTCAAAACACTACATTACCATACTAGACTTTATAAAGATGCTATAGAAATTTACAAACATAAAAATTCATTTAATAAGACAGAAGAGACTATGAAAATAAACAAAATTTGGTTTCCGGCTCAACTAAACACAAGGACCAAGCCTATGACTTCTGCTCCTGTTATCAGGGGTAGCCAATTAGAAAATAGCTAACATGAAACAGACCACCTAGAGAATGCCACCAACCAGGAGCTACCTATAAATAGGGTGGCAATTTCCAATGCTCAGCCAGTCAGGAGTTCACAGAGAGCATGCAGAATCTCCTGAAGATGTCTACAGCAATAGTAGATGAAACGCCACGTTTAAACAAAAGTGGACTACAGCTTTCAACCTGAAGACCAACTTATAAGAGTGTAGTAAAGTAATCTGAATTGTACAGTACAAGTAGAATCGAAGAATAGAGATAGAAAAAAAAAAAAAAAAAAAGGAAGAAAGAGAGACACATTTAGTAGCAAAAACTGGTATAACTTTTGGATAAGGTGTAGAAACCATCACACATGAATTCTTCTAAGTTCTACAGAATCGCAGTGCACATGCACGAGTAGCTATAATGGTTAATATAGCTTCCGGTATATGGCTCTGAAGTTGGTGTTACCAAGTTTGGGAATAAATTCCCAAATGCTAAAAAAAATAGACGTAAATTAACTTCCCATTTCCTAACCTAACAAATCAATTTACATGCATATATTCCTTAATTATTACGCACGGAGTCAGTTAAGCCCCGCCGTATTGATAGCGTGAAGATCACTATTGTTTAAGTGGTCTTTGACCCGAGTGGTTGGCCTTGGTTTTGGAGGATGAATTCCACATTTAAACATGTTAAAAACACAGTAAACGAAAAAATAACATAATTTATTAAAATAAAACCAAACATAAAGAAATATTAGATCAACAACATATAAAACAAGTTATTTAAATCAGCTGAAATCGCCACATTGTTAAACGTCAAATACTAAAGTGTTTAAATTCAGAGAGAGAAAACAAACATTTAAAATATTCAACTTTGTTCATTATTCTAAGTTCTTTGGACCATTTGGTCCTTTAATTAATTCTATGTCTGAAAAATGACCATTAAAGAATGATAAAAAAATGCTTGTATTACCATGTAGAGCTGCCTCCCCTGCCGGGGGACCGCGTTCGGTCCCGCCGCCGTTCTGACTTTTTCCACTGAAAATCCCGGCTTTTATATGATTATCTTTACCTTTCACCATCCCCTAAAACTAATGGAAACCCTATTTTCTTGCCCCATCTGTTGTAATATTCCTAGTTAGTTCATGGCCAAGTTATATAAGGTGTTTTTAACTTCTTATCCTAATGTGTTTGGGTTATATAAGTTTTCGTAAGAGTTTCCTATTTGGTTGAAACTAACAAGTTGTTTTTGATATTATATAAGATTTCGTAAGTGTGTCTTCATTGATTGAAAAATATATTGATGTGAAATAGTCATTTTATCATAATTTTTCCCTAGTTTTTTATCTATAAAACTCTTATGTATATTTTGATTGAGACTTCAATCCGCATTTAAAGGGTGAATATTTATGCCCTATTTTTTGGTATAATACACATGTATATGTGTCTATCCTTTATCGGCTTTTTATAGTATTTTATTATTATGCCAGTTAGGCCCTAGTGTAGGAATAACATTTCCCCCCTTAAATAAGACTGTAGGGTTGAAAAACCGAAAGTCTTTTTTTCCCTTATAGGATATCTCTCACCTCCGGGGGGTTTGTCCTGACATGTATCTTATTAACTTAACTTTAAGTGGGAATGCATCTGACGTCATCAATTGGCGATTTCATCTGTACCCTGGAAGTATTTTGTTCTCATTCTAAGAGGTTAGATCGTCTTTTACTTGTAAATTGCCTCGGATACCCTTAATTGTGTCGTAATATCGGTAAGATCTGTTTACTTAGTGAGAACACTATACTTCTTAAAAAAAAACAAAAATCACAATATAGCATGCCTTTGCGGCTCTAACACAATAGGTTTACGCACGGTCATAGATTTAATTTTCCACTAACAATGTTTACTGCTTGAAACAAAAAAAAAAAAGATATCGACTATAAAAATATGTTCACTAAAAATGCTTCTCGTTTCCGTCCTTATTCCTTGTTTAAACCTTCTTGTGGTTTCTTTTGAAACGATGCACTTTCACTTTTATTCATATCCGACGCACTTAACTTTTCGTTTCTTTTTGTTTTTCACTTCGACGGTTCTATTTCGTGAACCGGATCACTGTTAAAAAAATGATCAGAACTGGGGTGTCTGCTGTGGCTAGCTTGGAGGTCAGGGTTCGTGTCTGCTTGCCTCGATGGAGGGTGCGATGTTCTAATGATCGAGTTCGTGGATCATTTTCAGCTGCCGTTGGTCCAGGTAGGCCTTTGATTTGGCTATGCCTAGTTTCTTTAAACAAAACCCAGTTAGGTCCAAGGAGAGCTTGTGAAGGGTTTGATAGGAATTAATCTTGACGTGGAGTTTGTTTTCTTGATTCATCTATAGGAAAAATTTGGAACGAAGGATGTTAGGCCAAGGTTGACGTTGGAGATAGTTATTTTTTATAATTGCCTGGGTTTGTTCTTTACTGCTAGTGAGGTGCTTGTCTTAGCTGGTTGCGAGTCTGGACATTCACCCATCTTATGTTCCGTCACGAGATATGTAGTTGGTCCTGGCAGCTGCGGCTCTCGTCCTCGGGTGTACAGGGTGTGGTTGGTCCTGGCAGCTCTATGCTGCGGTTCTCGTCCTCAGATGTACAGGATGTGCCGTGAGTCTGGGCCTCTTAATCTTGCTCCCATCATGGAGTGTCGTGGTGGTGGCCGCAGGTCCAGGCGAGAAGCTGCAATCTTATGGCATTTGTTAAAACCTGGGGGAATAGCTTTAAAAACATCGATTACTGGTTTGGTGGGTATCCCGTTCTACATGAGCCCGCATTTTTTTTATCACTCCTTGTCATAGAATGGTCATTTTCGGTTTAATTTAACATCATCGCTTAGATGCTTCAATTTTCAGCCATCTTATCTCCGATACTATATTCCGAATCTTGTTTACTAGACGTCCTGGCTTTAGATCTCATTGTTATCTACATTGTATCGTTTAGTTTTGTGCACCCATGTTCCTATCTGTCCCTTATAGCTAGCCTCAAGTTACAAAAAGAAATGCTCTTATGTTTCTGGTATTATGATTCTCATGAATCATTTACGCCCTTATTGCAATTCAGGTTTCACAGGATTCAAAATTTTTCAGTATCTTCCCGTATTTTACCGCTTGTTTTCAAAATTTTCCATTGCTTGGTTAAAATTTTAATTTTGCTTTTCCCTCTCTAGAGTCCTGGGTTCGATCGAGTGTGCTCGCCTACACATAAATCGCTAGGGCTTTAAGATGTAAATACTACTTAGTACGATTATGTAACCTGAATTCCGTATATCATTCCCTCGTGAGGTCCTGATTTTGAGAGCATTTCCTTTCTTCTATCCGGGATGCGTCTTTGCATCTTAAATTCTCTCGTTTCTAACCTATCTATTAATTTCCCGTGCTACAGCCTACAGCAGTTGACTTTACAAAACAAATCTAAATGGTGTTGTTTCCTTAAGTTCTTCCTAATTCTTTCGTTCGCAATGTTTCCTTAAGTCCTTCCTAATTCTTTCGTTCGCAATGTTTCCTTAAGTCCTTCCTAATTCGTTCGGCAATATTTCCTTAAGTCCTTCCTAATTCGTTCGGCAATATTTCCTTAAGTCCTTCCTAATTCGTTTGGCAATATCTCATCTGTTCTCTTGAATTTCTGTATTTAACTTTTTTACCTTACTCCTGATTATGCGTGGACTTTATTCCGTGCCTTGGGTCCCCATCTTACCTATGGGTTTAACCTCTCCCTTTTGTCATCTCCTACTTTATTTTCCTCCTAATTTCCATATACGTTTTTGGTCAGTTCCTGGTCTCATACGTGTAGACTTATTCCCTATCTTACCTATGTGATTAACCTCTAATTTCTTGTACTACCCTTACGTGTTTAACTTCTAATTTCTTGTATTACCCAATGTGTTTAGCCTCTAATTCCATGTACTACCCAATGTGTTTAACCTCTAATTCCGTGTACTACCCAATGTGTTTAGCCTCTAATTTCATGTAGTACCCTATGTGTTTAACCTATAATTTCGGTAGTACCCTATGTGTTTAATCTCTAATTTCTGAGATCTCCCTACCTAATGTGCTTAACCTCTCATTGTATATACTACCTAATGTGTTTAACCTCTCATTTTTATGTACTACCTTGTGTGTTTAACCTCTCTTTGTATGTACTATCCCTGCTTAGGTCAATCTGTCTCTCTTGGCTCTACTCGTTGATCGCACAATCGTATGTATGTGTGTTTCCCTTAGTATTCTTCTCTAGTGTCCCAACGTTTCTGATGTCCCTGACTCGTATTCGTTGTCTCTTCGTTATGACCATATTCTATGTGTGCGTACGACTTTCTATCGCGGTTTCCCTGTCCGCTATGCTATAACCACCGGTGGCGTTCTTTTTCTGGCATCGTTATCGACTCTGGATGGTCCCTGACCATCGCTTATGACTTCTTAGACCGGCGTTCGGGCATTCGCCAAAATTGATAGTGTTCGGTCCCCATCCTCGTCTTCGGGTCCCGACTTTCGAGGGGCATCTGCCTTAAGACGAAGGTAGGAGAAATCCCAACCTTATCAACAGGGTCCCTAGTTCCGTCTACCTCTCTCCTTGTCTCCCAGACTTCGTTAATCCTCGTTGGCAAGCGGGAGGGGCAGGCATCTGCCAAAATCGACAGAGATTGGGTTCCTAATCTCATCCTCGGGTCCCGTCTTTCGACGAGCATCTGCCCCAGGAAGAGCAGGAGAAATCACAATCTTATCAACAGGGTCCTTATTCCCCTGTACCGCTTCCATCCTGATTCTCTAATTCTGCTGTCTCAGAATTTTCCAATCTCGCTGTTAATCTTAGGGAGAGCCTTCTTGAGCTCATGGACGCCGCCTCATCGGAAAAGTGGATTTTATCCTAATCTCTTTGATGGGGTTCCCCTATTACCCTCATCGCTTCCTAAACCCGGGTATCACTACTGTTTCTATGGGTCTCTCTGCCCGTAATTGCCTTGTGCTTTCGTTTGTCTCTAGTTTCTCGGATGCCTATCTCTCTAGCACGTTGGCGAAGTGTTCAGGCAACTCGCCAAATTGTCGAGGGCAAAAGCCTCTCCAAAAGGGTCCTTAGTCCTTCCCAACTCGTATCTCTTTAACAATGTTTGTTCCACATGGTCCCTAACGTCCCTTAGCTTTCTTCCTAGCCTGTTGGTGAAGTGTTCAGGCAACTCGCCAAATTGTCGAGGGCAAAAGCCTCTCCAAAAGGGTTCTTAGTCCTTCCCAACTTGTATATTTGTGTGCGACTATGTAAATGTTTTATCTCTGTGTGTGTATGTCTAACGTTACCTAGCCAAGATTGACCTAAGTTGTAGCCTATCCTCTTATTATCCCTCGTAGGCCTAAATATGAAGAGTCTTAAGCGATTTAGTTTTCATCTATTGTCGTAATACGTCATATCCCATATCTGTGTGTGTCTACTACTCGACCGGTCACTAGTCCTAACTGACATGGAACGAGCCTGCAGGTCAAAGAGTCTAGACGTCTTTTCCAAGCCAGTCCATTCCCGCAGGAACCATTTCCGGTAGAGTGTATTAGTTGTTGTGTCCTACTCAGTAACAGTATTTGTGTAACCCCTGGGTTCCCATTTGAACTTTCACTTTCTACTAGATCGGTTAAAACATCTCACTGTCTGTCAAGTATCCTAACTTTCACCCAAAAAAAATCATGATAAAGCCTAAAAAAAAAGAAAATATTTATGGGAATAAGTCTATCTTTTTTTTTATCACTTCTGTAAGCATCTTGTTTCTGCCTCCACTCCGTATTTCTCACTAGCGGAGTTCTACGATTGTGCCAAGTCTCCATTCCCTCTTCTGTTCGAGCTCTCTCTTATTTATACAGAATTTCCATTCTTTCCGTTTCCGAAACCTTAATCTGAATTACGGATCAAGCGAGTCCTCCCTTAATTGCGCTAGCCTCTATGACTTTACTCAAGATTTAACTTGACTTATGATTTAGAAACGTCTCATACTGTAGTCGAGCCCTTCACAGGATGCGCCCGCCGGCATTGTTGTAAATCTCTCAACACCGCATGAGAGGTTAATCAAAAAAAGTTATTTTAAGCTATTATTTAACCTGAAGTTCGGTCGTCTTCCCTTCCATGAGTCTAATGTTATTTCCTTTGGGGAGGTGTGTGGTCCCTGCTTTGCTTTATTGCGCTAAATCTCCATTCCCCGCTTTGTTCGATTTCTCTCTAATTCATCCTAAGTTTCCCATGCCCCTTTTCCATACTCTTTGTTTTCGAAACTAGAATCTACATCCCTCATTAGTTGCGTTCCCATTTTTTTGATTGCGTTAATTCTCTATTCCCCTCTTTGCTCGAGTTCTCGTTTATTTCTCCTAAGTCTCCATGCCCTTTTTTCATTCTCTCGGTTTTCAAATCTAGAATCCCTCTGATTGCTAATATATGCCACTTTTATTTCCTGTAAATGTCATGGGTCTTTAAGTGGTTACTAACTCCTTTTATTTAAAGTACGCTTTCTGATGTCAAGAAAAAAAATATTTATTTCCCTGTAAATGCAAATAGTATAAATTTGTTTATATTCCTAATGCAGTCTGTTTGGAGTTCTTATCTAACTTTCACCTCCCAAAATAACCACATTCCAGAGCCTTGCTAAATTCTACTGTTATGTGACCTCCTAATAGACACTCAGTCTTTGTGCATGTAAAGGAAGGACGTGTCAAAAAAAATAGTTCTCAAGATGGCGGTTTTTTCCCATTCCTCCACGATGGTGAGTCCATATTTTATCATTAAAAAAAATTACTATTTCCTGTATCGCCAGTGTATAGCTAGGTGGGCCTTGCCACTTTGCTTGCCACAATTTATTATGATTATTATTCTTATCATTATGTTACTGTGTTTATTATTATTATTAATTTTAAATCACTCAGTTAGTAGTTCTCTCTGTTTTTTGTCTAACTCTCGATTTTTAACTGAAAAACGTTCCTACATATTATAAGGTGCTCGCCTTTACCATAAAATATCCTAGGATAATAATTCCAGCAACGAAATCGGTATTATTTGCCTCATGCCCTGCCTTGTCAATGTCGCACGGTAGGCGGTTTAACTCTAATAGTGTTTAAAATTACTCTGATATACTTAGTATGATTATTTATTTCTACTAGCATAGTGGTTAAAGCACTGCGCTACAAGCCGAAAAGTCGGGGGTTCAAGTCCCGGTGGGTTTAGGATTTTTAACCTGATCCAAACCTTCTGGCGGCACTATGGCCCTGGGGTCGATTCAGCCTCTAACTGAAATGAGTACCAGATGCTTGTTCTGGGGAAAGGGCGGCCGTCACGCAGGGCTGATAACCCGGCTGACATTAAGTGCCGATTGTCTAGAAATATTGGGAGCCCTAACGTCCCTATTACCTCAAGACCTCCTGTTAGGGGGAATATGTTACTTTATTTTATCACTGTTATTACTCTATTTCCAAATCCTCTGACTTTTATGTATTCCAACTCCCTAATTATTTTCCTGCTAGTCTTCGGTTATCATTTTTGTACTTAAATTATTTATAGTCCTATTATTAGATTTATTTTAACTTATTTATTTTCCCAATATAAATCACTCATTTCTTTGCAAGTTATAATGCGGTTCCTTGAGCCTTACGTGGGCCAGATTAATTACCTAACTAGTATTAGTGAAACGGTCCCAGTGTGGATGCACGAGTTGCTACATGGGGACTTAAATATTAATCGATTTATTTTTCTTGTCCTTTTATTTGTTATGTCAATAATATTTTTGATTATTAGCCCGAATATAATTAGAATTTTAATTGGTTGAGATGGATTAGGGTTAGTTTCATACGGAGTGCTGTAATGGTTAATATAGCCTCCGTTAGATGGCTCTGTAGTCATCGTTGCCATTTTGCAAAAACGTAATAATAGACGCCAGCCAACTTCCCATTTTCTTTATCCTAACAAACAAATTACCTAGTTAATAAACCACAAATTAATTTTTCGTATCCTACCTCTATCCATGATTCAGTAAGATATCCAAGATCGTGTTTTACGTGAATAAATCTAAAAAAAAAAATGTTTACATAGTACAAAAGGTATTTAGTGCATTAGTGGCGTAAGTGTAAGATGTGTCCGCCATCTCGTCTGCTCAAATCTATTACCCTTTTCGTAATGATAAAAAAATTCCAATATGATAAAAAATTTCAATCTAGTGGCGTGTAAAAGCAACCTATGATACCTTGGGCTTATCTCTCGTGGTGATGCTTTCAGAAATGATTTAGGTATACATTTGATCCTGCCACGCCTTCCCGATAGACGAAAATAATAAAATATGTCATTATCAACGTACAATTATTAATAGTGAATGAGATATTGCCTTAATTAACACAAAAAATATTAAATCAATTTCATTACTACACTCTGTAAATATTCTACAAATATTCTGATATAAAAAATATATATCATAACCTAGGTTAACAACCAAAAAATATCATCTGACTGAAAACTTTGTCAAAATTATGTACAACACCAAAATAATTCATAAAACTTATATGTATCCAAAAAAAAAAAATCAAGTTCTGCAATGAACATAACATATATATTTATTAAACACAATGTGTACATCAAATTAAATTTAGCTTTTTACCAGTCTTTAATTAAATTGTTTAGAGGCAGAGTCCTGTTTTTACACTTCGCTAGATGATATTTTGGACATGGATAGTTGCATAATTTACAGATGCAGTCCTCCTTGGGTTCATGGTACATGTTGTTCAGGCATATATTCCCATGAAATCCATGGGCTGCGAAACGTGTGTACAGGTGTCGAAGTTCGAAATTCGGTTGCTTCCAGGTTTCTGTTTTCATTGCGTCTGTTTCCATAATTTCTGTCGGTATCTGGGCGGCTTTGTTCTGTCTCTCCTCGATGACGATTCTGTATGCTTGCGTTTCCGGTAGTCTGAAAGTGTCTGATATCTTCGATGAAGAAGGATTCCTGGGCTATTGTATAGGCATAACTATTTCTTGTATATTTTGAAATTGACAGTGCTCTTTTGAGAAACCTTGATTTAACGTTCTCCAGTTTCTTAAGATTTTTCACTGTCAAGTAATTCCATATAAGCTGGATTCCGTATGTTGCGGCCGGCATTACTTTAAGGTTGAAGAGTTTCATTGCAGTTGAGAGGGATAGTCTTTGGAGTTTTGGGATATCGTACATGGCTTTCGTTGCAGCTGTTGCTCGATCCTGTATATGAAGTGAGAAAGCGGTTCCAGTTGTTTGTAAGGTGACCCCCAAGTATTTGTAGCTTGATACGAATTCTAGGGTTTCACTTCCGCATATAAGATGGTCCTTATTAGCCAGCCTTCCTCCTTTCCTGAATTTCATTGCCTTTGTCTTGGCGCTGTTTATTTCCATCGAGTTTTCAAGTGCCCATATCCTAATGTTCTCCATGGCTGTTTGGAGAGCTCCTTGATTCCTAGAGAGGATGATCATGTCGTCTGCGTACATGAGTAGCTTAACATTTCTTGTGTCTATAGTCTCTCCGATTTCTGACGTCATTACATTAAAGAGTACGGGACTCATCGGGTCTCCTTGTAGGACCCCCCTTGTTTGAGTAACACTTCTCGACATCGATATACCATCACTGATTGTCAGGTAGTTTGTGGTAAGGATTGATTTAATTGTTCCTAATTCGTTGCTTGAGCTGCCTAGTATAATGAACATAACATATAACATAGCCCAGAAAGATAAAACATTTGTTGAAAAAACATCAATACCAAAAATATAACCTAAAAAAAACAGCGATATATCCAAAATTTACCATTGTCCATAAAAACCCAAAAATTAGATCCTAAAAAAAATAAAATAACCTAAAGCCAGTTAATAATAATGTCCCAAAGTTGAAAATTTTCTGGTTTCTCTCTGTTATAAAATACATAGTTTATTCATTAGTACCAATGTGACTCTTCGCTTCCCGATTGAAAAAAAAAACATAGATTTTTACTGCATACGAATTGACGGTTAATTTTGTGGTCTAAGGTTCGTTTGTTTATCCGTGAATATAATAGAACATTATGTTCACGAATATCGCACCGCTGGTTCACCAGTTATTACGCGCGGGGTCAGTAAAGCCCCGCCGTATTGATAGCGTGAAGATCAATTGTTTAAGTGGTCTTTGGCCCGAGCGGTTGGCCTTGGTTTTGGAGGATGAATTCCATATTTAAACATGTTAAAAACACAGTAAACGAAAAAATAACATACTTTATTAAAATAAAACCAAACATAAAGAAATATTAGATCAACAACATATAAAACAAGTTATTTAAATCAGCTGAAATCGCCACATTGTTAAACGTCAAATACTAAAGTGTTTAAATTCAGAGAGAGAAAACAAACATTTAAAATATTCAACTTTGTTCATTATTCTAAGTTCTTTGGACCATTTGGTCCTTTAATTAATTCTATGTCTGAAAAATGACCATTAAAGAATGATAAAAAATGCTTATATTACCATGTAGAGCTGCCTCCCCTGCCGGGGGACCGCGTTCGGTCCCGCCGCCGTTCTGACTTTTTCCACTAAAAATCCCGGCTTTTATATGATTATCTTTACCTTTCACCATCCCCTAAAACTAATGGAAACCCTATTTTCTTGCCCCATCTGTAGTAATATTCCTAGTTAGTTCATGGCCAAGTTATATAAGGTGTTTTTAACTTCTTATCCTAATGTGTTTGGGTTATATAAGTTTTCGTAAGAGTTTCCTATTTGGTTGAAACTAACAAGTTGTTTTTGATATTATATAAGATTTCGTAAGAGTGTCTTCATTGATTGAAAAATATATTGATGTGAAATAGTCATTTTATCATAATTTTTTCCCTAGTTTTTTATCTATAAAACTCTTATATATATTTTGATTGAGACTTCAATCCGCATTTAAAGGGTGAATATTTATGCCCTATTTTTTGGTATAATACACATGTATATGTGTCTATCCTTTATCGGCTTTTTATAGTATTTTATTATTATGCCAGTTAGGCCCTAGTGTAGGCATAACATTAATGCAAAAAAAATGTTTAAAATAGTATGAAACATTATTATAAATGTTTGAAAAGTGTTTAGTGCATCAGTGGCATAAGAATGTAAGTGTAAAATTGTGTGCATCCAGTTCTAGACCTCAGCTGTCATAAAATTTTATGAAACCCAGGTTTTGGTCAAAACACTACATTATCATACTAGACTTTATAAAGATGCTATTGAAATTTACAAACATAAAAATTCATTTAATAAGACAGAAGAGACTATGAAAATAAACAAAATTTGGTTTCCGGCTCAACTAAACACAAGGACCAAGCCTATGACTTCTGCTCCTGTTATCAGGGGTAGCCAATTAGAAAATAGCTAACATGAAACAGACCGCCTAGAGAATGCCACCAACCAGGAGCTACCTATAAATAGGGAGGCAATTTCCAATGCTCAGCCAGTCAGGAGTTCACAGAGGGCATGCAGAATCTCCTGAAGATGGCTACCGCAATAGTAAATGAAACGCCACTTTTAAACAAAAGTGGACTACAGCCTTTCAACCTGAAGACCAACTTATAAGAGTGTAGTAAAGTAATTTGAATTGTACAGTACAAGTAGAATCGAAGAATAGAGATAGAAAAAAAAAAAAAAAAAAAAAGGAAGAAAGAGAGACACATTTAGTAGAAAAAACTGGTATAACTTTTGGATAAGGTGTAGAAACCATCACACATGAATTCTTCTAAGTTCTACAGAATCGCAGTGCACATGCACGAGTAGCTATAATGGTTAATATAGCTTCCGGTATATGGCTCTGAAGTTGGTGTTACCAAGTTTGGGAATAAATTCCCAAATGCTAAAAAAAAATAGACGTAAATTAACTTCCCATTTCCTAACCTAACAAATCAATTTACATGCATATTATTTATTCCTTAATGCAAAAAAAAAAAAATGGATGTAAACTAACTTCCGATTTCCTAACCTAACAAAACAATTTACATGCATAGTATTTACGTACACTAACACTAAATATAGTTTGGAATTATTTTCGGAAAAAGTCGGTTATATGTCGTAGACAAATTCTTCTAAGTTCCACAGAATCGCAGTGCGCAAGTTGCTGTAATGGTTAATATAGCCTCCGGTAGATGGCTCTGCAGTCGGCGTTACCAACGTTGGGAAAAATTTCCAAATGCAAAAAAAATGGACGTTAACTAACTTGCCATTTCCTAACTAAAGAAAAAATTTACATGCATGTTATTTATTCCCAAATGCTTAAAAAAATGGACGTAAATCAACTTCCCATTTCCTAAAGTAACAAAACAATTTATATGCGTACTATTTAATGAACTATATGGCTCTGCAGTCGGCGTTACCAACTTTGGGAAAAATTTTCAAATGCAAAAAAAAAAAATGGACGTTAACTAACTTGCCATTTCCTAACTAAAGAAAACAATTTACATGCATATTATTGATTCCCAAATGCTTAAAAAAATGGACGTAAACCAACTTCCCATTTCCTAACGTAACAAAACAATTTACATGCATACTATTTAATGAACTATAAACTAATTTTATGTACACTAACACTAAATATGGTTTGAAATTACTTTCAAATGGTGGCAACGTTGGAACAACATGGGAAAGTGGTTTGAAATTATTTTCAAACGGTGGCAACGTTGGAACAACATGGGAAAGTAGCAAGTAAGTAATGTATCCAAGATCATGTTTTATGTAAATATATAATATTGTAAAGAAAGCTTGAAGATCGTTGCAAAATGTTTAAAACAGTACAAAACGTGTTTACAAGTGTTAGTGCATCAGTGGCATAATAATATACGTGTAGAATTGTGATGGGCATATAACCTACCTCACCCTTATTTTCAAATGTTTATAACTGCGATGTGAGAGTCATCTAGCAGATGTTACATGAAGCATTTCCGCGCCTGTAGTACTCGATGTACAACGCGTAATTTAGAAATATTTAAAAAATCGTAAGAAATGTTTATAACATGGTTTCAAAATGTTTAACATAGTACCAAACATTATAAATTGTTGAAAAATGCTTAGTGCGTCAGTGGCATAAGAATATTAGATGGAAAATTGTGTGTGACGGTTTGTACACCTCAGCCTAACTTTTTTCTAAAAGACTTAGTTCAAATGAACGAGAAAGATGCAGTAGTTCGTTTATAGTTCCTTCATCATTTCATCGTCCATACATTTCTTGTCAAATAATTGTAATCGTTTTCCCGAGCAAGAAAACGATTTCTAGATTAGGAATCGAATCCAACAAAACAAACAAATTGAACAAAATATCTAACCTCCATCATTTTGAGCACACACAACCTGAAATTTACTCACCGTTATCTCTGAAAGTATACCTTCTATTGCTTCTGTCTTATCTTCTAGTGTTTCTTCTCCTTCTAGTATTCCTTTTATATAGGAACCGATAACGCCTTCGTCAGTATTTAGAGCTCGTAATTTTGAACTAAGCCATGTCTCAAAATCATCCCCGCCAGCTGCCATATTTTAATGATCTTGATACTCCACTGCCTACTTTGTTTCGTGCATGTCTATCAAGATCCAAGATCTCGATTCTCTATGATCAAGCATAGAGAACGGTGGTTATCGCTGGGAGGGAAGTTCAATATCAGAAGTAACCAACTAAAAATATTATAGTGGGTTATCTCTGCTAAAGATCAAGATGGAATCTCAAAAAAATATAAGAAAATGGTTAGTTCTGATTTTCAGTTCAGAAGATGATCTACAAAGAGCTATTTTTAATTTGGAAAAAATAAGTGCCAATTACAATTTTAAAATTTCAAAGAATAAACTAAAATGTTAGCATTTAAAGGACATGATACCTTATGAGCAAAAATAGTAATTGGTAATTTTAAATATCTAGGTTTTAATTTATCATATGTTAAAATTGAAGATATTAATGACAAAATAAATAAACTTAATCTAATGTGTGGCACTATTAAAAGAACCCTTAAAAACACAAGAAAAGAAACAAAAATAAAAGTTTATAAAGTAATGGCTAAATATATTATATAGATGTATGGATCAGAATATTGGACGATCACTAAAAAAGACAAGAACAAAGATTGGAAGCAGCTGAGATGAGATTTTAAGAAATATAGCAGGATATACTCTGCTGGATGAGAAAAGAAATGAAGATTTAAGAAAGGAACTAAATATTTTCAAACTTATAGACTTAATAATTAAATATAGGAACTACTAGAAAGAACATATTGATAGAATGCCAGAAGGAAGATTTCCAAAATTATTGCTAAATTATAAACCGCTCGGAAGGAAAAACTGTTGGACGCCAACAATTTTAACAATTCTAGCTTTCATGAAACCGGAACGAGCCATCCCTGGATGATGATGATGGTTAGTTCTGGTTGAACCAGCGATAACCAATCTGAATCGGCGGTTCTGTTATGCTATTGTTATCTTGGCTATCCTGGGGAAAGGAACGCAATGTTGCCACTAATACTCTGTGATGTTTTGCGCAAGAACTGAGAAAAGCCCTTATGATTGGTTGAAATTTACCATAACTTTTTGTTATGATCAGAATAGCCAATGGAAAACAAAACACATTTGTAATGACCTTTTCATCTCTTTGGAATTTGAACTTCGTCTTATTCTATGCATATGTTCTCAGTTTCAAAAAAGCAAACATGGAAGATGTTCTGGATGAAGTTGTGTCATCGGATGATTTGAAGGTAATTTATTTTAATCAATCAGTTATTTTGTATAAAAATATGTTTTTGAAATCGATATATGTAAGAATATTTATAGAGAATTTGGAATTAGTATTTAATAATTATATAAGACAATTTTGTTGCCATATTACTTTCAATGACGTAATATTTTGGTAGTGAGTATTTTAATTGGATTTATTACTGTGTATTAAAATGACATTAGAATTTGCGCTTTGAGAAATGGAATTTAATAGCATAAAATGTGTACGACATTGCTGTAAAAGGAAATAAAATATATTGTCTAAAGTTATGAAAGTATGATTCATCCACAAGTAACGCAATATGTAAGCATAATTATAATTACTGTTATAATGTTCTTCAAAGTGGGACCATAAAAGAAATAAATTATGGAAGAGTTGGAGGTAGAACCCATTCTCCACCATGTACAAAATTACCAGAACAACTGTAAAGCCCATCTTCAAAGAATGACATCTCATATAATTCCAAAAGCCATGCTTCGTTACGTCCAAAAGATAGCAAAAGCGCTGGATGGAAAATTCGTCTTTGAGACCATTACAGGCCACATGGCCTAATACTTGTATAAATGATGACGATAATATGATCTCAAATATATGGTATTCAGAATTTGTTTCTTTCAAGATATGAATATTTTAAGAAATTGCAGATTCTATTCCAAGAGTCCACCTACATTAATTGAAATAAAAAACCGAAAGACGCACAAATTATTGTTGCAGTATGTGAGTAATTATCAGAGGAATATATAGGCTGAGGTTGATAAACTGACACAATTTTCCATCTAACATATTTATGCCACTGATGCACTAAACACTTTTGAACCATTTATAATAATGGTTCGTACCATTTTAAACATTTTGGAACCATTTTATAAACATTTCTTACAATTTTGAAATATTTATAAATTACACGAATATTGTGCATTGGTTTCTAGACATGCAGATATGCTTCATGTAACATCCACTGGGTGGCTCTCAAATAGTAGTTACCAACATTTGAAAATAATTCCAAACCATATTTATTGTTAGTGTATGTAAAATTATACCTCAGCCACTGATTCTCCGGCACTGACCTTTTCACGACAGTGCTGCCAATATGGATATTCAGTGGGAGGGGCCGCTTTATGTATGCAGTTAGCAGACATACAGCTGACAACATCTCATCAATTTCAAATCTTACTAGTGCGCTATAGCTGCGTTAAGAGCAGTGATTGATTGTGGCAGACTTGCACTCCATCATCCACTTCCTTATTGGCAGTAGAGGGTGAGTTTCTCCCGTTACCCCTTGTATAATCTAAACTTCAGAGCCAGAGATATGGCGGCTGTAGTGTAGTTTATAGTTTATTAAATAATATGCATGTAAATTGTTTTGTTAAATTAGGAAATGGGAAGTTGGTTTACGTCTATTTTTTTAGCATTTGGGAATAAATAATATGCATGTAAATTGTTTTGTTAGGTTAGGAAATGGGAAGTTAGTTTACATCCATTTTTTTAGCATTTGGGAATTTATTCCCAAAGTTGGTAATACCAACTTTAGAGCCATCTACTGGAAGCTACATTAACCATTATAGCAACTCCCACAACTTGCACATGCGCACTGTGATTCTGTAGAACTTAGAAGAATTTGTGTGCATCGGTTTCTCAACCTTATCCAGTATATATATTGTCTTGTAAACCCATGTTCCCCTTAACGGAGATTTAGGCGTTCTCCCCTACAGGGAAGAATTTGAACCATACTAATTTAGTTACACTTGTTTTCATATAGATGTCATTTCAGTGGTCCATGGTCAGCGTTCCGCCTCATATTGACATCTAGGAAAATATGTTTATTTAGTATTCTGTGCCAGGAATCCATCTACATTAATCACGGAAAAAGTTTAGTTTGATTTCCACAATCAATTTTCTAAGTCCTACAGAATAACAGTGCATATGTGCAAATGTTTATAGAGTTGACGCTAGATGGAACCACATACCAATATCTGTGAAGTCATATAAAAAGTTGATAGAGTTGTCGCTAGATGGAACTACACAGCTGCGGTTGTGGTTTAGACTTCGATTGTGCAATCCACTGAATGAATTCGTACTACAGAATCACATTGTGCAGGCTCAAATCCTTAATGTAACTGCTACCAGGTGGCAGGTTATATATGTGAAATCGGTATGACCAACCATCGCAATAAATTCCCAAACAGGTTTATAAGAAATGCACGTACACCAACTTCCCTCTTCCTAACCTAACAAAATTATGTGCATATTATTTAATAAACTATAAACTAATCTGGTGTACACTAACTTATCCCATCGGAACCTAGCAAAATTAAGTTAATTTCTTGAAATATGGTTTGGAATTAATATCAAATGTTGGTCACACCAATTTCACAGATATATCCTGCCATCTAATGAAAGTTACATTAAACATTCATGTGTGCATAATGTGATTTTTTAGAACTTCATTGAGAGATAAATAACTTACTCACTGGCACTATCGAAACCGTAGGTTCATGGCTGTGCGGACATAAGCTCTCCATACATCCCTATCCTGAGCTAATGATTTCCAATCATTTCCTGTATAATCTACTTTCCTCAAATCATAGGTAATGTTATTCTCCCACCTCATTCTTGGTCTACCAACTGGGTGTTTTCCCTCTGGCTTTCCTACAATAAATAACACAATTTGTATATATAAATAAATATTTAATAATTATAAAATATGTTTTAATAATTGTTGCAAAATGTTCAAAATAGTGCAAAATGTTATTACAAATAGTAAAAAGTATGTAGTGCAACAGTAACATAAGAATGTTGTATGGATAATCATAGAAAGTTCTGATCTAAAGTTCAACCGTTAACTTTTCCTTATGGTGCGGCAGATTATCCAATAAACTGTAAACTAATCTGGTGTATGGTAAAATCAAATGTTTTCTACCTCTCATCATATAAATAAAAAATGGAGAAGTGTAAAAGTCAACAGTAGCTGCTTATGCTTGGTCTGAAAAACATTTAATTGAATCAAAAGCCAGCCTAATTAAACAAATAGATAAACAAAAGGAACTCACAGTTTGGGAAAAAAATTCACATTCATAAAAAGAAAGAAAACTTATGAACTTCGAAATTCCTGCGAATCCTGACCTGATCCAGAGGTTCATTGGTCCACCAACAGAGGGAATAAGAAGTGCTTCTTCTGATCGACATAACATCAGTCATCAAGATTGTACTGAAGATGAGACCGTTATGGTTTCAAAGTCACAATCTACTTAGAAGATTTATATGAGGAGAGGTAGGAAACATTTGATTTTATCATAAATTAAACCTCATGGTGATTCTATAAAAGTTCAATAATCTGGTGTATACAAAATTGTCCATTTCCTCACCCTAACTTAACCCATTTTGCTCAATTAACAAAATAACATGATTATATTTTATGTGGTCTCCTGCCTTAGAATAGCCGTTGATTTTTTCCAAAACAAATGCAAGAAATGTCTTGAATTGAATGAGAAGTTTAGGTCATTTTAATCTAAATCCCTATTAATAGTGAGTGGAGAACATATTTTTAATCAGTGGAAGCCATGACTGAAGAGGGACAAGATATTGTCTGAAACCCGCCGGTATCAACGAAATTTGAAATTATATGAGGTGAGTTGTTAAAAAATATGTTCTCCACTCACTATTAATGATATAACCTCATAATGTTTACTTCCCAATATTAATTTAAATATAACTAAATCCCTATATTTACAATGGAAAACATGCATTAGTCATGTTCAAACAGAATAATCAAATAATGGCTCGACCAGTCCTATGTTATGGGAGTGAAGCGTGGACTATAAGGACGAGAGATGAAAGCAGACTAACAGCTTGTGAGATGAGATTTATGTGCCGAACAGCTGGCTACACCAAATGGGATCGAAAGAAAAATGTAGAAATCCTTCAAGAACTTAATGTGTCACCAATACTGGACTACATCTCCAGATATCAGCTAAACTGGAAGGAACATGTCTCAAGAATGGCTAGATCCAGGATCCCCAAGGCAATAATGAACTACTGTCCCAATGGGAAATGTTCACTTGGTTGACCTATGAAAAGATGGCACAAAAACCGCTTTCTTAGGCCATAACAGTTCTTCTAGGACTAATACGTGACAGGATGATGATGATGATGATTTACAATGGAAAACATGCATTAGTCATTGTTCAAACAGAATAAGCAACTTAACTATAAGGATTGCGAGATTATCCAATAAACTGTAAACTAATCTGATGTTCACTAACTTTCCTATTTTCCCACCCAATGAAATAAAATGAGTATAGAATAATATGTTGTACAAGGACTTAGTAATGAGTGAATAAATATAAACTGCAATCTGATAGCGGATATTAGTATTATAATGTTCATAAATTAATGAGTCATTTTTTAACATCTTGCCTCATATTTTATGTTTTTTTAAACACGGGAACTAGTTTTCAAGAGAAGGATCTCTCTCATTTTCATGACTAATGTTGGTTGAAAATGAGAGAGATCCTTCTTTCGAAAACTAGTTGTGTTTGAAGAAACATAAAATATGAGTTAAGATGTTAAAAAAGACTAATTTGGCTATTCTATACCAGGAGTCCACCTATGAACATTCCAACAGAGAACAAGTGACTGCTAATGTCATGTCAGCCAACATTATAATTCATAGTTAAATATGGGAAATAACATTATGAGGTTCTTAATTCGTAAATTAATTAGTCATTTTTTAACATCTTACCTCATATTTAATGTAAACACGAGAACTAGTTTTCGAGAGAAGGATCTCTCTCATTTTCAACCAACATTAGTTCCTGTGTTTGAAGAAACATAAAATATGAGGTAAGATGTTAAAAAATGTCTCATTAATTTACGAATTAAGAACCTCATAATGTTATTTTCCATATTTAACTATGAATATTATAATGTTGGTCTGACATGACATTAGCAGTCACTTGTTCTCTGCTTGAATATTCATAGGTGGACTTCTGGCATAGAATAGCCAAATGGGGAGGGAAATTTTTTTTATTTTAAAAAAAATTAATCTCTGAATGTTACTAAAGGAATGAATAAGATTCCATTTTCTAAGTTAAAATTTCTGAAAATTGATGAATGAGATTTAACAGCTGTAATAGTATATTACGATGCGAGGTTGGGAAGTGGTTTTTACAGAATCAAGGAAATTGCACAATTTTTAATTTCCAAGATTTTGTAAAACACTTTACAAACGTCATATTTGAATTCCTTCTGGATTTTTTCATGTTGAGACTTGAAAGTAGTTTTGAAGTTCCTTAGGACTGGTTACTGGCCCGACGCTAAGTAGTCCAGTGGTAGGGCTGCTTCCTTTTAGTCTCTGGACATGCTGATTATAAGTTAAGATGGATGCAATGTGTTCATCAAATGGAAGATCACAGAATACCTAAACAAATGTTAAGATATCAACCTGCAGGAAGAAGAAGAGCAGGGCATCCACTCAAAAGACTTTTGGATGGTCTTTCTCTTGAGGCCGAAACAGGCCAACAAATGGCCTAAATTCGTGAATGTACTATGATGATGATGACTTTACAAACGTGTGTGTGTACATTATTTTTTGCGCGATGGTGTTTTCAAAATAATAAATAATAGTAAAATAATATCTTTGTTGAAAATATTTGCATTCATTATAAGCAATTGACTAACGTTAACAGTGTGGGCAATGTTTATTAGTTGAAACAACAGGAAGCCATGAGACAATATTAGTGATAAAATGGCAGCAAGTATGTATGTATTGATAACTTTTATAGGAATTAATCACTTTGAGGTTTAATTTATGGCAAAATTAAATGTTTCTTACCTCTCCTCATATAAATCTTCTAAGTAGATTGCGATTTCAAGTCCATAACTGTCTCATCTTCAGTACTTTCTTGGCGCCGATGTTATGATTCAACTAATAAACATTGCCCACACTGTTAACGTTAGTCAATTGCTTATAATGAATGCAAATATTTTCAACAAAGATATTATTTTACTATCAGTCTCCAAGAAAGTACTAAAGATGAGACAGTTATGGTCTCGAAATCGCGATCTACTAAGAAGATTTTAATGAGGAGAGGTAAGAAACATTTAATTTCACCATATATGTATTTATTGTTTTATATTGTTTCAAATAAAGTTATTAATTAATAATTAAAAAATTAAAGAAAAGTTTTAAATTGAATTTTTTTCCCATAAAACTTTCAGTTAATTTAAAATGCAGTGATTTGTTTCGTGTAATGTATATTAACACTACCTTTTGGATATTTTTTGTATATACGTTGCAGGCTATGTAGTATACATAGAGGGCAGTGGTTTTACTTCCCACATGCATTTTGTAATATGTAATATTAGAGTATAGTTATTTTATTATAATGTAGTTATTTAGGTTGGCAACCCCTAAATATAGGAAGTTGAACTTTCTATCATGGTCGCCATTGCTGTAAGTACAACAAAATGCACTATCGCCCAAAAAAAAAATTGTTTCAGGTAATTGCATAGAAAATGTCCTTCTGAACTAGATTAGATAGGCACTTGGCAACCTTAATTTATTTTAGCTTGTTTACTTAAGTTTTTAGGGAATATTGTGAGATATGCAAATTACAACTAGTTTAGAAGGTGCTTTCTGCACAATTACCATTCTATACAATAAAATGTTATACCATTTTGTAGAGTGAATGATTTCCATTACAAATCAGTAACTATGGGTTTTTCTAGTTTGAGTCAATTTTTAAAATGGTGGCGACCTAATTTAGCATATTTCAGTTTTCAGTAATTTTTATAACATCACTATTCAACTACTAAATTATGCTTAATATGGTCCAGTAAGAATATTTATCTAGATTTAATTCATTTGGCATTGCACTGAATATTCAACTCAGATGTAAATTGTACATTCTAATGAATTTTCATGTTATGTGATTACAGAAATATGAGCGTGTATATCATGACCAACTACATAAATCACAAGTGACACAGAAAGCTCAGTTTGAATATGCGTGGTGTTTAGTACGAAGTAAATATCCAGCCGATATCAGAAAAGGAATCATTCTACTTGAAGAACTATATCAGAATGGTAGTGCAGATGGAAGACGGGACTATGTTTATTATTTGGCAATAGGAAATGCTAGGTTAAAGGTAGGTTACATAGTACTTTTAATTCTTTCTCTTCCACTTTTATAATTTTGTGCTAGGTAACTCAGGTGCTAACAAGCTTGCCTCCTGACTAAGAGTATACAGATTATTACCCTCCAGATGGGGAATTTTCAGTCTTGGTGCTACGAGAATGGTGATGTAAAATTTCTATTGATCAGATTGTTTATCATACTATATTATTTTTAGTCTGGACATCTTACCTCAATATTAATGTTGATTTGTTCTTGGACATGTTTCAAAACAATGGAGCGTGACCTTGTTTGGAGGTTCTTTGGCCAACCACAGGATGTAGCTGACATCGACATCCAGGTTGTGCAACATAATGCAACATAAATAAAACCAGTCTGGGAAAGCTGACGATAAAACAGAATTGTTTTGAAACGTGTCCAAGAACAAATCATATTGAGGTAAGATGTCCAGACTAAAAATAATATAATTAAAATAACCTCAAAATATAACTTCCTAAAATTAAATATGTTTATCATATGTTAACATCCATACAGAATGAGAGTGTTTATCATATGTTGACATCCATACAGAATGTGAGTTGAGAAGACTCTGTTAATAATGATTCATCCCTCAAGTGAGAAAATTAAACCGGGTGTCCCTTGGTGATCAGTACTTCATGGATATGCAGTCACCCTAAAAATGGCGTATGGAGGGTTGTTTCCGATCTCTGAGAACGATTTGCCAAGTAGATTGTGATGTTGGAGTGTGAGTCATCAGGACAGGAGCGTGCAAGGTGATCAAACCAGTCAGTGTGCTGCTTCCGTTACACTCGCACACGTGTTGCTCTCATAATGCCTAAGCAGATAGACCTGTTTTGGGAAGGGTACATTACTGCCCTTTCCGACGCTAATTATAGTTATTCCGCGATTATTGAGGCTTACAAAAACGTAATTTTATGGTGTCAAAGTGTGGAATTAGCTCAGTGCTTAATAAAAAGGAAAAGGGTTGCTTGGGATTAATTCCAAAAGGAAAAAAACGGGCAAATCCACGACCTGCTACTACCCGCACCCCAGATGTAATCAGAAAGGTCAAGGTCCTTATGTCCACCGCTGTGGTCTCGAGGTAGCATGCTGCCTTGTCACGCAGCAGGCCCGGGTTTGATCCCCGCTCGGGACAGTTTTTCTGGGTGAAGTTTTTATCGGGGTTTTTCCTCACCTGTAAGACAAATGTCAGGAAAACTTTAAGGCCCAAACGGTCCCCGAAAACATATGGCCATTGCAATCATCATCATTCATATTCATCTTATCATCATCATCCTTCACCGGTGTGGAAAGCAACAGGAAGCTACCACACCTATAATTCTCTAATAAAGCTGCAAAGCATAGCATGAAAATGCTATGATTGCAGTGAAAGACCTGCCTTCGGTCAGAATTACTATGGATGGATGGAAGGTCCTTATCTCTGGTGGTAACCCTGCCACACAAAAGGTGATTGCGAACAGATTGGGAATATCCCTTAAAACTGTAAACACCATAATAAACAAAGATTTAAACATGGAGAAGCGCCACAAAAGCAGGGTTCATAAATTGTTGCCACGTCACATTGCCGAATGTTGTACCAACAGCAGGAAACTATGAAAAGTACCTGGCAGGAGAAAAATGGAAATTTTTGGTCACACTTGATGAAGCATATGTTTATCTAGGAGACTGCAACAAACCCCGGGCAATTTACTATAGAGAAAGGGGTGAAAAAAAATTTCAAAAGTTGTATGCCGAATGCAGAGAAAGTTTCTCCAAGGGATTTATGGTCATCGCGGGATATTGCTACAATGAAAAATTGACCATTCGTAGAGTAGCTAAAAAGGCCAAAATCAACTCCCAGTGCTACCAGGAAGAAGTTCTCATCCCAATTTACCGGACTGAAATCCCAGCTCTCTATGGTACAGGCAAAAACCAAGTCTGGGGTGCACCAAGACAAGGCCTCCAGTCACACTTCGGGTTCAACCCAGACATTCCTGGAGAAATGGAGCAGGAAACTGGAATACATGCTATTCCATTCAGCAACATCCCAGTGAAGTCTCCTGATGCATCACTGATGGACTTTGTGTCTTTGGACTCTTCAAAAGGGCACTGGGAAACAGGTGTCCTCGAACAATAGACAGTCTCTGGAAAGCATATAAAGAGGAGTGGCAACTTCTAGACATGGCTGTGCTGCGTAAGTGTCTTCTGCAGTGGAAACTCCGATGCTGAGCCATAGCTCGGGTGAAGATCCATCAAATCAGCAAATATTCCTTAAAACTGTAAACACCATAATAAACAAAGATTTAAACATGGAGAAGCGTCACAAAAGCAGGGTTCATAAATTGTTGCCACGTCACATTGACGAATGTTGCACCAACAGCAGGAAACTATGAAAAGTACCTGGCAGGAGAAAAATGGAAATTTTTGGTCACACTTGATGAAGCATATGTTTATCTAGGAGACTGCAACAAACCCCGGGCAATTTACTATAGAGAAAGGGGTGAAAAAAAATTTCAAAAGTTGTATGCCGAATGCAGAGAAAGTTTCTCCAAGGGATTTATGGTCATCGCGGGATATTGCTACAATGAAAAATTGACCATTCGTAGAGTAGCTAAAAAGGCCAAAATTAACTCCCAGTGCTACCAGGAAGAAGTTCTCACCCCAATTTACCGGACTGAAATCCCAGCTCTCTATGGTACAGGCAAAAACCAAGTCTGGGTGCACTAAGACAAGGCCTCCAGTCACACTTCAGGTTCAACCCAGACATTCCTGGAGAAATGGAGCAGGAAACTGGAATACATGCTATTCCATTCAGCAACATCCCAGTGAAGTCTCCTGATGCATCACTGATGGACTTTGTGTCTTTGGACTCTTCAAAAGGGCACTGGGAAACAGGTGTCCTCGAACAATAGACAGTCTCTGGAAAGCATATAAAGAGGAGTGGCAACTTCTAGACATGGCTGTGCTGCGTAAGTGTCTTCTGCAGTGGAAACTCTGATACTGAGCCATAGCTCGGGTGAAGATCCATCAAATAGAGCATGCTCGATGGTGGAGACACGGCTTTTCTTAAGGTAAAACTTAAATCATTTGTTATCAGAGATCAGAAACAACCCTCTTTATACTGCCACAAGTCATTGTTAGGGTGACATCCTCAATTGTACATTAATTGAATTTATGTCAATTAAAAAAAAATTTTCTTCTTCATTACGTGTATCCAGCCGTAGCTGATGACACGAATCCATTGTATACTTATACTATAAGTTGCAATCGGGCTTTGTTTGAACATGCAGCTTATGTGGGCATTCAAGGTGAGTGTCCACAAGGTTAAAGAGATATAGGAAAGACAGAAATGAACCTTTCGGCTTTAAATACTCTTAATACCATCAAGGTCGAAGAAAGCAAGAGGTCAGGCAAGAGAGACTGGATAGGAAAGTAAAAAGAGGGATCTGGTACTAGAAAAGGAAGAAATACCAGATGTTAAAGATAAAAGTAAGGAGCAAAACACAAGTAAGTGGAAGCAATGTTTTGCTCAGCTTGGGCATCTTGTGGTCGCCATCCACATATCCCCTAGATTGGGACCCCTGAGGGTTTAGAAAAAATTTAAATACCAAGCGTACTAATTTTCAAGCAAAGTTCATAAAATTTTGTATAATGTGGCTAACTCTTCAAGTTGAGGGAATAGTTGAACTTTGAGAAATTTATTTCAAGCAAAAGTCTTCTTTTTAAAATATAGATCTATTATTCTTCAATTACAGTATAACAAACTGTGACTTCAAATTCAGTTCAGTGGTTTATTGCACCATAACGTTTCACTATACAACAAATTGTAAATTTTTGAAGATGCAAGTTCAGTTTTTTTATATGTATTGCCAGTTTCATATGGAATGAACCTTAAATGTTTTATAGATTTATATTTCAGTAATAATAATAATAATAATAATAATAATAATAATAATAATAATAATAATCCATCCATAGTAATTCTGCCTGAAGGCAGGTCCTTCACTACAATCACAGCATTTTCATGCTATGCTTGCAGCTTTACTAGGGAATTGTGTAAATGTGGTAGCTTCCCGTTGCTTTCCACACCGGTGAAGGATGATGGTGGTGATGATGATAATGATAAGGATGATGATGATGGCCATATGATTTCGGGGCCGTTTGGGCCTTAAAGTTTTCCTGACATTTGTCTTACAGGTGAGGAAAAACCCCGATAAAAACCTCACCCAGAAAAGTGTCCCAACCGGGGATCGAACCCGGGCTCGCTACGTGACAAGGCAGCACGCTACCTCGAGACCACAGCGGTGGACTATAATAATAATAATAATAATAATAATAATAATAATAATAAATGTTTAATCGTAAAAGGAGAAGTTATTTGGCTATTGAGAAACTTATGGCTTCGTACATGCAGTTAACATTTTTTATGTGCATGACTTCATCCTTCGTACTTACTGCAAGAATTCCGGGACTTCTCATTCTCAAGCTCTTGTTACCGGTGCATGAGACTTCTCTGGCTCTCCTTTTCAGTTGCTCTCGCTTACGAGAGTGAGTGGGAGTAAGGCAGAGTTTGACTGCCTTTTGTGCACATGCATGCATACACACACACACGTGTTTACAGAGGTCCGCTTTCTCCCTCCTTTCCCATCTTTGTTTTGCTTTATATTTCTCCATATCCATCTGTTAGACGGCAGTCCTGCAGTGGTACTAGTACCATGGCATTGAATGACACTAAAGCCGGAGAAAATTAAAACCCTCAGCATGACTGTGAAGGTGGATTTACAGGGGTGTTCCTGAACCACCTGCACAGGCATGCCGAGGGATTTAATTTTCTCTGGCTTTAGTGTCATTTAAATGCCGTGGTACTAGTACCACCGTTGGACTCAAAGTGTTAAGCCTAGTGGTTGCTTGGTGCTTTATGAAGAGTAGGCTACATGCCAGCACTGGTTTTACCTTCTCCCCTTTCATCATCATCAAGACACTTACACTAAATATACCCTAATCCCACACTCCTCTCTATACACAATATGGGTGTTCCTATGTAATGTGGTCTACTGATGTGATGCATAAATTGAATATATATACGCTGACACCATGTATGGAACATGAAACATGAAAATTGCAGTGGGTAACATTGAAATGCACAATTTTTCACATTAGAGAAGGATTTGATTGTACATTAAATTAAAATATTTCAACATAACCTTATCATTGCAATTGTATTTTTCAGGAATATACTAAAGCATTACAGTATGTCAGAGCTTTTCTACAAATTGAACCAGGAAATCAACAAGTACAGAACTTAGAAACCCTAATCAAAAAGAGAATGGAGAAAGGTTTGTTTCTGTTATTGTTTGTTTATAAAGTTATTATTTGTTCAAGTTTTAAGTTTTTTTTTCACTTTTTAATTTTTTTAAAGAAATTCTTTTATTGTAGTGACACAACCATTGAAGTCAAGTAGAAACATTAATACTGGTATTTTCTTTGGTTTAGGGTAGGTTCCTGGATCTTATTAAAGATCTCAGGAATTTTTATACTACAAACTATTTGTTTTAATTACAAATATGGTTGGTTGGTTGGTATCTAATGGCGAGCACTTGATAATGAAATCATTCGCTCTCTTGCACTCCAATATTTAGCAGAAAGGCTGGTCTCTTCCACAAAAACTGGACAACGGAGGAGATGGTTTCTTTCCATATCTTCATTTAAATTGCAAAAAAGGGCATTTAGGTGAATCTGTTATGCCAATTCTGTGTAGGTGTTTATTCAAGCAATCATGTCCTGTTAGCAGTCTGAATGTTGCTACTGCAGATTTTCTTTGTAATGTAGTAAATGTCATAAGCTTGTAGATTTTCCCATTCCTTTCCAGATGTTTTGGTGGTGTATTCTTCTCTAAGTTTATTGATGTATTTATTTGAGATAATTCTTTGTCCTCAGAGAACAAAAAGGAACAAAAAACAATAAAAGAGAACCTAAAAAATTACATAAAATCAACAAGCAGTACAAAAAGATAATATTTTTAATAAGAATTTCAACATTAAAGAGTTAAATATAGCCATCAATAGTTTAAAATTAAACAAATCTCCAGGAGCAGATAATATACATGCAGAATTTCTCAAACACCTTGGCAATAAAGCCAAAACTCAATTACTCTCCCTTTATAATCTTTCTTGGAACACAAAAGTTCCTGATGATTGGAAAAAAGCTATTATAATACCTATTTTGAAAACAAAAAAATCAGCAAATACTTTTTCGAATTATCGCCCAATAGCACTAACTAGTGTAATTGTTAATTACAAATATAATATAATATTAAAAATGCCCTAAACATATTACATAATTTTTAGAAGAATAATTTTATTATATTAATATAAAAAATATTATTCTGAGAGATAGTATTTTGTAAAATTCATACAAAAAAAAAACATAATCAGAAATCAGTTTGTTAGGGATTTAGTAGGAAAAATTGACAGATGTGATGAAGAAAATGAGATTAAAAGTGTTCAGGCATTTGAAAGGTAGGTTAGTTAGTATATTATAGTATTTTAAAATATTTGTTAATTTTTAACAGGCCTATGGTAATATTGAGTCTACTGCTGTGGTCTCGAGGTAGCATGCTGCCTTGTCACGCAGTGGGCCCAGGTTCGATCTCTGGTCTGGACAAGTTTCATGAGTGAGGTTTTTTCGGGTTTTTTCTTACCTGTAAGACAGATGTCAGGATACTTTAAGGCCCAAACAGTCCTGAACATCATCTGGCCATCATTATCGTCAATATCATATTCATATTAGATTAAGTTTAGGATTAAGGCGTCTCCTGGCGTATCATTATCATCGTCATCACCCATCATATCATTGGGGCAGCATATCCTGCCTTTCAGGTGCCCCAACTAGGGCTGATACAACAAAAACTAAACAAATAATAAGCACATGTGAAATGAAGATTTTAAGATCTATTCAGGGAAAACATTATTTGATAAGGTACACAATACAGAAATTATAGACAAATGTCTGCCTTCCTTTGGTCAGCAACCAATTGAAGGGACTATTATTATGCTTTCAAGTCTTATACGAGAATTTCCCGGAAGGATCAAACTATTTACGCTTGAGGGAAAATTGTCTATAGGATCGTAACAGGCCTTGGCCTAATACTTGGAAGGAAGGAGAAGAAGAAGAATAGACAAATGTCAAATTCAAGACATAACCAAATTTATTATAGACAGACGAAAATGTTGGAAAGATCATATAGAAAGAATAAGGGCATGCTGTAGCGTAGTGGTTAAGGCATTACACTACAAGCTGAAAGGTCGAGGGTTCGACTCCCGGTGGGGTCAGGATTTTTAAACTGACCCAAACCCTCTGGTGGCACTATGGCCCTGGGGTCGACTCAGCCTCTAATTGGAATGAGTACCAGAAGCTTGTTCTGGGGGTAAAGGCGGTCGTCATGCAGGGCTGACAACCTAGCTGACATCAAGTACTGAATGTCCAGAAAAGTGGGAGCCTTAACCTCCTACTACCCCAAGGTCCTCCTAAGGCCTGTAGTGGGATCTCTTTACCATTTTTTTTATATAGAAAGAATGGAAGACAACAGACTTGCAAAAAGAACTAAAGAAGATAGACCAATGGATGAGAGAAGAGCAAGAGGAAGACCAGCCAAGAGATGGATAGATAGTTGATTCACATCTAATACGTCTTCCTCTGAGGAGTGATTTGGAAAATAAACAGGATGAAAATCCTACAAATTAAGAAAAAGGAGAAGAAGAAGATGATTTTATATTGTATTATAGTCTCCTTTGTTTAAACTGCTCATCACATGTAACTTTTTTTACATCTTCACTATAAATAGTTCTAATTTTAACACAATTAAAGAGAACATTTCTGCCTGAACCAGAATTTTAATTCAAGATCTCTATCTTAAAGTGCTGGCAACTTCAGGAGCAAGTATATTTTTTTCTCCTTAATTCCCTTGTCTCTATAGTAGTGAAACTTTATTAACAATACAATAGGGTTGCTTCTAAATCAAGAATACTTTTATTTTCTTGCTACTGTTATATTCTAATAAAATAATGCAATATACACTATTGGTACAAGAGAGGATAAAAAATTAACACCTAATTTGGCTTAGATATACACATTTTTTCTATGACCCTCTCACAATTAAGAGATAACTTACATTCATCATGGTTAATACATGCTTGTAGGTGATAACCGCTGTGGTCTCGAGGTAGCGTGCTGCCTTGTCACGCAGCGGGCCCGGGTTCAATCCCCGGTCGGGGCAGTTTTTCTGGGTGAGGTTTTTATCGGGGTTTTTCCTCACCTGTATGATAAATGTCAGAAAAACTTTAAGGCCCAAACGGTCCCCGAAATCATATGGCCATCATCATCCTTATCATTATCATCGCCATCATCATCCTTCACCGGTGTGGAAAGCAACGGGAAGCTACCACACCTACGATTCCCTAGTAAAGCTGCAAGCATAGCATGAAAATGCTATGATTGCAGTGAAGGACCTACCTTTGGGCAGAATTACTATGGATGGTAGGTGATAAGTCAACATGACATCAAAACTCTTAGAAACAATGATACTCCTGCTCCTCATACTACGTCAGTAGCTGTCTCCTTACCTAAAAGGATAAAGTTAAAGTGATTCCACTGTAGGCCTTAGGAGGCCCTTGGGGTAATAGAGGGTTAACGGTCATTTATAGACAATTGCATGAAATGTAAGTTGGGTTGTCAATCCTGAACATATATCTGGTACTCATTTCTGTTAAAGGATGAGTGGATCCCAGGGTTATATTGCTGTCAGAATGTTTAGGGCAGTTTAAAAATTTTGAACCTTATTATGAATACATAGTCTTTTATATAGATTTTTTATTGTTTTATAGATTATTTTAATTATTCAAGCAAAGTCTTTCGAAATAGAGTTTAGACATTCAAAGTCTGTTGAAATAGAGTTTAGACATGATATAGTTCAGAGCAAAGTTTGCATAGCTAACTGTACACATCCCTACATTTAGTTTATTGGAATGTTAGTGAGTACAGTTAGGGTAACTAAAGGTCAAATTGAGTATATAACACTTGAGAAGTGAGGGTCTCGTGTCTGTCTGTTGATGTGTGACAACCAGAGGTGTTGATGGGTGAGTAAGCTACCATTTTTCTTAATATGTGTCAGGGACTTTTTGTAAAAAAATCAATTACCTTAACTATCTTGATACATGCTTTTCAAGGGATAGTAGAATTCTAAACAATGTAGACTGTTTTAATACTATATTTTCAAAAAGGGATATAACATTTTTAAACATGTAGATTAGGGTAGATATATAACTTCCACAGCTCCCACTCTCTCAAACCCCAGAAAGTACTGTAGTTTTTAATATAGGCTTAGATTAGTTATTTAGGGCTAGAATACTTAGGGATTCTAATTATTTATACCTTAGTAATAAAATAGTTTAAAATAAGACTTCTTTTGATGTTTTTATTATTAATTTAACATTTCTCAATGAAAGATAAATTAAATTTGAAGAGAAAAATTTAAGACTTCTTTTGTTTATTTCAACACATGTATAACTGTACATCCTCATACTAATGCTCGGCTAGATAAACGCTACCAGATTTTCCAAGTCCCGAAGGTCCTTTAAGCCTAAGAAATCCATTTGGGGTTATAATAAACCTACTACCTTCTGTCTTGTAATTTGTTGCCTCCTTACCTCAGAGCTCTGTACCTTATTTAACAAAGTGTCAAAAGAAATGTTACTTATAGTTCAGAGGTATATATTGAGTTTTCCTATTAATTGAAGAGATTGTTGAATTTGTTTTTCACTAATTTTATACCATATTTATCTGAATATAAGATTACTTTTTATTTTTTACAGTGTATAGTAAGCTACATACGAGGGTCACTGGATAAGTTTTGAGACATGGCAGTATGGCCACAGGAATGCAATAAACTAATATACCATTTGAAAGCCCAACTCTCGAACATCAAAACCATAGCCGGTATAATGATTCCTTTCAGTTGTCTCTGAGCAGCACCTTTGTGAAGTAGTCTGTGCGTGGTCAAATCAAACATGTCCTATGAAGCATGAGAGGGAGTATTTTCTTGCTATGATTTTGTATGATTATAAGTGCAGTTTAAATGAGTCGCAAACACTTGAAAAACTCACACAAATATTTGGGGACCTTGCTCCTTCATGTGCATCAATTTTCCGATGATTTCCTGAATTTAATAGGAAGAGAACATCCCTTAAAGATGAAGGGAGAAGTGGGAGGCCAACAACAGTGGTGACAGAGGAAACTGTCTCTACAGTGGAGACTCTGATTAAGGAAGATCTACAACTGACCTATAAGGACATCGAGGGGGGCCTAGGGATTAGTTTGCCAAGTGTTTCCACCATCCTGCACCAATACTTAAGAGTGAGGAAAATTTCTTCTCGGTGGGTGTCACACCACTTGTCAGAAGGGCATAAACGCACTAGGGTGGAATTGTGTAGAGAAATGCTGGCTAGATTCAACAACGGGGACTACCGCCAGGTGTCAGACATAGTGATAGGTGACGAAACTTGGATCTACCAGTATGACCGTCAAACAAAGCACCAATCATAGGTGTGGGTCTTCCCAGATGAGCAGCCTCCGACCAAAGTCCAAAAGACCTACGAGTGTGGGGAAGAAAATGATGGTCACTTTCTTCTCAACAAGTGGTCATCTGGATACAGTTGTACTAGAGGATCAGAGGACAGTTACTGCTAAATTATATACAGAAGTCTGTCTCCCCAAAGTCTTCTCAAAGATCCAGGAGAAGCGGCCAAAGACTGGACTGCAGGGAATTCTCCACCATGACCATGCCTCTTTGCACACAGCCAATGCAACAATTAGGTTTCTGGAAAAGACACCTGTGAAATTAATGTCTCACTAAGCCTACAGTCTGGACCTAGCCCCATGCAACTATTTCCTGCTCCTGAACGTGAAGAACTGTGTGCGTGGACACCAATTTCCTAGCCCAGAAGATGCTGTTGGAGGAGCTTAGTGCAATGTCTGAGATCGAGTGGTGTGGCTTCTTCCAGAAATGGTTCCAGAGGATGCAACTGTGTATAGAATCTGCTGGAGAGTACTTTGAAAAGAAATGATAGGTATGGAAACTCTGTCATGACCCATTGTTACTCATCACAAAACTTATCTAGTGACCCTCATAGCTGCTCGTTGGCAAGATAAATATTTTTATAGTACATAGTCATAGCTTGGAAATCATTGCAGACAGAATGCAATAGTGATTAAATATATGCAGTTGAAATTTAATATATGTTAGTTATTAGCCATAGGAAAACAGGAAAAGGTGTTGTGGTAGAAAGTGTCTCAACAACGGCATTTGCGAAACTGAAATCATAAGCAGTAAAGACGAGAGGAGAATTGTCTTATGCATGTTAAAATAAATAATAGTTTAAAAAACTAAACACGCTTTATTAGGAAACCAAACTAAAAAATGAAAAATAATTTTAATTTACAACACGCTTGGGATAAAATTAAAGTAGTCAATAAAAAAATCATCTCCAACACATCTAGAATGAAACTAGAGTTATCTACAAAAAAAAATAATTTTACCATCAAAAGCGTGGGGTGCTTTTTATGGTTTTTACGTTTCCTTCTTAGAGACTTACTTTTACCAATATCTGTTTATTATCAAATATATAAATTGATATAGAGCACCCACGCTTTTGATGGTAAAATTATTATTTTTTGTTGATAACTCTAGTTTTATTCTAGATGTGTTGGAGATGATTTTTTTATTAACCACTTCAATTTTATCCCAAGCATGTTGTAAATTAAAATTATTTTTAATTTTTTAGTTTGGTTTTCTAATTAAGCATGTTGTTTTAGTTTTTTTAAACTATTATTTATTTTTTTTTTAGTTTGGTTTTCTAAAAATGTAAATGTCTTTAAATTTGATGCTATTGTAGTATGAACTAAAAGTAATACTCTTCTAAAAAAAGGGCCGGATTTGAACCAGTGACCTATGGACTACTGAAGTTATATACCACTACAGTCCACCACTCTACCAACTGAGCTACCACAACGATAGACTGAAAAGTCGGTATGTCCGCAACCTATTATACCGGTCTTTATTTTTTTGATGTCCTGATGTTCCTGGCCTGGATCTTAGAAAAAATTGATGAAATTATTGTATTGTCATTGGTCCTTTACAAGTATAAAAAAGTTTCAAGTCGATCCAATGTTTTTAAGTGGGTGAAAATCGTATTGAAGGATTCCATTACATAGATAGATACAGGTCAAGCTAATATAAAGCGTGTAATGAGGTGCTGATAAAAATCCGATTCCGTACAAAAAGTGGTTTTGTAGAGTTCCGATTCCTACTGTTCATGGATACATTATGTTGCTAATTTCAAGTTGATGGAGAATCTTTGAATAATTATGTAGCGAGGATAATGTTTAGTGTCTGTGAAGATCAAAATTCATGAATGGTGACAAATTATCTAAAAATTGAGTAGCTCTGTTTCATTTCAATAATCATTTATTGGACTAAAGAAGAAGAGATATCACAAGCTGGAAAGATAAGTATGTGCAAGAAAAAAATTCATGAAAGGCCTCTTCAAAATATTTAAATATGAATTGGAATTAATATTTAATTTTAGGAAGTTATATTTTGAGGTTATTTTAATTATATTATTTTTGGATTGGAATTGGAATGATGTTTTTATTATTAATTTAACACTTCTCACTGAAGGATAAGTTATTTTTGGAGAGAAAAATTATACGCTTAGACTGGGTTTGAACCTAGGACCTTTGGCTTCAAATATAATTTATCCTTCAGTGAGAAGTGTTCAATTAATAATAAAAAACATAAAAAGAAGCCCTACTGGCTTTATAAAGTAGTGTTTAATTTCCCAATAAATGTCTTCTTAAACAAGAAGCCGCCATTTGCGTGATCGAGCAAATGCTTGTAGCATTCGGCGATCGGGAATTAACCGTGAATAAGAGAAAACATTGTTAAAATTCATCGGAGAACATATTGTTTAAACAACTCACCTCATAGGATTCATGCTTCCATGATATCGCGATTTCAAACATAGTCATGTTCATCGTCAGCCATAACTCCGACTGACGAAATTCTTCGGCCGTCAACTATTCTATTGTCGCCATCTTCAGTGCTGCCATCTATGGTTGAATTTATGAACTTTGAAATCAATGTAATTTCGTTAGGGATATCAAAATTCATTGATCTATTTTTGTTTTTCTGAATGTATATTTTTTCCCAAACTGTCAATTCCAAAGGTTTCTCTACTTGTTTTAAAAGTTTAGCTTCTCTTCCAATTTTATGATGTTCTAATAAACTATGTGCAGCAATTGCAGATTTTTCAATTTCACAATTTTTAATATTTCTGAAATGTTCTTTTGTCCGAATTTCCAAATTCCTTTTTGTTTTTCCTATATAAACTTTATTGCAATCTTGACAATTTATTTGATAAATTCCAGATTTCCGATGAATTTTAATGATTATACCTCATAATGTTTACTTCCCAACATTAATTAAATATAGATTGGAATTTCTCAGGTAGCTCAGTGGTAGAGCATTGGTCTAGAAAACCAAAGGTCCTGGGTTCAAACGACATACTCAGCATATAATTTTTCTCTTCAGGTATAAAAAAATGAATTGGAATCTTTATAGCTCATCTCACATTTTATGAAGTGATGTGTATATCTTCGATTCATATTTATATACCATTGTTATTTACTTCATAATATCGCTTGTCATTAATTTTTTAATAAAAAGCCTCTTCTGTATTGGTAAGTTATTTTATATTTGGATTAACAAAGTTTTAGTCTTGATTATTAGATTGAAAAAATATGTTTACATAAATTAATTGGATATTTTTACATCTTACCTCATAAACGTCAGTGAAAATCACAGATGTTTATGAAGTGAGATATAAAAATATTCAATTAATTTATATAAATTGATAATTTACCTCTCGTAGTAATTTTATTAAATTGAAAATTATGTTTTTGTTTTATTTCAGAAGGCCTTCTAGGAATGGCAATGGCTGGTGGTGTTGTTTTGGCTATTGGTGGTTTGGTTGGATTAGGTCTGGCATTATCAAAAAGCAAATAATTAAATTATTCTATGTTAAGTTAAGAGAATATCCATCAATTAGTATGTGTTTCATAAAATCAGTGTGTTTATTATGACTCCAGTCTTTAATATATGGCATATCTGGGACCATCATTCCCAATGTTTTAATTAAAAAACGGAGTTCTAAGTTTATTACTAAAGTAAAATGACAATTTTTTTTTTCTGTTTTGTACATTTGCAACGCAGTAATGTAATGAAATGTCACTGTGATACATCTAATTCATTTAAGAACATTGATTTATTGTAAATGTTCTCTTTTTTTTTAGTATTTTTAGAATTTTTTGCTTTACTACATATTGTATAAGCTTGTATTTCACAATACACATGTGAGGATTATTGTATTTTAAGCCTATTTTTTTTGGTAGTAAAAAATTAATTATGTTGCTTATTTGTAGACTGTACTGTTTATATATTCAGAATTTAGACACTTTAAGCTTGTTTTCCCCAATCACTTTGTTACTAATAAACTATATTTTTGATTAAATTACATATAGGATTGAATTTTTATAGGAATAAATCACTATGAGGTTTAATTTAAGATAAATTAAAATGTTTCATACCTCCCCTCATAACCAGTCTTCTAAAGATATCATGATTTCAATGCCTTGGCGGCCTCATCTTCAGTACATAACATCAGTTGTCAAGATGGTACTGAAGATGAGGCTGCCAAGGCTTTGAAATCGCAAAATACTTAGAAGACTGGTTATGAGGAGAGGTATGAAACATTTAAATTTATCTTATATATAGGATCTTTGAATAATGCAGTTGTTTGGGTGCAAATTCAACCTAGTCCAGCTTAAGTGTACATAGAGGGAAAAAAATGATGGAACTGAAAAAACAGGAAAATGTTTTATCAAAATGTGGCCAATTATGAATTATCTTTATAATTAGGGTTATTTTATAATTATTACACATCTTATGAAACCCATAGATCCAATTCTGCATTCAATAAGACCCTCACAGGATCTTTATCCTCTGCTAACTGAATCCAATTCTTACCACTTCTGCAAGATCCACCAGAATGTTATCATCCCTCATAACTTAGGCCATCCTAATCATCTTTTCCCCAAAAGTTTTCTGATAAAAACTTTGAAAGTATTTGCACTGTCACTCATATGAGCTACATGACTTGCCAATATCAATAACTTTGACAATATTAATGGATCTTGGACTTCTGACAGGCTACAGCTTTCTAGAGGAAGGGTACAATTTTGCTCTTACATGGTGTGATGACAGCTAAAAGCAGGGAGAATGACTACAAGTTCACCAGAATTTGTAATGTATACGTGATGATATTTCACCATGTGTAGTACAAATGGATATATTTTAACCAGTATTTCGAAACAGATGTTTGATAGATGGAACAACATAAGTGAATATCATTGTATTTATGTATGTGTCAATAGCAATTCCCTAGCTCATTTTTGTATATTTTGTCACAGGTCAATTAATTTGTGGCTGTTCTCTTCTATTTCTGTGGCACAATTATGATATTTTACATTAAATTAAAAGCCTAAAAGTACCTTAATTAAAACACTGATAATTGTAACACAGACATAAATTAACTGAATACAAATATTTAGAATAAAAATGAAAACCAAGAACAATGGGAATTAACAATGCATAAGAGAAAAAATGTGTTTAGATTGGAGTGCTCAGGTAGCTCAAGTTGTATAGCATTGGCATAGAAAGCCAAAAGTCCTGAGTTCAAACCCCAGTCTGAGTGTATATTTTTCTCTTCAAATATAAATTAACAAAACCTGAACTTCGTGAAGTGCTTGTGTTTTGGAGAATTTTGCAACATTTAAAATTAATTTGGAAGATCATTTGAGCTGTGGGCAGGAGGGGATCATGCTGCAATTGGCTATTGTCAAGGTTAAGTGCATTGTTATGACAACACAGACAACAATTCTCAAATACTGAACTGTCAGAAGACCAAAGATCCATTAATTTCACTATAGATAATTTTAAAACATCACATCACAACATTTAAATACATATATTAGTTATTATTTTACTAATGATTTATTATGAGGAGTTTAAAAAGAAATTATTATTATTTTTAAAGTCTTTTTATAGTTCTGTGGTTTATTCTATGTCCTTGCCAATTTAAAAGTATTATTTGTGACCCGATTTTCTGGCCCTAGTAGAAGAAAAAATGCAGGGGTTTCATACTCTAAAGTTTATCACTCTGCTTTTATGAAAGGATGCTCACTAAATAATAATGAAAACATTTCACCTACCTCTTACTTATGCAAATAAAATAGTGTTACTAAATTACAGTTAAAAATCATCGGAGAACATATTGTTTAAATAACTCACCTCATAGGATTCATGCTTCCATGATATCGCGATTTCAAACATAATCATGTTCATCGTCAGCCATAACTCCGACAGTCGGAGTTATGGCTGACGATGAACATGATTATGTTTGAAATCGCGATATCATGGAAGCATGAATCCTATGAGGTGAGTTATTTAAACAATATGTTCTCCGATGATTTTTAATGATTATACCTCATAATGTTTACTTCCCAACATTAATTAAATATAAATTACAGTTGTTAAAAGAAAAGTGTAAGACTAAGTTAATGTTATTAATTCAAATAATTAATTCAAAAGAAAAGTCATAGACAGTACATAAGTCTCATTTGTAAAGAGTCAACTACAGGATATTACAGAAATAGATACCATTTGGAGGTGTATAGTGAACTAAGCAGTTGAATTTTGGCACTGCATGGTAGCATTTATTTTGGCAAACAGAAATATTCCAATAAGAGAGAAGAAAAGTTTATGGCTTTCCTCACAAAATAATTTTTTTATATATCTGTAAAACATACTAATATTGGAGTTTTTCCAGTAATTATTTAGTTACATCAGTTTAGAATGTCTAATAGACTGCCTTTACTTGTGAAACAATTTCTTAAATTATTTCTTTGCAACTTCAACTAACCAACCAGTCTTACAGAACACAATGGAATTTTGATAACACAAAATGTATCAAATAATATTCTTATTAAAGTGTTTATAGAAATGAGAGAAGACTGCTTAATTAAGAGTTGAGTATTCAATAAATAATTACGTTTAGGAAATGGAAATTGTTTATTTATACAGATTGAGAATGAAATGAAAGTCTTTATGGGATACTAATTAGAAAATGTCTTCCATTACTAAATTTATTCCATCAGTATTTTCTTTGCCATTAAAAAAACATTGCATTTCTTTTCAGTGAGTTGAACTCCTAATTTAATTTATACTGTGTATTTTAAGATTATGTTCTTTCTCCACCCTCGGTTGGAAATTTAACATGCCTTTGGTTTCTCCTTTGTACAATATAAGGTGTGTTCTAATGCCACCCACTGCATTTAACGTGCTTCGCGTTATTATATATAAAATACTCTTATTTTGTGTAATCTCACACAATAATTTGAAGGCTAGATTTAGCAAAACACAGTGGAATATGTTACATTATTTTGTTGTTATCAAATTTAGAATTCTTTGGGTGAAGCAGTCTAGATGATAAAAATTCCTTGTTTTGTTTTCAACTGTGCTAGACATCTGTTCTGATGTTTACTCCTCAGTTAGTCTTCCAGTTACAGCTGAGGAGACTATTGAAAGCACAGAAGTCTATTGCAGCTGCATATTAAGTATCAGAGTTTTTATCTCCTGAGTCATATTTTGTAAGAACAATGTCTGAACTATTAAGACATTATATATAATTGTAGGCTTTCACGGCCGGCGTCTTGATCCATATTTGGTTCGTCTTCCGGGCTTATAGGCCGTGGTCTGGTTGTCTTCTTACTCGACGTTTAACGCGCAGAAAACCTCCCCTCCACCCGGGGTTTAGCTATAAACAGAGAGACAGTTTCCAACGACCATCCAGTCTGCAGCCGACTGTTGAGGAGTTCACAGAAAGCACGCAGTATCTCCTGATGATGTCTACCGCAGCAGTAGACGAAACGTCGAGTAAGAAGACAACCAGACCACGGCCTATAAGCCCGGAAGACGAACCAAATATGTATTAAGACATTGTTATATTTTGTTTCCATAACAACTATAGAACTGAAAATCCACAACTGTTAATTGTAAACATAAAGTCTGCACCATCGTGGTTTTTAATTTCGTTGTATTTTCAGCATTTCATAGTTGTCACAAAAATAATAAAAATATATTTTAAAATACAATAGGAAGTAACATTAAGAGGTTTGTTTAATAATTAAGACATTTTGTCTGTACATTCTTATGGTTGTTTTTGTTGAACATATGTTTCAAGGCTGCTGAACCCCATCGTCAGCAATTACATACTGAATTTTTTCAAGTTGTCAGCCCTGATTCTTGATTCCTGCTCTCTCTACCTCTGATCCAATGAATTTACTAATGAGGTTCCTTTCTCTGGGAATTTCAAAATTCATAATTCTTTACTTGTTCTTCTGTATGTAGATTTTTTTCCCCATATGGTGAGTTCCTTTTTTGTTTCCTGTTTTAATAATTTTGTGTTTTTCTGACCAAACATGAGCAGCCACTGCAGATTTTCCTACTTTTTTACATATCTTATGTGTTCTTTAGTTCTAATGGTTAAATTTATTTTTGTTTTCCCTATGTATATATTGTGATAAGCTATCACAAGATGGTTAAATATCTTTTTGTTCTCTTTGTCATATGGTCGACAAAAACAACCATAAGAGGTAAGAATGTACAGACAAAATGCCTTAATTAATAAAATAAATATATAAAACCTTGGTCATGATTCAGATTTCAATTTTACAATTGATCAGTTAAGTCCAAGAAAAATGTGCGTTATCATTAATAGATTGTTTTTTGAAAGTTGAGATATCTGTCTAGGAACTATTGATTTAACACAAAATTGATAGGAAGTCACACTATGAGATATTTTATCAAAGAAATAGAATTGGTTTCTTACATCTCACCTCATATTGTGCGGGCGCGGGGTGAGGGAGATTTAGTTCAACCTCTATAATAAACCACGCTTCAGCTACCATTTGTGCGGGGTGAAACCACGCAGACTGCCGCCATTTATCCGGGATCGGGTTTTGTTGCTGCTGCCTCTATTAACGTGGATCTGCTTTCCTGCAAGGTTATCAATCACAAAGTTGCTTGCCTTGGGCCCATAGAAGGCAGCAATCGATTCATCTTTCTCTCTCAGATATATTGACATAAATAAATAATGATTCTCAAATACATAGAGTGAGTGAAAATGATTATAATTGTCATTCAAGAAAGCTAAACAGCAAAATAGCTGGAAATAATTTCCTACGTGAGTGAATTTCCGTATAGGATTGAAAACAACTACGTGCACATCAATGAAGTAGCAGATAAATTGTGTAAAAGATGACTTTTAATAGAAACAAGTTGTCTGAAGTAAAAACAAATTAACAAAGACATTTCGATCATTCAATTAAACAAAAATATAAACAAATAAATAACGATATTCTTACAATAGAAAAAACCACACCATACCTCACGCCACACTCATGCTAGCATCCGAACCAGGGGCCACTTCTTCCCTGGTATGCCAGACCAACTAAACCACGCCGCTTCTCGGCTTCAGACCAGCTTGTCCATTAGAGCTCCAATCGCATCGTGGACTGGATGCTGATTCAAACTTTGAATCTGCTCAAAGAACTGAACGATGAATGCTTGAATGATTGAATGATAACGTTCTGCCAGTGCACCACGTATATGAAGGTTCCGAGGTAGAGGGGAGATGCGCCGTAGACATTATGCAGCGGGAAGGGTAAAGAGTAGAGAGAGGGGGTAAATACAAGGAGAAAGGGATATTGGCATAGTTCATAAATATTCCAGTCTAGGGAGGAGAACGACGTTACAATAATGAGCCGAAAAACACACTTTCGGTTCAATATTACTTTCTCTCTCTTTCTTGGACTGGTTTCAAAAGATTACCCTTCATCAGCCAACAACCGCATGTACATACACAGTGATTGTTGGTGATTGTGAATCCCTTCAAAGTAGACTAAACTAAGATAAAGAGCTTATATGAAGTGAGGTGTAATGAACCAATTCAGTTTCTTTAAATTAATGATTTTTAAAATTGATGATCCAGTAAATTTTTGCTGTTTTGCACGAACACTGTAGCACCTAATTTTATTGGTTGGTTACTTATTGACTCAAGTTCTGCATATACTGACTAACTATAGAGTTTTGCTCACATAATTAACAATAGATTCCAAAATAATAATAAAAAAAACAGTCATCTTTAAATTATGTTTTTATTATTGATTTAACATTTCTCACTGAAAGATAAATTATATTTGAAGAGAAAAAATTTCGCCTAGACCGAGACACCAACTGAGCTACCGAGGCGAGTTACGATCTAGACACAAATTTTTTTCTTATATACGTTGTAATTCCCTCTTGCCAAATGGTTTCAAAAGCATTTGGCGAGAGGGAATTACAACGTATATAAGAGAAAAATTTGCATCTAGATCGCAACTTGCCTCGGTAGCTCAGTTGGTAGAGCATTTGGCGCGGCAAGCCAAAGGTCCCGGGTTCGAGCCTCGGTCTAGGCGAAAATTTTTCTCTTCAAATATAATATATCTTTAAGTTAATTAAAATGTAATTGTTTAACTCTGTCTCTCTGAATTTATGCAATATTATCTAAAAAAAAGAAAAAAAATGAAGGGAATGTGACTTCTCTCAACACAATCTAATATATCAAATTCATAAAAAAGAAGAAAAAACCCTTCCTTTGTCCATATTTTTTTGTTTCTACATTAGGTATTTCTAGATGTTATTCCCAAACTTGTAATTTAATAATTAAAACATTTTGTCTGTTCATTCTTACCTCTTATAGTTGTTTGTTTGTCGAACATATGTTTCAGGGCTTCTTCGACAAAAAACAACTCTAAGAGGTAAAAATGAACAGACAAAATGTTATAATTATTAAACAAACCTCTTAATGTTACTTCCTATTGTATTTAAAAAAATGTAATTTAATGTTATTATTCATTTCATACATCTTAATGATGGATAAATCATATTTGAAGAGAAAATGCATGCTTTCAGACTGGGGTTCAAGCCCCAGTCTGAGCATATAATTTTTCTCTTAAAATATTGTAATTTCATATTTTTTAAATTCTTTTGGTCTACTTTACTTTCATAGATATAAATTCTGGCACTGATTGGAACTCATTAATTCTTTCCCTGGCAGCATGGATATTTAATATTTTAATCCTAGGATAACCTGGCAGGCAATTTAACACAGTTCTGAAATGCATGCACTGAAATATCGTGACCATACTATTGTTAGTTATAAGCTGAAATTTACAAGGAATGATGGCAGAACATTCTATTATATAATAAACATATTACAGTACCTGGATACAATTTTTTAGTACTTCTTTTTGATATGATAGTTGCAGAAACATTGAGTTTTATACAGAGCCGCACCACAGTTAGAATACATCACACTTAATTAAGTTATGTAGGTAGGAAATAACACTATGAGGTTTATTTTAATTTTGTTGAGTTGTTTCTTGACTCACCTCATACTTCTTAACTCCTCGCAGATCCAGATTTTGTCACTGTATTTGTGACATTCTCAATGCTGTTCACGTTCACAACTGACGTCCAATGGTCTCCTCTCCTGCAGACTGACCTCCATGCCATCTGATGGCTGACAGACGAACTTCCGAATCAATCCCCTCTCCTTATCACCAGGTATTTCAAAATTCATAGTTGTGTTTTTATTCTTGCATATGTAAATTTTTTCCCAAATTGTGAGTTCCTTCGGTTTGGGAAAAAAAATACATATGCAAGAATAAAAACACAACTATGAATTTTGAAATACCCGGTGATAAAGAGAGGGTATTGATTTGGTAGTTCGTCGGTCAGCCATCAGATGGCACGGAGGTCAATCTGCAGGAGAGGAGACCATTGGACGTCAGTTGTGAACGTGAACAGCATTGAGAATGTCACAAATACAGTGATGAAATCTGGATCTGCGAGGGAGTTAAGAAGTATGAGGTGAGTCAAGAAACAACTCAACAAAATTACATCACACTTGTTTCTTTTTTTCACTCCATGGGATTTCACACTTTAGCATTTGAGCACCCTTCTTTTTAATTGCACACATGACTAATTTTGTTTGTCTATAGACCACCTTGTAGCCGAGAGTCAAAGTGTTTCTTTGGAGGTCTCTTCAATAGTGTTTGTATGCCACTCAAAGTTGGCACTTGAGAATCCTCATCTGTATCTTCTTCGCACAACTTTGGTGTTATTGTGGATTCAATACAGTCTAGTAGAAAAACATTTGAAAGCATAGCCCTTTTCTTTATACTTTTGTGCAGAGGTGTTTTTTTTAGCAAAATGAATTATACAATGTACCCATTTTTAGCAGTAGTACATAAATTTCTTGATCCACTTGATGGTTTTATGGCAACAAGCATATGATCTGTCCTATCTACCACTTGCATATGATGATTATAGTCCATAACAATTTCAGACATTCATTTTCTCTCCTTGGCGGTTACGCTTATCAGAATCCACTATTTTTGCACTGTGAATGGCAGAAATAAGTTTCACTGGCCTCTTGTCTTTTCATACTCTATGTTTCCTCACAAACGTAGATTCACCCTTTTTTAGATTTACGTTGTTGGTTTTCAGATATTTGAGGACACACTTATCCAGACGAAATATTTCAGAAACATGTGTTTCTTTAGAAAGAATTTTTTAAGTATATAAATGGTTGACTGTTGCTTTAGACATCAATTTTGGTCCACTGTCACCAATAAAAGGAATGATTTTAGGAACAATATTGTCCTTTGTCTATTTTTCAGACGTGATTTTTTTTTTGTTGAAGTATGCATGCTATTTCTTTTAAACTACTGTCATTATTTTCAGTTTCTGGAACATTTTCTTCAAATTTGTCAAGGTCTAGTAGAATCATCACTTATGGCACAGATTTTATTAAGAAATGCTAAAGTTCTGCAGGATCTAAGTTCTGACCTTTCACGCAAAGCCATGTAGAAACTGATACGAAAAATGCAATTACAAATGTGAATAAAAATTAGAGTGAAACAGCTGAATAAACACACTGCTGGAGTTGAAGAAAGAACATTCCTCAATAAGCTGATAAAGTTTTGTCTGAAGTGAAAGGGTATGTGACAAAGTGTGTAAACATGCCAATGCTAGACAAGTGTTGGATTTGTCTTGGTGTAATATCACAGCAATTTCTGGGAAAGGGGTATGAACTAGAAGCCTAAAAGGGCAGGATTATTAATAATTGATGAAGAGAAGATAATGGAAATCTGTTTATCTTAAGACAGGAATTGTTGCCCATAACTTTAAGCATGGTATCTTCATATATCCTCAATCTGTACTTTAATTTCCTGCATTGTATATTTCCACAATATCAAACTAATATTTATAAAATCATGTTCGTTAAATGTTACTTGTCAGGTGGTGATTAAAATACGATGTCAGTAATTTAATATTTAAAAAAAAAAGTACCAATTATGTGTACGCTCGCTGGTTATAAAACCGATACCTCTCTAATCATGGCCTTATAAAGTTAGCAGAACCTTTATCGAACCAGTAGAGGTAATGTTCGTGCAACACAAAGACATGGCGTTTTAATACCATTATGAAACTGATATCTCATGTAGTTTAACTCTTTTTGTTACAATTAAAAAAAAATACTATTTTTAATTTTAAGTAACCAGGGATCCAGTATTATGTCCTCCCAACTTTTAAGATTATGCACTGGGAGAGGATTTTACTTACAAGGGAACTGTGAACAATTGCATGCCGAAAAAACCTACCTTGAAATTTCTCTCAGAGAAGCTTTGTGATGTACCAAGGCCATGTCCAAAAAATGTTTCTTTTTTAACAAGGCACAAAAATCAAAGCTATAATCTAGCAATGGCAACCCACTGTGTGAAGAAAATAGACTCTCTGTGTAAGTAAAAGCAGTATATAGTGTGGCAGGACACAGCTTGCAGGCAGATTGTCGAGGTTATCCATTTCACCAATTCAGGAGTTATATTACCTCCTATAGTTTAAATGAGAACTTTGGCTCTGAATTTTAGTGTGTTGCTGTTAAAAAACGCTTTTTTTTTTGGACATGGCCTTGGTATATAACAACACTTCTCTTGGAGAAATTTAAAGATAGGTTTTGGCATGCAATGGTTGACCAGTTCCTTTGCTAAAACAAAAAACTGTAGCTGAGTAACTTAAAAACACAAAATTTTCAATATTTTTACAAATTTCTATAATAAGAATTTTATTGTGGAATTATATATCATATTAGGTAGAATATTTTTATCACTCACCTCATATTGTTCTTCTTATTTGATTATAAACTAGTTTCGGAACATAGTTTCTGTTCCATCCTGAGTATCGTCACGACCGTTGTTCTGTCGTCTTGAAGAGTTGTCCTTCTCTCCTTCCATTGGCTGACTGAAAAACCTCGAAACCAGGTCATTCTCACCGGGAATGACATGGTTTCGAGGTTTTTCAGTCAGCCAATGGAAGGAGAGGACAACTCTTCAAGACGACAGAACAACGGTCGTGACGATACTGAGGATAGAACAGAAACTATGTTCCGAAACTAGTTTATAATCAAATAAGAAGAACAATATGAGGTGAGTGATAAAAATATTCTACCTAATGAATATACCTCATAGTGAGAATTCCTAAAATAAGTATATATCATATGTTCAGTGTATCAGACTGTGTTACCCTGCTCATATAAATTATATATCGTGTTTATTACTTAGATGTTAGTTTGTGAAGGTAGACATTCCAGTTGTAAATTTGCAATTGATATAAAAGTGTAAATATTTTATATATAGTTTGCATTAAGTATGATGGGATTGTAATATTTTGTATATCTGTAGATTGCCATGTTTGTAATTCAAATGTATATATAAAAAGTTCTGCACTACTTGAATTCTTTTGTCTGATAAGGAAAAATGTCTAATTTTCCTTTAGTATACAGGAATAATTACAGTGATTCATACCCAAAGAAGCTAAAGCTTATTTTCAAAACTAATTGGATTACAGTAAAACCTAACCATACTGAAACCATAATTCAACAATGACTTGTCACCATGCTCACTTCATCATCATCATCATCATCATGAACAAATTCGTTTTAGGCCATGTGGCCTGTACGGTAAACCTAGTGAAGATGGTCTTGATCTTTCCACCGATGTTTTGGTCTTCCTTGGTCCCTATGTCCAGTTGGGGTATATTGGAATGCCAATTTTGGAAGTCTATTTCTTGCCATTCTTCTCAGATGATTTTTCCATTCTTGTTGGTATCTTTGGATATCTTCATTTAAACTTGCTACTCCAAGTTTTCCTCTGATAGTGGTGTTCCTTTGGTGATCCAGTCTAACTCCTAACAATGATCGTAAGAAGCGCATTTGGCTTACTTGAAGTTTATGAGAGTTTCTTTTATTTAAAATCCAAATTTCACTTCCGTATTTTAGAGCAGCTTTTGATGTGACGCCATGCTCACTTATGGTTCTAAATTGTGGGTTAAACTGAGCCAACGGGAGTGAATTTTTCAGGGTTTAAAAAAATGTGAGAATAGCTTCTTCTGATAAGGAAATTTAAGTTGCAGCTCATAGATTTATTGTGTACAGGTATTACAGGACAAACTTCTAGGAACATTAGGTCATGCAGAGAGGATAATTTTTTTTATTAAGGTACGTAATACTCTGAAAAAGTTTTAAGAGTTCTGTACATTGGTCATGGTGCATGCTAAGTCATTTAACCAAGTCCTAGGTAATTGTTATTCTTAAGTTATGTAGATAGGAAATAACACTATGAGGTTTTTTAATATTGTTTATTTTTTCTTTCACTCACTTCATACTTCATAACTCTTCTCAGACCCAGGTTTCGTCACATCATTTGCGACATTCTCAATGCTGTGTCACATTCACAACTGATGTCCAATGACCTTCTATCCTGTAGACTGATCTCCGCGCCATCTGATGGCTGACCGACGAACTTCCGAATCAGTCCCCTCTCCTTGTAACCGGGTATTTCAAAATTCATAGTTGTGTTTTCATTCTTGCATATGTAATTTTTTTCCCAATTTGTGAGTTCCTCCGAAAAATGATTACAGCTTAGGTAATTTAATAAAAACCAACAAAAATGAAAAGATTGAAGACTGCAAAAAATCTGGAATTTATCAAATTAGTTGTAAAGATTGTGAAAAGATATACATAGGAAAAACAAAAAGGAATCTAAATACAAGATTAAAGGAACACCTCAGAAATGTTAAATATGGAGAAACGGAAAAATCTGCAATAGCTGCACATGCCTGGTCAGAAAAACATAGAATAGAAACCAAAAGAAAATTACTTAAACAATTGGAAAAACAAGGAACTCACAATTTGGGAAAAAATTTACATATGCAAGAATGAAAACACAACTATGAATTTTGAAATACCCGGTTATAAGGAGAGGAGATTGATTTGGAAGTTCGTCGGTCAGCCATCAGATAACGTGGAGGTCAGTCTACAGGATAGAAGGCCGTTGGACGTCAGTTGTGAACGTAACACAGCATTGAGAATGTTGCAAATGATGTGACGAAACCTGGGTCTGAGAAGAGTTACGAAGTATGAGGTGAGTGAAAGAAAAAAATAAACAGTTGTTATTCTTCACTCTATTTGAATTTGTGAGGGTATCATTAGACATGAAGTATGAGTTCTCAGGGTAGGGGACGATGAATTGTATTTGGTTAAGACAATATGCTACAAGCTGGAAGGTTGAGTCCCGGTGGGGTTGGAATTTTTAAACTAACCCAAACCTTCTGGTGGCACTATGGACCTGGGATTGACTCAGCCTCAAATGAAATGAATGCCAGATACTTGTTCTCAGGATAAAGGTGGTTGTCACACAGGGCCGACTCCCAGCTGACATTAAGTGCCAATTGTCTAGATAAGTGGGAGCCATAATCTCCTATTATCCCAAGAACCTCATAAGGCCTGTAGTGGGATCACTGTACCTTTACTTACATTTATGAGTTCTTTGGCCTGATATGATGTGTTACGGCAAGGATAAGTGAAATGGAAAACATGTTCATCACATCTATGATCAACAGTATCCTAACAGAAGACATCCACACTTAAATACTTTTGCAGCAATTCAATGCCTTTGAGAAACAGGCAACCTTCGGCATGTTTGTGATGGAAGAAGCATTGTGAGGACATAGGAGCTTGAGAATGATGTAGTTTAGAAATTTATACAGATACTTTGAACCAGCACACATGCTGTGGTCATGCTATGTGTATAAATTGCATATCCATTTGTAGGTTATTGCAAAAGTATAGTTAATTTGTATAGTACGAGGGCGGATCGGAAAGTAACGCACAATATTTTTTTTCTGCCTTGGTATTGCAGCTAGAACGTTGAAATTTCACAGAGATATAGTTTGAAGTTTTCACTACAGATGGTATTTTTTTCTCAGGTGCACCTCTTGCGAGAGAAGCTTGAACTATGCAACAAAGATGGCGCGCATGCTACAGTCGTCCACCTGTGAGGATCGGAAAGTAACGCACAATTATTTTTTTTTAAAAAGTTTAATAGTAAAAAAAAGGAAAAAAATCACAAATGAACTTATATCTTTTACCTACTTTTCGACATAGTCACCAACTTTCTCAACACATTTTTCCCATCGTGTTGCGGGATTGCTGCTGTTATCGGCCGGCCGGAGCGTGGCGAATCACTAAGGTTCACGCGTCCCTCTTGGGAGAATGTGCACCACTTGGAGACATTGCTACGGTCCATACAATCATCCCCATACACGCCACGCATGTCCCTGTGAATTTCACTGGGTTTATGCCCTTTGGCCCACAAAAATCGAACAACACTTCTCTGTTCCTCACAGGTGGACGACTGTAGCATGCGCGCCATCTTTGTTGCATAGTTCAAGCTTCTCTCGCAAGAGGTACACCTGAGAAAAAAATACCATCTGTAGTAAAAACTTCAAACTATATCTCTGTGAAATTTCAACATTCTAGCTGCAATACCAAGGCAGAAAAAAGATATTGTGCGTTACCTTCCGATCCGCCCTCGTATCTTCATAAGTTTCAAGTATGGAACTTAGAGATTTTATACCTCATGTGCAATTTGTATGTGGTTTCTCCATGCAGTGCTAATGGTGTTGCCTTTCCCTCACACCTGTTATTTACAGATGAGATCTACTTTATTTGTGACAGTTATTTTAACAGCAGGAATATTCACATCTGAGACTATGAAAAATCACAAGTGATTGCTATTCAAAATCACTGACAAAAAATTATTAGTTCATTTGCTGTGATTTATAATTCTGCCAACAAGATTAATTGGACAGATCACCTACAGTTACTGCAGATCATACTTCTGAACTTGCTGGTTGATTTAATTCTAAATTAATATAAAAAATTATAGAATATTCACCTGAAAGGTCCGTCTCCTCAACTTAATTAATCATTTAACTGTAGCGCTTTCGGGACTTGTCCCATCATCGGCAGGATTCAAAAGTTTTTATCGGCAGGATTCAAAAGTTTTGAATCCTGCCGATGATGGGACAAGTCCCGAAAGCGCTACAGTTAAATGATTAATTAAGTTGAGGAGACGGACCTTTCAGGTGAATATTCTATAATTTTTTATATTAATTTTGAATAAACCTCAACGGAACACATCATGAATCTTATAAAAGTTGATGATTTAATTCTGCTCGAATCGGTATTGTTGAGCATATAATGTGGCACAGGACAAAATCTTTGAACTAATGTTGTAAACTAGTTCACCATTGTGGTCTCGAGGTAGTGTGCTGCCTTGTCACGCAGTGGGCCTGGTTTTGATCCCTGGTCAGCACAAGTTTCCTGAGGGAGGTTTTTCGGGGTTTTTCATTACCTGTAGGCAAATGTCAGAAAACTTTAAGGCCCAAATGGTCCCCAAACATCATCTGGACAACATTATCATATTCACCTCATATGATTAAGTTTAGGATTAAGGCCTTTCCTGGTGCATCATTACCATCATATCATTGCAGCAGCATAACTCTGCCTTCCAGGTGCCCCAACCTCAGAAGTGGGTTACAATATACCAATGCCAGGAGAGAATAAATGTCAAAATGACAAACTGATGGCATTGAATAAAAAAGTGTCTTCTTCTTCTTCTTCCTTCCAAGTATTAGGCCAAGGCCTGTTACGATCCTATAGAAAATTTTCCCTCCAGTGTTTCATAGGACGGCCCAGTGATCTTCGTCCTCTTGGTATATAATTATAAACAGCTTTGGGGATCCGATTTGAACTCATTCTTTCAAGATGGTGTTTCCAATTTAGTTGGTACTGTTTAATATATTCCAAAATTGGCGTAGTCTTCAATTCTTTTAAGATATCGGTGTTCCTTTTCCGATCCCATCTGGTGTAACCCACTGTTCGCATGAATCTCATTTCACAAGCCGTTATTCTGCTTTCATGTTGTTTTCTTAGTGTCCATGCTTCACTACCATAGGTCAACACTGGTCTAGCCAAAGTGTTATATAAATGTAATCTGGTGTTTTTTTGTACAAGGGATGGTAAAAAAGTGTAAACTATTAAAACATGACTTTCAATAAAATTCTCTTATGATATAGTTTGTAAGTGAGGTTTTATATAATGCTCCATGTAATTAAAATATCCAATCCATAGTAATTCTTCCTGGGGGCAGGTCTTTCACTGCAATCATAGCATTTTCATGCTATGCTTTGTAGCTTTACTAGGGAATTGTAGGTGTGGTAGCTTCCCATTGCTTTCCACACCGGTGAAGGATGATGATGATGGCCATATGATTTCGGGGACCGTTTGGGCCTTAAAATTTTCCTGACATAAGTCTTACAGGTGAGGAAAAATCATCATCATCATAGTACATTCACGAATTTAGGCCATTTGTTGACCTGTTTCGGCCTCAAGAGAAAGACCATCCAGAAGTCTTTTGAGTGGACATCCTGGTCTTCTTCTTCCTGCAGGTTGATATCTTAACATTAGTTTGGGTATTCTGTGATCTTCCATTCGATGAACATGTACCCATCTTGACTTATAATCAGAAATTTTGTTTTCTAAAGATTCCATGTGTAATTCTTCTAAGCTGTCTTCATTTTTTTTTTGATCTAGTAGTGTGTATCCTGCAGTCCTCTGAAGATATCTCATTTCAGCAGATCTAAGTCTCTGTATATATCCTTCTGTTTCAACGTCCATACTTCGCTACCATACAAAAGAGTTGGAAGAGCCAGTGTTTTATACACTTTCAGTCTTGAATGCTTTTGGACTAACTGTGGCTTGAAGATAGAATTTATTAACCCTAAAATTCTTAAAAGTTTAGATATTTTTGCATTTGCATCCTTTTCTTCGTCATATGAGATATTGCATCCTAGATATGTAAAATTATTCACCTGCTCCAAAATTTTATTGTCCAGTACAATTTGAAATCCCAATAAAAATCTCGCCCAGAAAAACTGTCCCGACCAGGGATCAAACCCGAGCCTGCTGCATGGCAAGGCAGCACGCTACCTTGAGACCACAGCAGTGGACTAATTGAATATAAATACTTATTATCCAGAATAAAATTTTAGAGAGATCTAATCAATTTAAATATCTTGGATATTATCTATCTGGGATGAAAAGGATATCCCTGAAAAAGTTACTAGTTATAATAAAAGTTTAGGAATTATTAATCAAGTTATGAAACCATCCCTTGTACAAAAAAACACCAGATTACGTTTATATAACACTTTGGCTAGACCAGTGTTGACCTATGGTAGTGAAGCATGGACACTAAGAAAACAACATGAAAGCAGAATAACGGCTTGTGAAATGAGATTCATGCGCAGAGCAGCGGGTTACACCAGATGGGATCGGAAAAGGAACACCGATATCTTAAAAGAATTGAAGACTACGCCAATTTTGGAATATATTAAACAGTACCAACTAAATTGGAAACACCATCTTGAAAGAATGAGTTCAAATCGGATCCCCAAAGCTGTTTATAATTATATACCAAGAGGACGAAGATCACTGGGCCGTCCTATGAAACGCTGGAGGGAAAATTTTCTATAGGATCGTAACAGGCCTTGGCCTAATACTTGGAAGGAAGAAGAAGAAGAAGAGAAATACTTATTATAATTACTGTATGTTGTATTAATGTATTATAAACAAATTCTGTTTTGACCCATTGTATAGTACCAAAATTAGCAGAACTGGATTGTGTAAATAACATATAAATGATATTTGAAGAGAAAAATTATATACTCAGACTGGGGCTTGAACTCAGGACCTTTGGCTTTCTAGGCCAAGACTATACCGACTGAGATATCTGAGCAAGTTCCAATCTAAACACAAATTGTTCTCTTTATATACTCTGTTAATTCACGTGTACCAAATGCTGTGAAATCTTTCCTTCTATCTTACAAATGACGGCTTCTTTATTAAGAAGACATTTATTTGGAATTATAAAGCCAGTATGGCTTCTTTTGATGTTTTTATTATTCATTTCATACATCTCAATGATGGATAAATCATATTTGAAGACTCAGTCCACAAACACATTTTGGTGTTTGCTTAAGTGTTTGGGTTTGATTTGATAGCAAATGAGTTACTAAACAAATGGAAACGAGTATCACAATGGTACAGTAAATGCAGGGTTATGCACAAAGAAGACATTCTATAGTAGTAATGTTTTGACAAATATCATTTTATTTATCAACGGGAAAGACCATATGAGGTGTAAAATTAGCATTAATAACAGTACAATACAACAGGTCAACAATTTCAGTTATTTAGGATGCAATGTATCATACTGCCAGAAGGAAGATATTAAATTAAATAAGTTTTATAGAATGTGTAGCACTATAAAACGGACACTGAAAAATAAAACTTTGAGGTGTACACAGTTAAAATTTTACAAAATTATGGCAGTACCTGTCTTAACATTTGCAAGTGAGAATTGGACTCTTAAAATAGAAACTGCAGAAATGAAGTTTGATGTTCTGTAGCAGGTGTGACAATTTTGGACAGAAAAAAGAAATGATATTAGAAATGACTTAAATATTTATAATTTAACAAATGGAATTGTCAACATGAGAAACAACTGGTATGAACACGTTAAAATAATGTCTTCAGATAGATTCCCTCAGCTGTTATTAAAGTACAAACCAATAGGACATAGAAGTGTTGGATGCCCATTTACTAGATGAGAAGATTCATTAGATTCCACTTGATGTGAAAACAAGTCAAAAGGCCTAATTTCATGAAGTAGAAGAAGAATATTTATTGACACACTTTAACGTCGTGTGTCACTAGTGTTGCAATTCGTATCCAGGAGTTAAAAAGCTGAAAAGTACATCAATACCAGACAAATCTTGGAACCAGAGCACAGGTATGGTAACCATTAGTCCACCAGAAGCAATCAATGACTTATTTTTTAATCTTACATAAAATTTTATTTTGACTTTGGTAATTATTTTTACATTGGGATGCTATAGTGAATAAAGCATAATGTGTCGAGCATTAATAGAACTTAATGGAAATGTATCTAAAAGACATTAAATAAACTAAAATGAGAACAATATATTAAAATTTAGTATTGTTTGTCTATATCTGTATATTCCCATGCGGGTGCAAGGGTCCTCCCTTGTGAGGGTTACTTAACCAAGGCTAAATTAGTTGTTTGTTATCCTACAGATGTCAGTGAATGACATTGCCTGAAAAAGATATTTAGTAGAAAACTAAGGTATTACTTGGATGGGAATGGTTGAATAAATATAACTATAGGCTCTAATTTAGGCTCCATGTTATTTTAAGAGCCGAAAACTTTTCAGACTTGGCAACTACGAGAAAAATCCCCTTCCGGAGCACTTATCCCTTGGATTTTTCTATTCTATAAATCCATTGACAGAGTTTGAACCTGCTGTTCTCGGGGTCAGAGTCAACGAACACGACCCCTATAACACGGAGGCCGTTTCAGTAATATAACATGTAAAATAGGGGGGGGGATTAGTTTAAGATAGTCGTAATAGAGGGCAGCAAAATATTTTACTAGGTTATAGTCACAGATGACAAGTTACCGGTAGATTATTGTTATTATCCTTGAGTTATAGTGACATCTGGAAAATGTATGAATTGATGTATATCGATATGTGCCTTGATAGTATGACTGGGGCGGAAGAAAGAATTTTGTAAGTTATATTTTAGTTTCATAGCATTATTGTACGGCTTATTATTAATATAAAATTGCGTGTAATTTTAAAAACGGTACGTTCGGTAATGTGTCCTTTTGGGGAAAGACCTTGTGAAATTGAAACGATAAAACGACACTCAATAAATTTGTGCGAATATCTAATTTTGTTAACACGGATTCGGTTACATCTAGAACCAATTTATTGAAGCAATAAACTCGATAATGTTGTGCAGGTGTCAGAAAAAATGAATGGTTGGAGAAACATGAATTGAGAGGTTATGTAAGTATTGTTTTTAAGTATACCAGCATGCTTTTTCTTACAATTGTAGGCTCATGATGTAACTATAATGTTTAGATATTGCACGGCAGAGAAGGAAGCCTATCTCGTAAAAATCAAATCAAAATCAATGACCTTATTGAATTTATTATATATGATCAATTCAGGATCGTGTGGTGAGCTATTCACTGATAGAAAGCCACCTATACTGATTTTAATTCGTTAAATAAGAAAGTGGGCAAGTTAGTGCACACCAGATTAGTTTACAGTTTATTGGATAATCTGGCGCATCATAAGGAAAAAAATGAGCATGACTATGTGGTGAACTGGGATATAATCCCCTATGGTGCAGTAGCATAACTATATTTTATGGTTCTCCGCAAAAGGAAATATCCAAGGCCCCTTACAATTATTGGTAATTTAACAGAATATGCTGTTCACATACAGTATGCCCATTCTTCACCTCAGTCTGTAGCCATGTATTGAACTAATTAATGTTTGATAGTTGAATGCAGGCTTTCACGGCCGGTAATCATAATGTTGAGTGATTCCGGGTTCTGTGGCCGTGGTCCATAGTTGGTGTTGATACCAGACGTTTCGCCCTCAACTGCGGAGGGCATCTTCAGTGGCGAGTGCTTCTAGGCGTGTTTCCTGGTCGGAAGCTCTACTTAGAGTGAACGCTGCGGGTGTTGTATTGATACTAGTGGTGGGAGCAGGGTGAGCGGGCGTGGCTCTTGCTGATTGGCTAATGGTCGTCTCCTTGTTGTCCCTAGTGTTGATGCATTTATTTTCTAGTGTACGGTACCAGGCCTTAGACAGTTTAATACCTTCCTCTTTTCTGTTAATATTTTCCTTATGCTTGTGTATTTCTATAGCCTCTCGATATAATCTAGGGAAATAATAGGAAGTTGTGGCTAAAACTTGTGTATCATCGAATAGAATCTGGTGTCCATTCATAATGGCATGTTCTGCTACAGCCGATTTATCCATTTCTCCTTGTCTGCAGTTTCTTTTGTGTTCTGATAAACGGGTGGCTATACTTCTTTTTGTGGTCCCTATGTATGGTTTACCACACGAACAAGGAAGTCGATATACGCCGCAAGTGGAGAGAGGTGGCCGAGGATCCTTAGCTGAGCGAAGGCAGTCTTCTATTTTTCTTGTAGGTCTGTAAACTGTTTTTATGTTGTATTTTCGTAGGAGTTTTCCGATACGATCTGTGACTCTTTGTACATATGGTAAGTAGGCTATGCTGGTTGAGGGTGTGTTATCCATTCTGACGTGCTGTCTTCGTGGATGTATGGTTTGTCTTATTTCCTTGGATGTGTAGCCATTTTTCTGGAAACAATTGAACAGATGGTGTTGTTCTTGTTTAAGGTGTTGTGGTTGGCATAACTTAGTCGCTCTGTCGAACAGTGTCTTAATGACACCTCGCTTTTGTCTTGGATGGTGGTTAGAGTCTTTGTGCAGATATCGGTCTGTGTGTGTAGGTTTTCTGTAAACTGTATGTTGAATTTCCCCATTGCCAGTCCTTATTATTTGAACATCCAGGAAAGGAAGTCTTCCATTATCTTCTTTTTCCATAGTGAACTGTATTTTGTTGTGTCTGCTGTTAAGGTGTTGAAGGAAACGTTCCAATTCTTCACTGCCATGTCTCCATACTACGAATGTGTCATCAACATAGCGAAACCAATGTTCTGGAGACTTGGGAGCTGTTTTTAGTGCTTCTGTTTCGAATTTCTCCATGAAAAAATTCGCTACTACTGGGCTTAGAGGACTGCCCATGGCTACTCCGTCGGTCTGTTCATAGTAGCTGTTGTTCCATTGGAAGTAAGTAGTAGTTAGTACATGCCTGAATAAATTGGATATTTCTTCTGTGAAAATCTGTCTAATGTAGTCCATGGTCTCATTTACTGGCACCATGGTGAAAAGGGAAACCACATCGAAGCTAACCAGTATATCTTGAGATGTTACGTTTATATTCCGTAGTCTCTCAATGAAATGTGTCGAGTCTCTGATGTAGCTGTCCGTTTTTCCAAGGAGTGGTTTCAGAAGTCCTGTAAGATGCTTTGCCAGTAAGTAGGTCGGAGAACCGATGGCACTGACAATTGGCCGGAGTGGAATGTTGTTCTTGTGTATTTTTGGAAGACCATAGAGTCTTGGAGGTTGAGCTTCGGATACGCGTAATTTCTTCTTAATTCCTTCTGGCAAGGACGATTGCTTGATAAGATTGTTGGTTTTTCGAAGAATACCGGATGTAGGGTCTCGCTTGATAGGTTTGTATATATCTGGTGTCAGAATCTCTATTATTTTCTCTTTGTATTCATGTGTATTCATAACAACTGTAGAGTTTCCTTTATCGGCTGGTAAAATAGTGATATTATTATCATTATTTAAAGTTTTTAGCGCTAGTCTCTCCTTCTTAGTTAAATTGCTTTTCGGTGGTTGGGCGCGACGGAGTATTCTTGCAGCTTCATAACGAATTTCATCAGTTGTTTGCAAGGGGAGATTCTTGATGCTTGCCTCGATGTTAGAGATAATGTCCTCTACAGGTATTGATGTGGGTGTGATAGCGTAGTTGCCTCCTTTTGATAGTACAGATGTTTCTTCAGTTGACAGCGTGCGTGATGACAGGTTTGTTACGGTATGTTGTAGACCGACTGATTGCTGTAAGGGTCGCGATTGCATTTTTAGAAAGTCAAATTTCTTCATCTGCGTTCTAGTAGACTTTACCATGGTTGCTTCACTTGAGTTGTATGTAATGCTGTCGATCTTGTTCCAATCTTGGTAAGGAATGCTGTTACTGATTGTTATGTGAAGTGTAAAGAGTTTTGCGTCGTTGGTTGCTAACTCCTTCCGTGTTTGTTGGATGCGTTCTCTGAGTAGAGCACGTTCAGTACGGTCGTATATGCGATGGGCTTTTTTAGATCTAAAAGTCCTCCGTTGTTGTAGGAATTTGGGTATATATCCAGCGTCTCTGCACCGTAGTAAAAAAGTATAAGATGATAGTAATTGGGATTTCTTCTTCCGGAGTGTCTCCAGGTGTCGAATACGTAAATAACTTTCCTCCCCGTAGAGGCGTTTAATAGTTGAATGCAGGCTTTCACGGCCGGTAATCATGATGTTGAGTGATTCCGGGTTCTGTGGCCGTGGTCCATAGTTGGTGTTGATACCAGACGTTTCGCCCTCAACTGCGGAGGGCATCTTCAGTGGCGAGTGCTTCTAGGCGTGTTTCCTGGTCGGAAGCTCTACTTAGAGTGAACGCTGCGGGTGTTGTATTGATACTAGTGGTGGGAGCAGGGTGAGCGGGCGTGGCTCTTGCTGATTGGCTAATGGTCGTCTCCTTGTTGTCCCTAGTGTTGATGCATTTATTTTCTAGTGTACGGTACCAGGCCTTAGACAGTTTAATACCTTCCTCTTTTCTGTTAATATTTTCCTTATGCTTGTGTATTTCTATAGCCTCTCGATATAATCTAGGGAAATAATAGGAAGTTGTGGCTAAAACTTGTGTATCATCGAATAGAATCTGGTGTCCATTCATAATGGCATGTTCTGCTACAGCCGATTTATCCATTTCTCCTTGTCTGCAGTTTCTTTTGTGTTCTGATAAACGGGTGGCTATACTTCTTTTTGTGGTCCCTATGTATGGTTTACCACACGAACAAGGAAGTCGATATACGCCGCAAGTGGAGAGAGGTGGCCGAGGATCCTTAGCTGAGCGAAGGCAGTCTTCTATTTTTCTTGTAGGTCTGTAAACTGTTTTTATGTTGTATTTTCGTAGGAGTTTTCCGATACGATCTGTGACTCTTTGTACATATGGTAAGTAGGCTATGCTGGTTGAGGGTGTGTTATCCATTCTGACGTGCTGTCTTCGTGGATGTATGGTTTGTCTTATTTCCTTGGATGTGTAGCCATTTTTCTGGAAACAATTGAACAGATGGTGTTGTTCTTGTTTAAGGTGTTGTGGTTGGCATAACTTAGTCGCTCTGTCGAACAGTGTCTTAATGACACCTCGCTTTTGTCTTGGATGGTGGTTAGAGTCTTTGTGCAGATATCGGTCTGTGTGTGTAGGTTTTCTGTAAACTGTATGTTGAATTTCCCCATTGCCAGTCCTTATTATTTGAACATCCAGGAAAGGAAGTCTTCCATTATCTTCTTTTTCCATAGTGAACTGTATTTTGTTGTGTCTGCTGTTAAGGTGTTGAAGGAAACGTTCCAATTCTTCACTGCCATGTCTCCATACTACGAATGTGTCATCAACATAGCGAAACCAATGTTCTGGAGACTTGGGAGCTGTTTTTAGTGCTTCTGTTTCGAATTTCTCCATGAAAAAATTCGCTACTACTGGGCTTAGAGGACTGCCCATGGCTACTCCGTCGGTCTGTTCATAGTAGCTGTTGTTCCATTGGAAGTAAGTAGTAGTTAGTACATGCCTGAATAAATTGGATATTTCTTCTGTGAAAATCTGTCTAATGTAGTCCATGGTCTCATTTACTGGCACCATGGTGAAAAGGGAAACCACATCGAAGCTAACCAGTATATCTTGAGATGTTACGTTTATATTCCGTAGTCTCTCAATGAAATGTGTCGAGTCTCTGATGTAGCTGTCCGTTTTTCCAAGGAGTGGTTTCAGAAGTCCTGTAAGATGCTTTGCCAGTAAGTAGGTCGGAGAACCGATGGCACTGACAATTGGCCGGAGTGGAATGTTGTTCTTGTGTATTTTTGGAAGACCATAGAGTCTTGGAGGTTGAGCTTCGGATACGCGTAATTTCTTCTTAATTCCTTCTGGCAAGGACGATTGCTTGATAAGATTGTTGGTTTTTCGAAGAATACCGGATGTAGTGGTCTCGCTTGATAGGTTTGTATATATCTGGTGTCAGAATCTCTATTATTTTCTCTTTGTATTCATGTGTATTCATAACAACTGTAGAGTTTCCTTTATCGGCTGGTAAAATAGTGATATTATTATCATTATTTAAAGTTTTTAGCGCTAGTCTCTCCTTCTTAGTTAAATTGCTTTTCGGTGGTTGGGCGCGACGGAGTATTCTTGCAGCTTCATAACGAATTTCATCAGTTGTTTGCAAGGGGAGATTCTTGATGCTTGCCTCGATGTTAGAGATAATGTCCTCTACAGGTATTGATGTGGGTGTGATAGCGTAGTTGCCTCCTTTTGATAGTACAGATGTTTCTTCAGTTGACAGCGTGCGTGATGACAGGTTTGTTACGGTATGTTGTAGACCGACTGATTGCTGTAAGGGTCGCGATTGCATTTTTAGAAAGTCAAATTTCTTCATCTGCGTTCTAGTAGACTTTACCATGGTTGCTTCACTTGAGTTGTATGTAATGCTGTCGATCTTGTTCCAATCTTGGTAAGGAATGCTGTTACTGATTGTTATGTGAAGTGTAAAGAGTTTTGCGTCGTTGGTTGCTAACTCCTTCCGTGTTTGTTGGATCCGTTCTCTGAGTAGAGCACGTTCAGTACGGTCGTATATGCGATGGGCTTTTTTAGATCTAAAAGTCCTCCGTTGTTGCAGGAATTTGGGTATATATCCAGCGTCTCTGCACCGTAGTAAAAAAGTATAAGATGATAGTAATTGGGATTTCTTCTTCCGGAGTGTCTCCAGGTGTCGAATACGTAAATAACTTTCCTCCCCGTAGAGGCGTTTAATAGTTGAATGCAGGCTTTCACGGCCGGTAATCATGATGTTGAGTGATTCCGGGTTCTGTGGCCGTGGTCCATAGTTGGTGTTGATACCAGACGTTTCGCCCTCAACTGCGGAGGGCATCTTCAGTGGCGAGTGCTTCTAGGCGTGTTTCCTGGTCGGAAGCTCTACTTAGAGTGAACGCTGCGGGTGTTGTATTGATACTAGTGGTGGGAGCAGGGTGAGCGGGCGTGGCTCTTGCTGATTGGCTAATGGTCGTCTCCTTGTTGTCCCTAGTGTTGATGCATTTATTTTCTAGTGTAGAGGAAGGTATTAAACTGTCTAAGGCCTGGTACCGTACACTAGAAAATAAATGCATCAACACTAGGGACAACAAGGAGACGACCATTAGCCAATCAGCAAGAGCCACGCCCGCTCACCCTGCTCCCACCACTAGTATCAATACAACACCCGCAGCGTTCACTCTAAGTAGAGCTTCCGACCAGGAAACACGCCTAGAAACACTCGCCACTGAAGATGCCCTCCGCAGTTGAGGGCGAAACGTCTGGTATCAACACCAACTATGGACCACGGCCACAGAAACCCGGAATCACTCAACATTATGATTACCGGCCGTGAAAGCCTGCATTCAACTATTAAACGCCTCTACGGGGAGGAAAGTTATTTACGTATTCGACACCTGGAGACACTCCGGAAGAAGAAATCCCAATTACTATCATCTTATACTTTTTTACTACGGTGCAGAGACGCTGGATATATACCCAAATTCCTGCAACAACGGAGGACTTTTAGATCTAAAAAAGCCCATCGCATATACGACCGTACTGAACGTGCTCTACTCAGAGAACGGATCCAACAAACACGGAAGGAGTTAGCAACCAACGACGCAAAAACTCTTTACACTTCACATAACAATCAGTAACAGCATTCCTTACCAAGATTGGAACAAGATCGACAGCATTACATACAACTCAAGTGAAGCAACCATGGTAAAGTCTACTAGAACGCAGATGAAGAAATTTGACTTTCTAAAAATGCAATCGCGACCCTTACAGCAATCAGTCGGTCTACAACAAACCGTAACAAACCTGTCATCACGCACGCTCTCAACTGAAAGAAACATCTGTACTATCAAAAGGAGGCAACTACGCTATCACACCCACATCAATACCTGTAGAGGACATTATCTCTAACATCGAGGCAAGCATCAAGAATCTCCCCTTGCAAACAACTGATGAAATTCGTTATGAAGCTGCAAGAATACTCCGTCCTCGCGCCCAACCACCGAAAAGCAATTTAACTAAGAAGGAGAGACTAGCGCTAAAAACTTTAAATAATGATAATAATATCACTATTTTACCAGCCGATAAAGGAAAACTCTACAGTTGTTATGAATACACATGAATACAAAGAGAAAATAATAGAGATTCTGACACCAGATATATACAAACCTATCAAGCGAGACCCTACATCCGGTATTCTTCGAAAAACCAACAATCTTATCAAGCAATCGTCCTTGCCAGAAGGAATTAAGAAGAAATTACGCGTATCCGAAGCTCAACCTCCAAGACTCTATGGTCTTCCAAAAATACACAAGAACAACATTCCACTCCGGCCAATTGTCAGTGCCATCGGTTCTCCGACCTACTTACTGGCAAAGCATCTTACAGGACTTCTGAAACCACTCCTTGGAAAAACGGACAGCTACATCAGAGACTCGACACATTTCATTGAGAGACTACGGAATATAAACGTAACATCTCAAGATATACTGGTTAGCTTCGATGTGGTTTCCCTTTTCACCATGGTGCCAGTAAATGAGACCATGGACTACATTAGACAGATTTTCACAGAAGAAATATCCAATTTATTCAGGCATGTACTAACTACTACTTACTTCCAATGGAACAACAGCTACTATGAACAGACCGACGGAGTAGCCATGGGCAGTCCTCTAAGCCCAGTAGTAGCGAATTTTTTCATGGAGAAATTCGAAACAGAAGCACTAAAAACAGCTCCCAAGTCTCCAGAACATTGGTTTCGCTATGTTGATGACACATTCGTAGTATGGAGACATGGCAGTGAAGAATTGGAACGTTTCCTTCAACACCTTAACAGCAGACACAACAAAATACAGTTCACTATGGAAAAAGAAGATAATGGAAGACTTCCTTTCCTGGATGTTCAAATAATAAGGACTGGCAATGGGGAAATTCAACATACAGTTTACAGAAAACCTACACACACAGACCGATATCTGCACAAAGACTCTAACCACCATCCAAGACAAAAGCGAGGTGTGCATTAAGACACTGTTCGACAGAGCGACTAAGTTATGCCAACCACAACACCTTAAACAAGAACAACACCATCTGTTCAATTGTTTCCAGAAAAATGGCTACACATCCAAGGAAATAAGACAAACCATACATCCACGAAGACAGCACGTCAGAATGGATAACACACCCTCAACCAGCATAGCCTACTTACCATATGTACAAAGAGTCACAGATCGTATCGGAAAACTCCTACGAAAATACAACATAAAAACAGTTTACAGACCTACAAGAAAATAGAAGACTGCCTTCGCTCAGCTAAGGATCCTCGGCCACCTCTCTCCACTTGCGGCGTATATCGACTTCCTTGTTCGTGTGGTAAACCATACATAGGGACCACAAAAAGAAGTATAGCCACCCGTTTATCAGAACACAAAAGAAACTGCAGACAAGGAGAAATGGATAAATCGGCTGTAGCAGAACATGCCATTATGAATGGACACCAGATTCTATTCGATGATACACAAGTTTTAGCCACAACTTCCTATTATTTCCCTAGATTATATCGAGAGGCTATAGAAATACACAAGCATAAGGAAAATATTAACAGAAAAGAGGAAGGTATTAAACTGTCTAAGGCCTGGTACCGTACACTAGAAAATAAATGCATCAACACTAGGGACAACAAGGAGACGACCATTAGCCAATCAGCAAGAGCCACGCCCGCTCACCCTGCTCCCACCACTAGTATCAATACAACACCCGCAGCGTTCACTCTAAGTAGAGCTTCCGACCAGGAAACACGCCTAGAAGCACTCGCCACTGAAGATGCCCTCCGCAGTTGAGGGCGAAACGTCTGGTATCAACACCAACTATGGACCACGGCCACAGAACCCGGAATCACTCAACATTATGATTACCGGCCGTGAAAGCCTGCATTCAACTATTAAACGCCTCTACGGGGAGGAAAGTTATTTACGTATTCGACACCTGGAGACACTCCGGAAGAAGAAATCCCAATTACTATCATCTTATACTTTTTACTACGGTGCAGAGACGCTGGATATATACCCAAATTCCTACAACAACGGAGGACTTTTAGATCTAAAAAAGCCCATCGCATATACGACCGTACTGAACGTGCTCTACTCAGAGAACGCATCCAACAAACACGGAAGGAGTTAGCAACCAACGACGCAAAACTCTTTACACTTCACATAACAATCAGTAACAGCATTCCTTACCAAGATTGGAACAAGATCGACAGCATTACATACAACTCAAGTGAAGCAACCATGGTAAAGTCTACTAGAACGCAGATGAAGAAATTGACTTTCTAAAAATGCAATCGCGACCCTTACAGCAATCAGTCGGTCTACAACATACCGTAACAAACCTGTCATCACGCACGCTGTCAACTGAAGAAACATCTGTACTATCCAAAGGAGGCAACTACGCTATCACACCCACATCAATACCTGTAGAGGACATTATCTCTAACATCGAGGCAAGCATCAAGAATCTCCCCTTGCAAACAACTGATGAAATTCGTTATGAAGCTGCAAGAATACTCCGTCGCGCCCAACCACCGAAAAGCAATTTAACTAAGAAGGAGAGACTAGCGCTAAAAACTTTAAATAATGATAATAATATCACTATTTTACCAGCCGATAAAGGAAACTCTACAGTTGTTATGAATACACATGAATACAAAGAGAAAATAATAGAGATTCTGACACCAGATATATACAAACCTATCAAGCGAGACCCTACATCCGGTATTCTTCGAAAAACCAACAATCTTATCAAGCAATCGTCCTTGCCAGAAGGAATTAAGAAGAAATTACGCGTATCCGAAGCTCAACCTCCAAGACTCTATGGTCTTCCAAAAATACACAAGAACAACATTCCACTCCGGCCAATTGTCAGTGCCATCGGTTCTCCGACCTACTTACTGGCAAAGCATCTTACAGGACTTCTGAAACCACTCCTTGGAAAAACGGACAGCTACATCAGAGACTCGACACATTTCATTGAGAGACTACGGAATATAAACGTAACATCTCAAGATATACTGGTTAGCTTCGATGTGGTTTCCCTTTTCACCATGGTGCCAGTAAATGAGACCATGGACTACATTAGACAGATTTTCACAGAAGAAATATCCAATTTATTCAGGCATGTACTAACTACTACTTACTTCCAATGGAACAACAGCTACTATGAACAGACCGACGGAGTAGCCATGGGCAGTCCTCTAAGCCCAGTAGTAGCGAATTTTTTCATGGAGAAATTCGAAACAGAAGCACTAAAAACAGCTCCCAAGTCTCCAGAACATTGGTTTCGCTATGTTGATGACACATTCGTAGTATGGAGACATGGCAGTGAAGAATTGGAACGTTTCCTTCAACACCTTAACAGCAGACACAACAAAATACAGTTCACTATGGAAAAAGAAGATAATGGAAGACTTCCTTTCCTGGATGTTCAAATAATAAGGACTGGCAATGGGGAAATTCAACATACAGTTTACAGAAAACCTACACACACAGACCGATATCTGCACAAAGACTCTAACCACCATCCAAGACAAAAGCGAGGTGTCATTAAGACACTGTTCGACAGAGCGACTAAGTTATGCCAACCACAACACCTTAAACAAGAACAACACCATCTGTTCAATTGTTTCCAGAAAAATGGCTACACATCCAAGGAAATAAGACAAACCATACATCCACGAAGACAGCACGTCAGAATGGATAACACACCCTCAACCAGCATAGCCTACTTACCATATGTACAAAGAGTCACAGATCGTATCGGAAAACTCCTACGAAAATACAACATAAAAACAGTTTACAGACCTACAAGAAAAATAGAAGACTGCCTTCGCTCAGCTAAGGATCCTCGGCCACCTCTCTCCACTTGCGGCGTATATCGACTTCCTTGTTCGTGTGGTAAACCATACATAGGGACCACAAAAAGAAGTATAGCCACCCGTTTATCAGAACACAAAAGAAACTGCAGACAAGGAGAAATGGATAAATCGGCTGTAGCAGAACATGCCATTATGAATGGACACCAGATTCTATTCGATGATACACAAGTTTTAGCCACAACTTCCTATTATTTCCCTAGATTATATCGAGAGGCTATAGAAATACACAAGCATAAGGAAAATATTAACAGAAAAGAGGAAGGTATTAAACTGTCTAAGGCCTGGTACCGTACACTAGAAAATAAATGCATCAACACTAGGGACAACAAGGAGACGACCATTAGCCAATCAGCAAGAGCCACGCCCGCTCACCCTGCTCCCACCACTAGTATCAATACAACACCCGCAGCGTTCACTCTAAGTAGAGCTTCCGACCAGGAAACACGCCTAGAAGCACTCGCCACTGAAGATGCCCTCCGCAGTTGAGGGCGAAACGTCTGGTATCAACACCAACTATGGACCACGGCCACAGAACCCGGAATCACTCAACATTATGATTACCGGCCGTGAAAGCCTGCATTCAACTATTAAACGCCTCTACGGGGAGGAAAGTTATTTACGTATTCGACACCTGGAGACACTCCGGAAAGAAGAAATCCCAATTACTATCATCTTATACTTTTTTACTACGGTGCAGAGACGCTGGATATATACCCAAATTCCTACAACAACGGAGGACTTTTAGATCTAAAAAAGCCCATCGCATATACGACCGTACTGAACGTGCTCTACTCAGAGAACGCATCCAACAAACACGGAAGGAGTTAGCAACCAACGACGCAAAACTCTTTACACTTCACATAACAATCAGTAACAGCATTCCTTACCAAGATTGGAACAAGATCGACAGCATTACATACAACTCAAGTGAAGCAACCATGGTAAAGTCTACTAGAACGCAGATGAAGAAATTTGACTTTCTAAAAATGCAATCGCGACCCTTACAGCAATCAGTCGGTCTACAACATACCGTAACAAACCTGTCATCACGCACGCTGTCAACTGAAGAAACATCTGTACTATCAAAAGGAGGCAACTACGCTATCACACCCACATCAATACCTGTAGAGGACATTATCTCTAACATCGAGGCAAGCATCAAGAATCTCCCCTTGCAAACAACTGATGAAATTCGTTATGAAGCTGCAAGAATACTCCGTCGCGCCCAACCACCGAAAAGCAATTTAACTAAGAAGGAGAGACTAGCGCTAAAAACTTTAAATAATGATAATAATATCACTATTTTACCAGCCGATAAAGGAAACTCTACAGTTGTTATGAATACACATGAATACAAAGAGAAAATAATAGAGATTCTGACACCAGATATATACAAACCTATCAAGCGAGACCCTACATCCGGTATTCTTCGAAAAACCAACAATCTTATCAAGCAATCGTCCTTGCCAGAAGGAATTAAGAAGAAATTACGCGTATCCGAAGCTCAACCTCCAAGACTCTATGGTCTTCCAAAAATACACAAGAACAACATTCCACTCCGGCCAATTGTCAGTGCCATCGGTTCTCCGACCTACTTACTGGCAAAGCATCTTACAGGACTTCTGAAACCACTCCTTGGAAAAACGGACAGCTACATCAGAGACTCGACACATTTCATTGAGAGACTACGGAATATAAACGTAACATCTCAAGATATACTGGTTAGCTTCGATGTGGTTTCCCTTTTCACCATGGTGCCAGTAAATGAGACCATGGACTACATTAGACAGATTTTCACAGAAGAAATATCCAATTTATTCAGGCATGTACTAACTACTACTTACTTCCAATGGAACAACAGCTACTATGAACAGACCGACGGAGTAGCCATGGGCAGTCCTCTAAGCCCAGTAGTAGCGAATTTTTTCATGGAGAAATTCGAAACAGAAGCACTAAAAACAGCTCCCAAGTCTCCAGAACATTGGTTTCGCTATGTTGATGACACATTCGTAGTATGGAGACATGGCAGTGAAGAATTGGAACGTTTCCTTCAACACCTTAACAGCAGACACAACAAAATACAGTTCACTATGGAAAAGAAGATAATGGAAGACTTCCTTTCCTGGATGTTCAAATAATAAGGACTGGCAATGGGGAAATTCAACATACAGTTTACAGAAAACCTACACACACAGACCGATATCTGCACAAAGACTCTAACCACCATCCAAGACAAAAGCGAGGTGTCATTAAGACACTGTTCGACAGAGCGACTAAGTTATGCCAACCACAACACCTTAAACAAGAACAACACCATCTGTTCAATTGTTTCCAGAAAAATGGCTACACATCCAAGGAAATAAGACAAACCATACATCCACGAAGACAGCACGTCAGAATGGATAACACACCCTCAACCAGCATAGCCTACTTACCATATGTACAAAGAGTCACAGATCGTATCGGAAAACTCCTACGAAAATACAACATAAGAACAGTTTACAGACCTACAAGAAAAATAGAAGACTGCCTTCGCTCAGCTAAGGATCCTCGGCCACCTCTCTCCACTTGCGGCGTATATCGACTTCCTTGTTCGTGTGGTAAACCATACATAGGGACCACAAAAAGAAGTATAGCCACCCGTTTATCAGAACACAAAAGAAACTGCAGACAAGGAGAAATGGATAAATCGGCTGTAGCAGAACATGCCATTATGAATGGACACCAGATTCTATTCGATGATACACAAGTTTTAGCCACAACTTCCTATTATTTCCCTAGATTATATCGAGAGGCTATAGAAATACACAAGCATAAGGAAAATATTAACAGAAAAGAGGAAGGTATTAAACTGTCTAAGGCCTGGTACCGTACACTAGAAAATAAATGCATCAACACTAGGGACAACAAGGAGACGACCATTAGCCAATCAGCAAGAGCCACGCCCGCTCACCCTGCTCCCACCACTAGTATCAATACAACACCCGCAGCGTTCACTCTAAGTAGAGCTTCCGACCAGGAAACACGCCTAGAAGCACTCGCCACTGAAGATGCCCTCCGCAGTTGAGGGCGACGAAACGTCTGGTATCAACACCAACTATGGACCACGGCCACAGAACCCGGAATCACTCAACATTATGATTACCGGCCGTGAAAGCCTGCATTCAACTATTAAACGCCTCTACGGGGAGGAAAGTTATTTACGTATTCGACACCTGGAGACACTCCGGAAGAAGAAATCCCAATTACTATCATCTTATACTTTTTTACTACGGTGCAGAGACACTGGATATATACCCAAATTCCTACAACAACGGAGGACTTTTAGATCTAAAAAAGCCCATCGCATATACGACCGTACTGAACGTGCTCTACTCAGAGAACGCATCCAACAAACAACGGAAGGAGTTAGCAACCAACGACGCAAAACACTTTACACTTCACATAACAATCAGTAACAGCATTCCTTACCAAGATTGGAACAAGATCGACAGCATTACATACAACTCAAGTGAAGACAACCATGGTAAAGTCTACTAGAACACAGATGAAGAAATTTGACTTTCTAAAAATGCAATCGCGACCCTTACAGCAATCAGTCGGTCTACAACATACCGTAACAAACCTGTCATCACGCACGCTGTCAACTGAAGAAACATCTGTACTATCAAAAGGAGGCAACTACGCTATCACACCCACATCAATACCTGTAGAGGACATTATCTCTAACATCGAGGCAAGCATCAAGAATCTCCCCTTGCAAACAACTGATGAAATTCGTTATGAAGCTGCAAGAATACTTCGTCGCGCCCAACCACCGAAAAGCAATTTAACTAAGAAGGAGAGACTAGCGCTAAAAACTTTAAATAATGATAATAATATCACTATTTTACCAGCCGATAAAGGAAACTCTACAGTTGTTATGAATACACATGAATACAAAGAGAAAATAATAGAGATTCTGACACCAGATATATACAAACCTATCAAGCGAGACCCTACATCCGGTATTCTTCGAAAAACCAACAATCTTATCAAGCAATCGTCCTTGCCAGAAGGAATTAAGAAGAAATTACGCGTATCCGAAGCTCAACCTCCAAGACTCTATGGTCTTCCAAAAATACACAAGAACAACATTCCACTCCGGCCAATTGTCAGTGCCATCGGTTCTCCGACCTACTTACTGGCAAAGCATCTCACAGGACTTCTGAAACCACTCCTTGGAAAAACGGACAGCTACATCAGAGACTCGACACATTTCATTGAGAGACTACGGAATATAAACGTAACATCTCAAGATATACTGGTTAGCTTCGATGTGGTTTCCCTTTTCACCATGGTGCCAGTAAATGAGACCATGGACTACATTAGACAGATTTTCACAGAAGAAATATCCAATTTATTCAGGCATGTACTAACTACTACTTACTTCCAATGGAACAACAGCTACTATGAACAGACCGACGGAGTAGTCATGGGCAGTCCTCTAAGCCCAGTAGTAGCGAATTTTTTCATGGAGAAATTCGAAACAGAAGCACTAAAAACAGCTCCCAAGTCTCCAGAACATTGGTTTCGCTATGTTGATGACACATTCGTAGTATGGAGACATGGCAGTGAAGAATTGGAACGTTTCCTTCAACACCTTAACAGCAGACACAACAAAATACAGTTCACTATGGAAAAAGAAGATAATGGAAGACTTCCTTTCCTGGATGTTCAAATAATAAGGACTGGCAATGGGGAAATTCAACATACAGTTTACAGAAAACCTACACACACAGACCGATATCTGCACAAAGACTCTAACCACCATCCAAGACAAAAGCGAGGTGTCATTAAGACACTGTTCGACAGAGCGACTAAGTTTATGCCAACCACAACACCTTAAACAAGAACAACACCATCTGTTCAATTGTTTCCAGAAAAATGGCTACACATCCAAGGAAATAAGACAAACCATACATCCACGAAGACAGCACGTCAGAATGGATAACACACCCTCAACCAGCATAGCCTACTTACCATATGTACAAAGAGTCACAGATCGTATCGGAAAACTCCTACGAAAATACAACATAAAAACAGTTTACAGACCTACAAGGAAAATAGAAGACTGCCTTCGCTCAGCTAAGGATCCTCGGCCACCTCTCTCCACTTGCGGCGTATATCGACTTCCTTGTTCGTGTGGTAAACCATACATAGGGACCACAAAAAGAAGTATAGCCACCCGTTTTATCAGAACACAAAAGAAACTGCAGACAAGGAGAAATGGATAAATCGGCTGTAGCAGAACATGCCATTATGAATGGACACCAGATTCTATTCGATGATACACAAGTTTTAGCCACAACTTCCTATTATTTCCCTAGATTATATCGAGAGGCTATAGAAATACACAAGCATAAGGAAAATATTAACAGAAAAGAGGAAGGTATTAAACTGTCTAAGGCCTGGTATCGTACACTAGAAAATAAATGCATCAACACTAGGGACAACAAGGAGACGACCATTAGCCAATCAGCAAGAGCCACGCCCGCTCACCCTGCTCCCACCACTAGTATCAATACAACACCCGCAGCGTTCACTCAAAGTAGAGCTTCCGACCAGGAAACACGCCTAGAAGCACTCGCCACTGAAGATGCCCTCCGCAGTTGAGGGCGAAACGTCTGGTATCAACACCAACTATGGACCACGGCCACAGAACCCGGAATCACTCAACATTATAATTAATGTTTGGTTCAAGATTTAATTTTGTGGACGGTTCAAATAATCATGACATACATTCATTTATTTATTTAGTTTTTTTTTCTCAAAACTAAACTAATTGGAACAGTAGCTCAACTGATGGATGAACAATGATTTTCATTCGGGGTTAATTTTGACTGTATTGCTCTCAGGTTCGTTTGGAATTCGGCAGACATGGGCAATCAATTAAAGATACAACAGGGTAATTTATAGGGATAGCGACAATAATTAATTTAGCGATATTGTTTATTGTAATAATCCCCACTTATTACAATATAGTACACTGATATTTGACGGTCCACCGCTGTGGTCTCTAGGTAGCGTGCTGCCTTGTTACGCAACGGGCCCGGGTTCGATCCCCGGTCGGGGCAGTTTTTCTGGGTGAGGTTTTTATCGGGGTTTTTCCTCACCTGTAAGACAAATGTCAGGAAAACGTTAAGGCCCAAACGGTCCCCGAAACCATATGGCCATCATCATCATCCTTATCATTATTATCATTATCCTTGACCGGTGTGGAAAGCAACGGGAAGCTGCCACACCTACAATTCCCTAATAAAGCTGCAAGGATAGCATGAAAATGCTATGATTGTAGTGAAGGACCTGCCTTCGGGCAGAATTACTATGGGTGGATATTTGACGCTTGGTAGGAATGGATTTTATGTGCTCGGGACTTTATCACTTTTTGAATCCGAGACGAATTGAATTTTGATTATTTTATAGGTATCCAACATTAATTTTATGTTTGAAATATGTCTGGAAATTACGTGTCATTTGACTCTGTTATAAAAAGCAGGCCTTCTGGTTGTTAACGGTTACTCATAGAAGTTTCGAAAAGAGTCAAGAGAGAGAGTCTTAAGAGTCAGAATAAGTGATTATACCAATAATTATGTTTTCCCCCTCTCCATATAATTCATTCCTCGTATTCTTATTGGTTACATTTTATTTCAGAAGGGGTTGTGGGTGTTATTTAACTCGTTTTGGCTCAACTGCACTTCTACTAGCGCTTGAATTTTTCAATTATATTGTTGTAAACTATAGCTCTTCTTCTGTATTTACTAACATTATATAATATTTTAAACTTTTTCAAACAATTTTTATAACATTATTAGACAATTTTGAAGTATTTATTTAAATATGCAAATCACAATATTGTTATGCTAACTGCTATTTTCTCCACAGAGTATATTACTTAGTCTATGATTTTTCTATCGCTATTTTGGGTTATTGCTGGTTGGATCAGCGTTAGGGAGTGATAAGTGTACACCCATTTTTAATAAACGTTTGGTAATTTTAATATTATTAATATATTTTTTTAACATAGATTTTGGGATTTATTGCAAATATTGGCCATTTAAATTTCATAGTGACGGATAGTAATCGAGGATGATAATCGATATGTGGTTCGATTGTGGGTTATCGCTGGCTCTATAAACTCTGCCGCATGCGTACTGTTGTTCTATTGGACTTTGAAAATATTTCATGCCAGTTTAAGTGCAGTTTTTCACTAGTTTTTATCAATGATAATCGTAGGGTTTTCTATGATACGCTTACTACAATGTTGCAAGCTTTTTTTTATCTATTCTAGTACATGGGATTTCCGTATATCATAAATGCGTCAAAATGGATGTTATTTCTTTTTATTTTGTGTTTTCAAACCTCTCCAGTAGCGCTGGAAAAGTAAATTGCTGAGAATGTAGATGTTTATGTTGTAATAATATTTTTTGACATTCTTATTTTCACCAGTTGGAGATTAAGCATTGTCTGCTTGCATCGACCAGACCTTAACAAAGAAACTTCTGCACAATGCTTTTCCTGCAAGTTTCAATCCCTTTATTCAAGTGCTAAACCATGTTACTTCTACAAAGAACCTTGCCATTAGCTAATAACCTCCCTTATTGGTTTTATAATTTGTACTTTATAATGAATATTAATATTCTGAAAGTGAAGTTTGATCGATATAATAATTTTATATTCCGGTAGCATATTAAATGAGGATATTTTGATATCCAACATGGTATATCTAGGGTTTATTGTTCTTGATTTAGGTCCCTTCATATAATTTAGTGTCCACCGCTGTGGTCTTGAGGTAGCGTGCTGCCTTGTCACGCAGCGGGCCAGGGTCGATTCCCGGTCGGGACAGGTTCCTGGGTGAGTTTTTTTTCCAACCTATAAGACAAATGTCAGGAAGCTTAGGGCCCAACGGTCCCCGAAAATCATCCGGCCATCATCATCATCCTTATCATCCTTCACCGGTGTGGAAAGCAACAGGAAGCTATCACCTATAATTCCCTAGTAAAACTACAAAGCATAGCATGAAAATGCTACGATTGCAGTGAAAGACTTGCCCTCGGGCAGAATTACTATGGATGGATATAATTTAGTATTAAATTATTAGTAGTTGAGGTCCTACATTTGGTCTCATGGATTTTGAGATTAAAAACAGCATACATAATAAAACCGCGTAATTTGTTAACCCTATTTTTTATGTAGATACATGCTTACTAAATATATTTACTTACTTACTTACTCACTGGTACTATTGAACCCGTAGGTTCATGGCCGCGCGGACATAAGCTCTCCATACATCCCTATCCTGAGCTAATGCTTTCCAATCATTCCCTGTATAATCTACTTCCCTCAAATCATAGTTAATGTTGTTCTCCCACCTCATTCTTGGCCTACCAACTGGGCGTTTTCCCTCTGGCTTTCCTACAAGAAGCTTCCATGCACGTCTTTCATTCCCCATACGTGCAACATGTCCTGCCTATCGCAGTCTACGAGACTTGACTCTTCTTATTATATATGGCTTCCTATAAAGACCATGTGTTCATTGTTAATGTAGTCTTCTCCATTCACCTGTCTGTTCATCTCTCTTTGGTCCAAAAATTTTCCTAAGAACTTTATTCTCAAATACTCGTAATCTTCTTTCCTCCCTTAAAGTAAGAGTCCATGTTTCACACCATATAATATAACTGGTAGAATAATAGTTTTATATATTTTCAGTTTAACGTTTCTTGAAAGGAGTTGGGACATCAAAAGTCTCTGCAATGCATAATAGCACGCATTTCCAGAATTGAGTCTATGTTTAATTCCTTTGTGCATCTCATTCCTATTTGTGATTATTGTTCCTAGGTATTTGAATTCAGTCACTTCCTCAAAATTTCCCTCATTTGTCATTAGCTGTCCATTTCCATTATATACTGAATTTCTACGTGTGACCATATATTTAGTTTTACTGATATTTACTTCCAGTCCCAATTTCTTAGTGTTACTCAATAGTGTGTGCGTGTTGGCCTTTGGTATCTACTAAATATATTTAACGGTTTCATCTATTATGAAGTTCAACAGTTATAATAATTTACAAAATAAGACTATATACAATTATTAAAAAAGCAATAATAGTGTATTACGATGCGAGGTTGGGAAGTGGTTTTTACAGAATCGAGGAAAATGTTTAAAAACCGAGCGATAGCGAGGTTTATAATTTCCGAGATTCTGTAAAACACTTCACAAGCGTGCGTTGTACATCATTTTTTTGCGTGATGGTGTTTTCAAAATAATAAATAATATTAAAATAATATATTTGTTGGAAATATTTGCGTTCATTATAGACAACTGACTAACGTTAACAGTGTGGGCAATGTTTATTAGTTGAAACAACAGGAGGCATTGAGAACAATTATTGATAACATGGCCGCAAGTACGTATTTATTGTTTTATATTGTTTCAAATAAACATTAGTTCATTTAAAATGCAGTGATTTATTTCGTATAATGTATATTAAACACTACATTTCGGATTTTTTATATACATTGCACGTAGTATACATAGAGGGCAGTGGTTTTACTTTCCGCACGTGGGTGTAAATGTAATATTACAGTATAGTTATTTAGGTTGGCAACCCCGAAATGTAGTAAGTTGAACTTTCAATAATGGTCGGCATTGCTGGTAAGTATGACAAAACGCACTATCGCGCAAAAAAAAAAAAAAAAATTGCTGTACTTGTCATTAGCCTTCTGTCACGTTTTGTCTGTCAAATCTCATTGCATTTGTTTTCATGAAGACTCCCGGGAATAAATGACTTCTTTCTTGCTTACTTTCTACCAAGTCCTTTATATAAGGCACTCCTAATGATTTACATGTTCACTCTTTTTTTTAATAACCCACGCTTTCTGATACTGAGAATTAATAGAATATATTATAGTCTCTCATTATCTGTTTATGTCAGTTTCCCCTTCAGCTGTCATGTTTTCATCTGAAAATTACAGTATTTCAAAACTATTCGCAATTTTTTTTGGTATTCTTGGCGCAGTCCATCTTTATTTGTACCTCTCATAAAGTAAAGTGAAGTGATCCCACAACAGGCCCGGAGGCCCTTGGGGGTAGTAGGAGGTTAAGGCTCCCACTTTTTGTAGACAATCGACACTTTATGACTAAATGGACTAAGATACCGCCAAATTCTTTAAGTTTCAAGTCCATAACTATTACTACGGGTTGTCAGCCCTGCGTGACGGCCGTCTTTACCCCCAGAACAAGCGTCTGGTACTCATTTCAGTTAGAGGCTGAGTCTACCCCAGGGCCATAGTGCCGCCAGAGGGTTTGGGTCAGTTTAAAAATCTTGACCCCAACGGGACTTGAATCCTCGACCCTCCGGCTTGTAGCTCAGTGCCTTAACCACTACGCTATGGCGTGCCCCGTTTGTACCTCTCATAAGCGATAACGTTTGTTTGACTGTCACCCTGACCAGCTGATGATTCGAATTGCAATCTATCTCCCCAACTGACCTAACGTGACGATGTTATAGTTTTGCTGCTAATACATGATTTATCTGATTTCGCGTTTAACCATCTGGAGTCGTCCAAGTGTATTTATGAATATTCTTATGCTGGAATAGTGAATAGTATGCTCTTATATAACAAATTAATTTGATGTGGTGCGAGTGACTATTCTAATCCATTTTCGTTACTGTATTTAAAGGTGACTAATATAATAACATTGTCGTTACTATATTTATGAAGTCTGAATTTGCCTATTGTTGGCCTGAATTCCCGTCAAACTTTTGCATCAAAATCTCCTAAGATTTTCATATGATATCGCGAAAGCTTACCAAATACAATCTTGATAGAACTCGTCCTAGATATTCTCACCATTTTATTATGTAAGACCATGCATATTTACAATTGATGGCTGGGTGGAAAAGTATGTTAACTCCAATTTTGTATTGCATCTCCTTAATTTTATATTCCCATTTATTTCGAAAATAAAATACTTCTAAATATTCTGGTTTTAGGTTAACAATACTTTAATGTACACTGCAAAATGATCAGGAAGTCAAAATATTCAAATGCAGATTTTGGGAAACTTCAAACTTTCAAATCCGTTTATTTAAAAACAATTTTTTAAAAATTGTTTACCTACCTACCAATTACAAAATCATGTAGTTTACTCTTTAGCATTACTCATGTAATCATATCGCTAACAAAATTAATATCTCTGATATTTAAACGCCCACTTCCGAATTCTGGCAACTTTCATAGTGTAATGTCAAGATTTCTTATTCCTGACTATTTTCTTCTCCTCGCCATTTTACTTCCAGCAAAGCGATTATAACCTGGTGACATTTATCTAATTACCGATTAATATTGCTTGTGTTACTGCAAAACGTCCTAACGTTCCATGTACGTAGGAACATGTCCCTATGTTTACACATTTGTCAAGGATCTCCTGAGTTCCGAATAGGGGACTACTTTATCAACACTTTTAAAATTCACGTTAAAACGCCGTTGAGGTTATGTAATAAGATGTTAAATATAAAATTGGTACCTGGTAAGTCAGTCGTCCTCAACTAAATTACTAAATAGTTCCAATTTGGAGGCCTTTTAAAAACAATGTTTCATCATCTGTATTTTAACTGGTACTGATGTTGTTGTACAGGTTGTACAACGGGTTTATGTCTGCAGGTGTGTTCTCATTGAGTAGGTCTGTATTCTTTGCTTCTTTTAGAATCTCTATATCATCAAGGATCAGCAAAGAATACAGACCTAGGCTCAACTGCACTTCTACTAGCGCTTGATTTTTCAGTTATATTGTTGTAAACTATAGCTCTTCTTCTGTATTTACTAACATTATTTAATATTTTAAACTTTTTCAAACCATTTTTATAACATTATTAGACAATTTTGAAGTATTTATTTAAATATACAAATCACGATATTATGACACTGTTAGACAATATTGTGATGCTAACTGCTACATTTTCCATACATTTTTATCGATTTTTGGTTATCGCTGGTTGGATCAGCGTTACGGTGTGGTAAGTAAGTGTACACCCATTTTTAATAAACGTTTGGTAATTTTTATATCATTAATATATTTTTAACGTAGATTTGGGGATTTATTGCAAATATTGGTCATTTAAATTTCATAGCGACGGTTAGTAATCGAGGATGATAATAGATATATGGTTCGATTGTGGGTTATCGCTGGCTCTATAAACTCTGGTGCATGCGCACTGTTGTTCATAGGACTTCGAAAATATTTCACGCTAGTTTAAGTGTAGTTTTTCCCTGACCTATTCAATGAGAACACACCTGTAGACATAAACCCGTTGCACAACCTATACAACATCAGTATCAGGTAAAATGCAGATGAAACATTGTTTTTAAAAGGCCTCCGTATTGGAACTATTTAATAATTTAGTTGAGGACGACTGACTTACCAGGTACCAATTTTATATTTAACATCTTCGGAATACTTTATGTCCGGTTAAACCCTTGCCTACGTTTCTTGATGGTTGTAGTTTTAGTAAAAATAGTCACTTCTTCGACCATTCTTCTTATTCTTCACGGTTTAGGCTGCTGTTTCCATCTTTTCTTTGGTCTTCCCAAACTTCTTCCTCGTGATGAATTGCTGTATGCTGCTTTTGGTATTCTATTTTAAGTCATCCTTGCCAAGTGTTCTTTCCAGTTTGTTCTGTATTTCTCTATTGTTGTTCAATTCCTCTACTTTTAGTTGTCTTATTTCAGTGTTATGTTTTTTGTCTGTTCTATTTTTTCGACCATAGTATCTCTTAATAGTCTGGCTATGACCTGTCAGGCATGGCTCAATCTCTGGAAACAATACTACTATCGGCAGAGCTAGGAGTGTCATTTAAGCACGCAAACCCCTTCATCACGAACAAGGTAAATATATCATCGGAGGAGACAGTTTTGTCTCATACTACAAAATATTCAGATTTTGTTCACATTAATATTTAATCCAAACCAAGTAACTAACTCTCAGAACTATGGAACCTGGAGGTTTATGGGCGCGCGGATATAAACTCTCCAGACATTCCGATCACGAGTTAATGTTTTCCAATTATCCCCTGTATAGTTCACCTCCATTAAATCTTGGCTAAGGTATTCTCCCACCTCATTCTTGGCCTACCTACTGGGAACTTCTCTTCTGGTTTTCCTTCAAGAAATTTCCATGCCTCTCTTTAATTAATTCATTCACTGACTATAGAGTCTACGAGACTGTTATTTTTATATCTGGTTTCTCACATAATATCTCATACGCGTAGCTCAAATTTGTGTAGTCTTCTCTGTTCGTCTCTTTTTGTTCCAACAATTGTCCTAAGTACTTTATTCTCAAATACTCGTAATCTTGTCCCTTAGAGTAAGAGAACATGTTTCATACTTATATACTCGTAACTTCAGAATAACTGTTATACATATATTTTAAGTTTTTGAGAGAATTTGTGATTGACAAGAAATCCAGCTTTTAGTAATCCTCTTGGACCTTTATAATCATTTATATGCTAAATAAACTTTACCTTCAGTCATTAATTACTGGTCTTTTGCAAAGTAAAATGTATATATGTTGTCTTCGTCAACTTGATTCACGTTGTTTTACAGGTTATTGATAATTATTCAAAACCCTATTAAGACATTCTTTAAATTGGCATATCTACGGTATATTTCTGTAAATATTATAAATTTTATTTATTATAAAATTATTATTATTATTACGAAATAATTCTGGTAATAAAATTCCAAATCGGTTTTACGTTAATGACTAAGGAAAATTAAGAAGAAATCCAGGTTTTGAAGTCAGAACTTCTCCAATACGAGCATAAAAGGGTTTCGTCTGAGCCAAAATCGTTCAGTAACGTTAATCTAGATTAAGCAAAAAAAAAAAAAAAAACTCATGTTATTTACAATAATATTCCAACCAACACATTAAGTTTATAAAATAATACCATTACCACGTGATTTATGGTAAGTTTTATGATTTATTGATAATATTGGAGACTGCCTTTGTTTACCAGGAAGAAATAGGTCGAAATGCAAGTTATTAAAAGAAGACATATAAAGTTTTGTTTAGAAGAGCCTCGTATTGGCAGCTATTGTATACGAATAGATAGTCATAACGCTCTCAACCACATTGATCATAAAAATAAAATAGAAAGTGGAACGAAAAAAAAAAAACATAGATTTAACGAATGGAAACATTTATACAGATCACATTTAACAATAAGTAATACAAACATACAAACTAGGTCGCATAGTTGTACATTTTATTTCTCACAAAATTCTCAAATGGATCGGGTTTTCATACTTTATTATTAATTAAAATATGCAATTATGGAATATTTACCTAAAAGGTCCATCTCGTCAACTTTATAGTTATTTATCTGTAGCGCTTTCGGGACTAGTTCCGAACTAATAAAGTTAAGGAGACTGACCCTTCAGGTAAATATTCCATAATTTTATACTTTAATTTTGAATAATACCTCAACGGAACATATCATGAATCTTATAAAGTATACTTTATTAAGCAACATTTTGCTCCTGACTTTGAAGCAACTTGTTTATCTGTTGTGCATAGGTACACATATACCTACTAGGGGGCTCCCAGTCTGTTACTTTTCGGTAAATAGGTAATATATTTTAAGGGTCTCTCGGGCTATTAACTTCGTCATTAAAAGCTGGATATGAAAACGAAGCCAAAAGTTTTTCTCTGATGGGTTAATGTTTTTTATGTGCCATAGATCTATGTCATGACATTCAAGGCTTTCATCCTTTCCGAAGGAAGGCATACTCATGCAGAAACTGTAGCGGTTTATGGCTATTAATTAACATTTAAAATGTTATCAGTCCCATAGCCTTATGATCAGAGCTACTGACTATAGTTCATGAGGTCCCGGGTTCTATTCCCGGAAAGACCATATGCTTTTTTTTCCTTAAAGGGAATATTCCTGTGCAGTCCATGGTCTGGAATTTAGGTTAAGTTTAAGAACTCTCGTGGAACTCTGTTATCATTTGTCACCCATCATATCATCGGAATAACGTAACTCCGTATTCCAGCGCCCCAACCTAAGAAGTAAATTACAAATCTGCAAATGCCAGGACAAAATGCCAGAAATGTCGTAAGTCAACATAGTGGCATTTGGACAAAAAATCAAACAATTAAATGTTTTATATAAAGTAATATTGGAGAAAATATCTAACTGAAATTTAGGTTAAATTTAGGTTTAAGGACACTCATCATAATTCGTTATTATTTATTATCAATCATATCATCGGGATAAAATAATTCCGCATTTCAGCGCTCTAACCTTAGAAGAGAGCTAAAATTCCTTCAATGAACAGAATGTTAAAAATGTCACAAGTTAACCTATTGGTATTTGGACAGAAAATATCAACAATTACATTTTTTATATAAAGTAATGTCCACCGCTGTGGTCTCGAGGTAGCGTGCTGCCTTGTCATGCAGTGGGCCCGGGTTTGATTCCCGGTCGGGACAGGCTCCTGGGTGAGTTTTTTCGGGGTTTTTCCTCACCTGTAAGACAAATGTCAGGAAGCTTACAGCCCAACGGCCCCCGAAAATCATCCGGCCATCATCATCATCCTTCACCGGTGTGGAAAGCAACGGGAAGCTACCACACCTATACTTCCCTAGTAAAGCTGCAAGGCATAACATGAACATGCTATGATTGCAGTAAAAGACCTGTCCTCTGGCAGAATTATTATGGATGGATATAAAGTAATATTGGAGAGAATATCCAACTACAACAGATTTTTAAGTAAAATTAATCGAGTTTTGAAGCCACTATCACGAATAAATACCGTACTAATGCATTTGTATAACACATCCTCACTTTGATCAATAAAGCATGGACTCTGCGAATATATGATGAGAGTAGCTGTTAACATCAGGTTTATTCGTCGAACTGCTAGCTTCATTAAATGGGATGAAAAACATAATAAATATATATTGGATCATCTAAATGTGACACGTGTCTAAAAATTCATTATTACGGGAAGAATGGACAGAAACATATTAACAGAATTTCTAGAACATCATTCCCTAGAGCCATCAATCGATATTAAAACAAGGAAAAAAAAATCGAGTCGGGTCATCAGAAAAATAGATGGCTCGAGAACACCAGAATTTCATTCAGACACTAAAAGCTAACATATTGAGGGATTATATAATGGTTATCCATATGGTTTAGGCCTTTTGACTTGATCCAATATCAATATTTTAAAGCAATCATCCCATTTTCATGCAGGTCTTCCGTATTACTATTTACTTCCAGTTTGTACTGTAATAACAACTCATGGAGTCTATTATCTTTAATCCTGTTAATATGATTCATTCAATCTCTTTTATGGATTTCAATTTTTATGTTACATTGAATGTATTATACCTTAATTATGACATTTTTCACTTGGTATGCAAATGTATAACCTACTGTTTCTTATAAAACACATCCCTGTTGTTCCTATTTAACTTCTGTCTGATCTGCCAATGACCCAATTTATCTCTGCTATATATATTAGTGTTAGGAGTGCCATCGCTTTATAAAATTTCATGTGAGTGTGTGTCTTTTATTTCGTTGTCTAAGAGTTCTTTTTATGGTATCCATATCATTTTAAAGTTATTAAGTTTCCTATCTATGTCAAGTACCATTTTAATGCTTATCATACAACATAGATTATTTACTTGTTAAAGAATAGAATAATACTATTATTGCTTTGAATCTTTCCTTTAAAAGTTATTGCTTTCGTTTTATTTACAGAAATGTTCAAATTAACGATAATGATTATATAATCCAAATAGTACCGAAACAGCTGTCACTGAATTATATAATAAATATGAAAATCAAATAAAACTACGTTTTATTTTTATTTAATTAATAAATATGGATTTTCATCAAGTAAACACCAACTCAATTGATTATCAAATAGTAATGATTTTAATTAATCACTTTATTTGGTTTTTACTTGATGAAAATTCATCTTACTGTTAATTGAATAAAAATAAAACTTAAAGTTTTATACGATTTTCATATTTATTAAAATACAAATTCGTAACAACTGTTTCAGTACTTGTAGCACCTTCAGACGAATGTTATGATTACAAATTAATTTGGTTATTATATATAAACTCCAGTACATAACAACTGTAACTATGCAACTGAATATAAACAAACAAATTAAAAAAATCTCGTTTAAATTTATAGTAAGAGAATGTTTGTTAAAATTTATTTGTTTACATTCAGTTGCATAGTAACAGTTGTTATGTACTGGAGTTTATATATAATAACAAAATTAATTTGTAATCATGATAACATTCGTCTGAAGAAGGTACAAAGTACTGAAGCAACAGTTACGAATTTGTATTTTAATAACTATGAAAACAGATTCTTCATTACAAACCACTAGGACGAAGAAATTTTGGAAGACCCAGTAATAGATGGACAGACCAATTCTAGCGTGAGATCGGGACATACCTTAAGGTTTAATCCTTGATGCTGCTGATGATGATGATAAATATGAAAATCATATAAAACTTTGTTTTATTTCTATTTAATTAACATAGTAATGATTTTACATTAACGACAAAGGAAAATGGTTGAAAGGGGTTTAATTGTTCAAGGGAGGTGAGTTTCAGGATTATCCCGCAAAAGTTGTCCTTGCTTGTTTGACTTAGCCAAAATATTAGACCTATTTTGTGCCTATCTATACCTGCGAATCCCCAGATGGCGCAAGGATACTACTTTGTAGGAATTACTTAACTATGCTAATATTTATATACCCCATACTTCTCACATGGAGACATGGGTGCTCCTCTAGCAGGAGTTTCTTGACCTAGCTAAGTCATGTTGTTATCAGCACATTGAACCAACGAGTCATCTAGTTGGTAACTAATACCTATATTACTTGGATGGGGAAGGTTGGTTATATTTTGCTCAAAGACACTAATTTAGGCTTGATGATCTTTTACGAGCCTGAAAATCTTCAGACTCGGGACCCGCAGCTTAAACTCCTTCCCAGAAGCCTTGTTCCTCGGATTTATCCATCTTAAAAATCCATCGACCCTTGCCTGGTTTGAACCCTCGACTCTCAGGACTAGAGGCAAGGAACATAATCACGCCGACTATGGTAATATAGTTACACTTATTTCCATGTAGATGCCAGCGAGTGACAAGTGGTTAGCTCATATCTCAAATAGATACCTGGATGGCAACCAAGGTATTACTTGGTTGAGAAAGGCCGATTCGGTTTTTCACAGAGGCTCTAATTTTGGCTTGAGGCTCTTTTACGAGCCCTAAAATCTTCAGTTCTCCCCGGAGGACTCCTCCTTTGGACTTTTCCATCAAATCTGCTACCCCTGAACCATCGAGGCCGATAGGTTAATTTTTACTTGTGAAAATGACATTTTGACATCTGGAATAGCATAAATAATGTGTAGCTAGTGAAAGTTTCGTTTCAGAAATGAAAGTAGTATATCTCATACTTCAATTTTGATTGTATGTCCATGATAGAATAGAATAGAATAGATTTATTTAGCCTGGTGGAGTTAAGGCCATGTGGCCTTCTCTTCCACTCACCAGAACAAGCATATGTTACATATGAATACAAAAAAAAATACAATAATAGTCATATAAAACAGGACAAACATATGTTACACATGAATACAAAAAAAATTACAATAGTAGTCATATTAGACAGGACAAACATGTTACATATGAATACAAAAAATAGTTACAATAATAGTCATTGAACAATTAATTATCTGTCATATTGAATAATAATGAAATTAATGTCTAATAATAGAATGAAACTAAATACAATTAAAATTAAATTAATGATACAATGAATAAAAAAAGGAATAATAGCTCGAATCTACTATGCATAAAAAGAAGAGAAAAAAAAATACACTACAATGAATTAATCTACGCTTTTTATACAAGGCATTAGGTAAATATATTAACAAATCCTAAGTCTATTTTTATTAAATAATGCAAAAACGCATTATTAATTCTTAAAAAGTAGTATTAGTGAGTTGTTTCTGTTAGTGATTTTATTTTCAATTTATTTCTGAAAGATGGTAAAGTTTGGCAGTCTCTGACATAGGGTGGAAGTGAATTCCATGTTCTAGCAAGAGAAACTGTAAAAGATTTCGAATAATAGGTAGTATGATGAGGAGGGATATAGAGGACACTGTGCTCAAGGGATCGGGTATCTAAGTTATGTGTATCAGAGAGTTTAGTGAAGCGGTGTGATAAATAATAAGGTAAAGATGTGTGTAATATGTTATAGAGTAGGCATAGGGAATGGATGGTTCTACGATCTTGAAGACGAAGCCATGACAATTGTTCCAGGGATGGTGTAACGTGATCAAATCTACGTATACCACAAATAAAAACGTATGCAAGAATTGTGAACACGTTGAAGTCTTTGGGTAAGAACAGTATTTAGGTCAGTAAAAAGAGTATCACAATAATCAAAATGGGGCATTGCGAGTGTTTCTACTAGCATTTTTCTTAGAGAAAACGGTAAACAATTTCTTATACGATTTAATGAGTGTATTATTGAGAAGATAGTTTTGCAAATGTTATTTATTTGTTTATTCCAAATTAAATGTTTATCCATAAACACTCCTAGATTTTTTACTGTCTCACTATAAGGGATCTGAAACCCCATTAAGTGACACATGTAATACTGCATTTGTGTTAATTGGGGATAATAGTCTCTGATGGCCCATAATGATTGCTTGTGTCTTTCTAGGATTTAATTCAAGTCCATATTTCTCTGTCCACGCCGTTAGCGAGTCAAGGTCCTCATTAATTTTGGTTACCGCATCATTTAAAGAATATTTGTCTGAGTGAAGGTAGATCTGCATGTCGTCCGCAAATAAATGATGTTTGCAATGTTTTAGGGAGTCAGATATGTCGTTTATATAGATTGTAAAAAGCAATGGGCCGAGCACCGAGCCCTGTGGAACTCCAGCTTTACGGTAGGTCCAAGAAGAGCGTAATGTAGAATTTCCTACAACATATTGCTGGCGCTCACGAAGGTAGGAGTTGAACCATTGCGTGACACTGTCAGAAAGTGAGAGGTTTTTTAGTTTAAGAACAACAATAAGTCCAAGTCTACCGTGTCAAATGCTTTACTAAAGTCAAGTAGTGTAAGAATAGTAAGTTTTCGATTATCAGATGCTTCGCGTATGTCTTCACATATATTTAGTAGAGCAGTATTTGTATTGTGTCCTGTCCTAAAGCCTGATTGGTATTGATCTAAAAGGTCGTGTTCAGTTAGGTAGTCAGTCAGTTGTTTGTGGACTAATCGTTCCAAAGCTTTTGAAAGGGTAGGTAAAATACTAATGGGTCGAAAATCGTTAGGAGTTAAGGGAGTTTTTACTTTCGGGAGTGGGCGTACAATTGCTTGCTTCCATAATGTGGGATATATAGAGGTTTGTAGTGAAGAGTTGAAAACATGAGTTATGGTAGGTAGTATAACGTCGATTATTTTGTTAAGTAGAGTGATATTTATACGGTCAGTACCTTCTGCTTTTGTTTTTATTTGTTTGAGAGCTTTCTTTATGTCATTTTCTGTAAGATATGAAAAATGGAAATGTTCTCTGTCTGGTGGATTTGTCAATAGTAGTTCACTTATTGTATGTGTTTTGTCTTTAGGAGTAAAGAATGTGCTTGTAAAATGGTTATTAAGTGTGTTCAGAGAAACAGGTAGTTTTTCTACCTGTGTGTGTTTCCTACCTACACCCATTTTATTCAGATTTTTCCAAATATCTGGGTTATTGTTATTAGGTTCATGATGGGCGAAATTTAAAATATTGCTGTATTTTGGCAAGTTGAAGCAAAGTAAAATGTGATAGTTCCTGAACAACTTTATAATTCGTGTAAAATTATGACGAATATGAAACTTTAAAGACCACAAATCGAAGCGGAATGTTGCACGCATTTATTTATCATAAGTAATGCCACGAGTGAATTTATCTAGAGGATTTGGAAATCAAGAGTGGTATTAGTTAGGAATATTTAACGAACAAAATTAAGCTGTTTACTCACAAATCTTCATTTAAATATAGTTATTTTAAAATATTTATATATTTAATGTAAATGACGATGTTTGAAAACAAATGAGAAATGTTTTGTTAGTTTCATTTGTTCATCCATTACAACTAGATCATATTATTACTGACAAATAGGATCGCAGTATTGTAAGAATGCACCCTAGTGGAGAAAATTATAATAATAGTGTATATTATAACCAACTTTAGAGGTTACTAATTATTTTTTTAGGAAAAACTCTGTAAAATCATTATTTAAAACACAATTATTGAGCACACAATTATCAGATGTGTAGTTATTTGTTATATTCAACGTATTTATTTGAGAGTCAGTCATTGCAAAATAATGCTCTGACCTGTTCAGAATATTAAAAAGGAGGAGCTTTTTTAAATATGATAAACAGAAGTAGATAAATATCGAGGCTAAACACGACTGTGATTGGTTATAAAATAAAATTCATTGAAACGTGATTAATCATTAACTCCCATTTGGGGCATGAGTTAAATAGTCTTTAATAATTTAACTGTCCAGCAAAAACTTCTACTGAAATTCTCCATTAGTGACATTAGGCCTTGTAAACAATTTAGAGTACAGAAGATATTAACAGAGCTTAGCAGAACGGCATCGTGATAAAACAGAAGACAAACAGAGGCGGCAGATATGCCAACCTGTTCGAAATCTCAGTATCAATCAGACTGACTTTTATTCGTAGCTTAATAACGTGAGCTACGTAAGCTCTTCATACATCCCTATCCTGAGCTAAAGTTTTCCAATCATCCCCTATACAATTTACATCCGTCAAGCATTGGTTAATGTTATGATCCCACGTTATCTGGGCCTACCTACTAGGCCATTTCCCTCTGGTTATTCTACAAGTTTCCGTGCCCCTCTTTCACTCCCCAATCGCGCCACATGTTATGTCCATTGTAGTCTACGATACTTAACCGTTCGTATAACATCTGGTTTCCTATAAATATCATGTAGCTCGCTGTTATGCATGTAGTTTTCTCCATTCACCGTCTGTTTGTCTCTTCCTCCTCAACTCGTGTCCGATACAGGCCGGGTCAAGGGACGAGATGCGAAGAAGTCGCTTACATTGAAGGTCTGTGAATAACAAGGATGCCAGCTGACCACGCCTGACGCACCATCATAGGGACAGTTGAAATGAATGAGATGAGTGTGGAGAAATGGTGGAATGAATTTTGTGCGGGGGAAAAACGGGAGAAACCGCCAGAAAAAAAGCCTGGTCACACTCTGTTTCGTCCACCACATGGAGTGACCGAGACACAAACTCGGGATCCCAGCGGTGATAGGCGAATGTCTTACCGCTTGAACCACGGTGCCGCCAGTGTTTGTCTCTCCTAGGTTCAAATATTTTCCTAAACACTTTATTTCTGATACTTGTAATATTTTATCCTCCTTTAAAATAAGAAGCCATGTTTCATATCCATATGTTCGTGTGGTCTCGAGGTGCCTTGTCACACAGCCGGCCCGGGTTCGATTACTGGTCGAGACTAACTCGTGGGTGAGATTTTTTCGGGGGTTTCCTCACCTGTAAGACAAATGTCAGGAAACTTAGGGCCCAACGGTCCCCGAAAATCATCCGGTCATCTTCATCATCCTTCACCAGTGTGGAAAGCAACGGGAAGCTACCACACTATAATTTCGTAGTAAAGCTGCAAAGCATAGCATGAAAATGCTATGATTGCAGTGAAAGACCTGCCCTCGGGCAGAATTACTATGGATGGATGGATGTATATTCGTAGTAAAACTAGAAGAATAACTATTTTCCACCGCTGCGATCTCTAGACAGCGTGCTGCCTTTGTCACGCAGTGGGCTCGGGTTCGGTCCCCGGTCGGGACATGTTTCCTGGTGAGGTTTTTTTCGGAGGTATTTCTCATCTGTAAGACAAATGTCAGGATACTTTAAGACTCAAACGGCCCCCGAACATCTTCTGGCCATAATTATCATCAATATCATATTCAACTCATTAGATCTCTTGGTTAACTCTTGTTTTTTTCGACCCCGATGCTATTAGGGCATCCGAGGGCTAGGGAGTCTTTCCTTTCTTCCATTTATTCTTTCCTTTATTTTCATTTCTTCTCCAGAAAAGCCTGACCAGAGGCTATAAGATGGCAGCCCCATCACTGGTCTTACCTTCCTTTGGCCAGCAACCAATCGAAGGGACTATTATTATGCTTTCAAGTCTTATACGAGAATTTCCCGGAAATTTTCTATAGGATCGTAACAGGCCTTGGCCTAATACTTGGAAGGAAGAAGAAGAAGAAGATTAAGTTTAGGTTTAAGGCCTCTCCTGGTGCATCATTACCATCGTCATCACCCATCATATCATTGGGGCAGTGTAACCCTGTCTTCCAGGTGCCCCAACCTCAGAAGTAGGTTAGAATACGCCAATGCCAGGAGAGAATACCAGAAATGTCGAAATTACAAACTGGTGGCATTGAACAAAAAAATATATAGCGGTGCCTGTGTATATAACGTTATATATATATATATATATATATATATATATATATAGGCTATATATGGCATAAGAAAAATAAATGCCTGGACGGGATTCGAACCTGGAACTCTGGGTCTGTACCCCAGCGTGTTATCCATTACACCACCAGGCGAATCCAGTTCAAACACTTATTTTTCTTATATATGTATTATATTCTCCATTATTACTAGATGTCGCGAACTCGGTTTTCACTGCCATCTAGTAGCTGACTGTAACAAGGAAGCAAATTAAAGAGAATATTTTTACTTTATAGCAGTGACGCTTTATCGATGTTATAATTAAATTTTTAACATTGAGCAATGCAAGCTTAATATGGCATGATAAGAAAAATAAATGCCTGGACGGGATTCGAACCACATATATATATATATATATATATTTTTTTTTTAGTTTAACATTTTTTAAGAGAAATTCGGATGATGTACATTTATGTCAATATAAATTGGAGGAATATAAAATATAAGGTGAAACAGAAGGCAGGCGGACACATACAGTATGTAGATTGATAGCTTACTTAAAGTAATGCTTTAAATTGCTACATCACGTGATACCACTCTTTTAAATGTGATTTATGTTTAATCATACTTGGCCGAACATCTAAGAAATGTGGTATGTATTACGCAATTCTTGCTCCTCGTGCCGATTTTTAACAACACCTCACATTGAACTAGTACACTAATATTATCACTGCATCTGATTTATGGAATGCCTATTTCATAATATTGCTAATGTCTAGATTGCTAACGTCCGATCTGTGGATTGCCAATTAAATATTATTGCTTACGACTCGGATTATTTTTACAATATGATGTAACTCCTTTCAAAAAACGTTAAACTGATAATATATGAAACTATTATTCTACCAGTTATATTATATGGATACGAAACATGGACTCTTACTTTAAGGGAGGAAGGGAGATTACGAGTATTTGAGAATAAAGTTTTTAGGAAAATTTTTGGACCAAAGAGAGATGAACAGACAGGCGAATGGAGAAGACTTACATAACAGTGAATTACATGGTCTCTATAGGAAGCCAGATATGATAAGAACAGTTAAGTCTCGTAGACTGCGATGGGCAGGACATGTGGCACGAATGGGGAATGAAAGACGTGCAAGGAAGCTTCTTGTAGGAAAACCAGAGGGAAAACGCCCAGTTGGTAGACCAAGAATGAGGTGGGAGAATACCATTAGGCCCCTAACTATGATTTGAGGGAACTAGATTATACAGGGGATGAATGGAAAACATTGGCTCAGGATAGGGATATATGGAGAGCTTATGTCCGCAAGGCCATGGACCTATGGGTGCGATAGTGCCAGTGAGTTAGTTAGTTAAATACGATTTAAGGAATGCTAATTTCATAAAATTTTTCACGACTAGAATTATTTTAATATAGGCTACTATATTTAATAAAGTGAGATAAATCATTCATGAATAAATATATATGTAAACATAGTGTAATTTCATTAATACTTAATCATTTTACGTAACTTAATTAATGTAAGCTATAAGATAATTGTATTGTTTTCTATTGTATTTTTTCTAACTTTATATTATTTCTAGAGATTATTTTATTGATACGGGCTGTCAGCAGCATGTACGGCTTGCTGCTCGTGCGACCCATATTTGTAAATAACATTGTATTTTCTGTCCAACGAATCTGTGCCCCAGTAAGATATGCGAACTAAAGCCTACTTCCTTTTCTGCCTCGGCAAATCATTTCCTTCTCTGCATTCCTATCTCTCTCTTGCACTTCAGTGTTGTCAACTCAACTCCAACCTTGCATTATTCAATATTCAAGAGCCATGACACTGGAAGAAGTTTGGCAACATCCCTTCTCGATAAGTTACCGTGGTTTCTGTTTGACGTAGTGGGGGGAGTGCGGTTAAATGGTGTGAGTATAGACTTGTACTTTTCTACGAACGATGTCAACGCTGTAGGGGCACAGATCCGTTGGTCCGAGTATGTGTATCTTACTTTTAGTCTAATTAAGTCCTACTACTACTTCTATTTAATAAAATGAAGCAAGAAAATAAAATGAATAATGCTTTTATGAAGCCTTCATGTTTGTCATTCTTCTATATTCGGATATATCATGCAAATAAAAAGAAAGACATACTATTTCAGCTTGTTTATTTGTTTATTGAACGGAAGCATGATTTATATTAAACCTTCTTAATACAGAAGTCCGTCACGCAGAAACCGTATAGGCCTAAGTTATGCGAATTCATCAAATCGAATTTATGGTCGATTTTGCTGATTTACGGAATGTATATTCATTGTATTAATTAAATCGTATGTATCCAGTTAATTTTCGATAAAAACAAGCACTTGGCCACTGTAACGAATTTTAAAATAAAGCTTTTAGGTAAATTCCACTCTAATGGCCGGATTTCGCTGAATTTTGGAGAGTAAATTTTCCGTTTTATGTAAATGACACATAGGCCTACTGAGATTCATTGCGAAGAAACGAAAATTGCTGTTAGAATATTTTTCGCTTCATTGAACCCCCACTTATAATGGTCTGTACTTTTTTAAAAATTGATTGTTATAGGCTTATGCCCAGGTATTGCTATATCTTAAGCGTTAAGAGTCACACACACATAAATTATATATATATATAAAGTCCACCGCTGTGGTCTCGAGGTAGCGTGCTGCCTTGTCACGCAGCGGGCTCGGGTTCGATCCCCGGTAAGGGCAGTTTTTCTGGGTGAGGTTTTTATCGGGGTTTTTCCTCACCTGTAAGACAAATGTCAGGAAAACTTTAAGGCCCAAACGGTCCCCGAAATCATATGGCCATCATCATCCTTATCATTATCATCCTTGCCATTATCATTATCATCCTTCACCGGTGTGGAAAGCAACGGGAAGCTACCACACCTACACAATTCTCTAGTAAAGCTGCAAGCATAGCATGAAAATGCTATGATTGCAGTAAAGGAACTGCCTTCGGGCAGAATAAGTAGAATCGATGAAGATTTCTAAAAGTAAAACAATCTTTTCATGAGAACTATCCCAATAGTTCTTAATAATTCCTTCGGAATTCGCTAGAAATGGACTGATAAGTGCAGTAATCATTTCAGTACTTCCGACACGTTATTTTGTATTTTGTTTTCCGAATTTGAAATGTATAGATATTTCAATTTCACTTTTAAAAATCTACTAATATTTCACCTTCTTCCTTTATACCTTTTTAAATTTTAACCTACGCTTGTGAGTCTTGAAAAGTAGGCCTATTTTTTAACTTTCGAGATTAAAGACGAACACTGTCATTTTTTCACCATTAAGAGTTTTTATAGTTATGTTTAGTTTTGAAAGTTTGATTCAATCCATACTGACAATAATAAATTATTTTTAGACAGCATTGTACTTTGTAAAGCAACTATTTTTGTTGGTTTTAAAGTTGGAGTCAGAAACTCAACGATTATTACAAATTTAATGATTGTAACTTTTAACTAAAACTTTTTATGTTAAAAGCTGGGAGATAATACAAAAAAAAAAAGATTTTATGGGTACATGGACACATTTCGAAATATGCCAGTGTAATGTCATATTTTACAGATACAACTTCAAACTTATAAGTGCATATGTTGATATGAGGCCACAGTTCTTTGATTTTTACATAGAAAAGCAATAATGCTATATAAACTACTAGCTAATACCTGGCTTGCGCTGCTACGCCTAAATAAATTATAACGTGTTTTTACGTTTAGTTGAATAAGTAAAAGGAAAAATAATTATAAATTTATATCGTTATTATTTTTAAATATCCCGTGCTGATTACCCAGCATTGGCCTGGAATCTACGTATCCCGATGCATTTGGCATAAATGAGCTGAAAGACAAAATTCGTTATTTCGAGTTATGTGTTGCTGCTCTGCTTGCACGAGAATCTACTTATTCCGATCTTTTTGGCATCAATCATATGTTTTTAAATTGACATTGTTCTTAAATGTAAGATTTATGTCACATAGGCCTATACCAATTTGCGGAAATTCACTTGAAATCTTATCATTCATGGTCTCTAGAACTGATTCGCCATATTCTTCAATGTCCCTTCTCGGTCCAGTTAAATTTAAATTAAGTTGCTGTCTTTCAGCCAGATTACTTAAAACTAATACTTACACACGAAATTAATTTTACTATCAATATATTGAAAATAAAATAAATACTGAACACACTTAAATTATGAAATAATTAATATTTGTAATCCAATAGAAATTCGCGGTTGCAACAAAAAGCACAGCCACCTGGATCTCTCTTTGTTAAATAATAAACCAATTACCTTACCAAATTACCTTACACCGCCATCTGTTAGAATCGTATGGAACTCACAGATAATTATAACTATTTGTTAAATAATAAACAAATAATTTGCAATAAAAATAATGCGACTGTAAATTTAGTTCTAAACTACCCTATGTCTCAAGTTGGATCAAACTGCACACAGTTGGCAAAATTTTATTAAAATCGGTTCAGTACTTTAGGATTCCATCGCGGACAAACAACGCAACACGAAATTTTTATACATTAAGATTTCTTCTCTCAAATAGGCAGTACTTGAAATGGCATTGAAACTGTATTATACTAAAAACCTATATGAAATATATTACGATTTTTCCAAGGAGAATAAGAAATGAAAGTATTTTTTTAGATGTGGTTCTATTATTCTGAAAGTGGGACATATATGATTAGGTTCCTACGATTTGGCTAACATTGGCTATCATTTCTCAAATTATCATCATCTCATCAAGGATCATATTCGAAGTGAAACCTGAAAATATACAAAAATTGACAGCTTACAGTTATGAAAACTAACAATAATGCAAGCAACATGTTATATGGATGCCAGCCAACCGTTTACCTTTTACAATCCTCAATCACAATACATGTGGGAACAAAGGCATGGAAGACCGCACCATAGATAGAAGGGTGAGTTACAAATACAGTCGCAGAACGGGATTTAAACCTAAATTGTAATCAGGAAGAAGAAGAAGAAGAAGAAGAAGAAGAAGAGGAGTAAGATCTTTATCTCATAAAATCATTTTCGTTTATGAAGATTAAATGTAGAAATTTTTATATTTTATTATGCTTGAATTTTATAAGCTTAATAAATATATATTCATATTGAAATTCGTAATGCTTTTAGTACATATTTTTAACTTATCATTTATTATTCAACTGCTGGTACCCGATTTTATATATATTTATGTACGCATAAGGAAGAATACCTATGGTCTCTTTATGTTCAAATGACTTGCTGAAGATAATAATCCATGGATTTTGGAAGTAAATACATTTTTTATATATACCTTGGTAATTTAAAGTCCCGCGCCGTAGCCGAGCGGTTAAGGTAGGAAGCCTTGGCGCAGAGCTACGGGACTTGCGCTGGTTCGAGTCTCCATGGGGGAAGAAATTTTCTCCTGGTATTTCGGCCAGTATGGGGCCGGTGCCCACCCAGCATCGTGAGGCAATTGGGTAGCTACAATAAGTAGCGGCTCCAGGTTGAGGAACCAGCTATAACGGCTGGGGGACTCGACATGCTAACCACATGTCACCCCTACACTGGCTGTTAATCATCTACCTCTGTGATTGACACATGTGGATGTGAAGGGCCAGCAGCCGGCTGGTAAAAGGGCAACCGCTGAAAAGTGGAAAGACCCTCAATCGGAATCGGTAATTTAAATATTACACGTGAAACAATTTGCGGTTAAATCTTGCAGATACACTGTAAACTATTTTTAAGGTAATGTATAGGAATAATAAAAAGCTGAGCCACTATAGAATTTGGTTATTTACTTTAATTGAAAAGTACAACTGACAGTGAGTTCCATTATAATTGGAAACTCTGTGCTTATTCCAATGATAAATTGATGATTTTTTTTATTCAGTGCAGTTGTAAAAGCGATAGAAAAGGTGTGCGACACGAATCGGAAATGAAATAAATGTATGGAAAATTCTTGTAAGAAAACCAGAGAGGAAGCGCCCAGCATATAGGGAAAAAATGAGATTGGAGAATAACATTAATTATGATTTGAGATAGGTGAATTATACACGGAATGATTGAAAAATATTAGCAGATGATGAGGATGTATGGAGAGTTTATGTCCGCGCGATATGAATCTCCGGGTTTCGATGTGCTAGTCACTTAGTTAATCATGTAACTACACTAAGTCAACTTGGATCTCCGGTTGGTAATTTCGGTTGATTCCGCAAAAAAGGACATAGGAAAACTTAGAGTATTTTGTTTTTAAGTATAATTTTTTTTAGCCAACACAAACATTTCAAATCATCATAAGCAATGCCACAAGTGAGTTCCAAATTATCGACAAATTCACGACTCACGAAGTGAGGAGTGGATATCTAGACTATTTAACTCATGCCCCAAATGGGAGTCAATGACCAATCACGTTTCAATGATTTCTGTTTTACAACCAATCAGAGTCGTGTTTCACGAAATATTTATCAGTGTTATAATTACCATATTAAAGAAAGCTCCTCCTTTTTAATATTCTGAACAGGTCTGACCATTATTTTGCAGTGACTGAGCCTGTGAGAAATACGGCTACCAGATTGTATATATAGTGCATGAATGTCAACACATGCCGCATGCGGGAGTTAATATAAAAACATTTGTAGCAATTGATTATACCACCAAAAAAAGAAACCACTGTTTGCACTTTCTTAAATGTATTTTTTCCCAGGTAACAATCCAGAAAAATATAATTGTCATATTTACATCATACGACATCAGAAATGAATTAATATACAGTTTGATGTGTTTCATTTTTTCTCCACTAGAGAGCATTCTTACAATATTGCGTTCCTTTGGCAATAAATAGTATGATCTGGTTGCAGTGATAAACAAAAGAAGCAGATGAAGCGTACCTATCGTTTCTCATTTGTTTTCAAACATCGCCATTTACATTAAATATATAAATATTTTAAAATAACTATAGTTAAATAATGATTTGTGAGTAAACAGCTTAATTTTATTCGTTAAATAGTCCTAACAAATGCCACTCTTGATTTCCAAATTATCTAGATAAATTCACTCCTCACTTCGTGAGTCGTGAATTTATCGATAATTTGGAAATCACTCGTGGCATTACTTATGAGAATTTGGAAATCAAGAGTGGCATTTGTTAGGACTATTTAACGAATAAAATTAAGCTGTTTACTCACAAATCATTATTTAACTATAGTTATTTTAAAATATTTATATATTTAATGTAAACGGCGATGTTTGAAAACAAATGAGAAACGATTGGTACGCTTCATCTGCTTCTTTTGTTCATCACTGCAACCAGATCATACTATTTATTGCCAAAGGAACGCAATATTGTAAGAATGCACTCTAGTGGAGAAATAATGAAACACATCAAACTGTATATTAATTCATTTCTGATGTCCTATGATGTAAATATGACAATTATATTTTTCTGGAACGTTAATTCCTTGGAAATAATACATTTAAGAAAGTGCGAACAGTGGTTTCTTTTTTGTGGTATAATCAATTGCTACAAATGTTTTTATATTAACTCCGGCATGCGGCATGTGTTGACATTCATGCACTATACATACAATCTGGTAGCCGTATTTTTTAGTGAGTCAGTCATTGCAAAATAATGCTATGACCTATTCAGAATGTTAAAAAGGAGGTGCTTGATTTTATTATGATAACATTTAGTTGGTAAATTCTAGGCGAAACACGACTGTGATAGGTTGTAAATAAAAAATCATTGTAATATGATTGGTTATTTACTCCCATTTGGGGCATGAGTTAAATTCATGTTGAACCACCGTTAAGGTTGATGTATATACGAGTAATTAAAATGATAAAATAGTACCTGAAGTCAGAATCGTTTTTAACGACAAAATACGTTTAAAATAATTATAACGCTGAAATTTTCTGGAAGGCCTTTTTCGGAATCGTTGTTCCATTCTCAACAGTTGTACCACTCCAACTGTTGAGAATGGAACAACGATTCCGAAATGGCCTTGCAGAAAATTTCAGCCTTATAATTTTAAACGTATTTTATCGTTAAAGACGACTGTGATTTCACGGACTATTTAATCATTTTAACTACATTATCTCTGTCATTTATGACCTTAGATGTAATACACATATATTAAATAGATGAAATGTATATAAATAATTACTGAAATCAGGAATTAATATACTTTTCAAAGTGCTTTTTGACTGTGTAGTCGATTTAACATTCTGGCTAATTTTAAGATTTATATTAGCTATGTGTAAGTTATTATTGGAAGAAGGAATCCAAATAAAGCAAGTGAAACAAACTAAATATTTGGGAATAATTATGGATAACATTGAAGGTATAGGCAAAGAGAACATAAAACAAAGAATTGAATTGAGTAGCAAAATAATATCATCGTTAAATTCCATATGGTGGGATAAGCATATTTGGAAAGACACAAAAAAATATATTGGTAAAACATTGGTGGAATCTGTTGCAATGTACGGAAGTGAGGTATGGACAATCAATAAGTACTACAAGAATAGACTAATAGCTCTAGAAATGGATTATTTACGTAGAAGTGCCATAAAGTCTAGATTAGAACCTGTCACACATAAGGAAATTAGAAACATACTGTAAGCAGAAGAAAGCATAATTGAAAAGACTTGAAGAGAAGGAATTAAGGTGGTTAGGGCATGTCTTAAGAATGGAAGATGAGCGATGGCCGAAGCAACTATATGAATGGCTTCCGAACAGAAAGAAGAAAAGAGTGAGACCAAGGTTAACATGGAACGAAAACATGAAGACAATAATGCAAGCTAGAGGGCTAAGCATCGAAGATGCCAAAGAGCCGTAGGCTTTGGAGTGTTTGGCACGGGTATACGGCAGGCAGCTGTAAAAACCCTACGATATATAAGAGTAAGTTATCTTCTCACCAGGAAGCATATACTCATTAAAACATGGTCAAAATAATACCAGTTTATTATTATGTTTTATTATCTACATTTCCGTTGCAAGAAACTTTCAGTAATCCTCAAACTGCAGGCTTAAGATTATATTTTCTAATTTTACAACTCAACTTAGTAGCCTATATCTAAACACATTTTTATTGAGTTGTGTCCTTCAGCTTGTTGGTTTTATTAATATAAATTAGTGGTATGGTTTCCTACTTGCAAGTTGCACTGAAATGCCTCATAATATGCACAAATTCATGGGTTTGTTTACTTTTGACATTTCTTTGAATAGCACCCCAGACGTAATAACTTAATCTCCAACGATGCCGAAATGTTTTAAACAGATTTTCCTGCTTGTTCAGCATATTTCAGTATGATTTATGTCAAATTACCACATTAAATTATCAATGACTCCATTGTAAGATTTACAATATTACAATAAATTAAAAAAATGTTCTAAACTGACAACATATTTCCGAATTTATTTGTAATATTTTGAGCGTTTCGTGATTTTTTTTTGTATTTTTAATTTATGTACAAAGGTACCGTAGCTTATTATTTATGTTCTACTTTTACTTTTTCCACTATTGTTAAGAGAAACTATTTATTTTAAAAATATTCTCAGTTCTTGCGTCTACATATTTATTTTTAGGCGAATTTTAAACAAAAAGTTTTCTGATACTGACATGTTGTAAAACATGGAATGTGCAAAACATAGTTGCCAATCTTTTGATAATATTTCATTCTGTCCAGCAAACAGGCTTGGTTAACACATTGCAGCACATGCTAATTTTAAAATGATGTATTATTTTTTTGTTATTTATAGCATTTTAGCTATTACTTTTAACCGCTTTCGCCATCACATTTCAGGAGTAATTTATATACATGCTTTCCAATATTAAATTGTCTTGAAGCAACTGACAGGCGAATTTACAATGTATTATATACAATGGTTGTTTGGTTATAAGCAGGGTTTGATATCGATAATAATAATTTTTTAAAGAAATCATGTTATAATCATTATTTTTAATCAATCAATAAAAATGAAGCCTGATTTATTCATAAAAATAAAAATCAATATTGAGTTTTATTGATTGAAGTAAAAATAATGACCACTCCCTGAGCGATATATATATATATATATATATATATATATATATATATATATAATAATATAATATAATATAGTATAATACATATATAAGAAAAATAAGTGTTTGCATTGGATTCGCCTGGTAGTGTAATGGATATCACGCTGAGGTACAGACTCAGAGATCCGGGTTCGAATCCCGTCCAGGCATTTATTTTTCTTATCATACCATATATATATATATTTTTTTTACCATTAATATTATGATTAATTCTTGAACGAAAAAAAAAATAAAAAAGAAATAAAATAAAAATCAGACAGAATAAATATACATTATAATTCATGATCACAAAAATTTCAGACAAAAAATAAGTATCAGACTGAAAAAAAATAGTTTTTTTACGTTGTTTACGTAAATGGTAATTCTGGAATATTAATTAGTATTAAGTTAATACTATTGTACTTACTTCTCAACACTTCATATAAAACAGATAAAAATGCATACAAATTAAACATTTTATATTACTAAAATTTATATATTTTCTTTGGATTTTAAAATACAGGGTGTGCATAAAAGAATATATCAATTTTAAAGGTGTTGAATTATATTTAAACTAACTATGACAAAAACAAAGCTCATGTTAAATGAAAGAGTAACATCTCCACTTTACATTATAAATTCTTAGGTGTTTGTTGCACGACACACATCCAACTTGTACGTTAATTCTTCCCATACATTAATAAGCATGTCTGGATTGATGGTAGCAAGAGCTTTTCGAATCCTGTCTCTCAACTCGGGCAAGTTTGCAGGCAATGAAGCCACGTAGAGTCTGTCATTTACAAAAATCCAAAAGGAAAAAATAGCATGGAGTGAGATCCGGTGATCTACGAGGTCACTGGAGATAAGCCCTTTCATCTGGACCATGACGGCCAATCCAGTAATGACAGTGTGGAAGGTCTAAACGAAAATGCTTACATATGCGTCCCTACCGTTTAAAATTGTTATAGGCTCTAAAGTCTACTGATTCGCTGACTTTGCGCTTGAAATGTTGCAGCAGCAACATTCTCCTCAGACACTCTTGGTCGTCCCACACTTTTGCCTTTACAGAGACGACCGGTCGTTGCGAACAGATTATACCATTGACAGATGTTGTTGGCATTGGGGGGATCACAATTAAACTGCCTACGAAACATACGTTGAATTGTCACAACTGATGTACATCTCTCGAACTTCAAAACACAAAACGCTTTCTGTTGAGGAGTTGATATCTTTGTTATTATTGTTGCCATAGAAACAAAACTATATTGTTTCCTGTTTCATTCCAGTCTACACACAACTTTCTACACCTCATCTGAATAATAATATCATTACTTACTTACTCTTACTTACTTACTTACTCACTGGCACTATCGAACCCGTAGGTTCATGGCCGCGCGGAAATAAGCTCTCCATACATCCCTATCCTGAGCCAATGCTTTCCAATCATTCCCTGTATAATCTACTTCTCTCAAATCATAGTTAATGCTATTCTCCCACCTCATTCTTGGTCTACCAACTTTGCGTTTTCCCTCTGGCTTGATAATACTATCATTACTTCAAACTATTATATTCTTTTATGTATACACTGTACAAAGCTAAGACTACACTTAAAAGGGAGTATGTATGTATGCACCATCATCATTCTGGAAGACGTGGAGGAATTTCATCCAAACTTGGTACACATATAAATTATAATCTGGAAAATATACGGTACATCGGGGAAAATATTCCTGGCACCCAGAGGAAAGTGAGAGAGGAGATGACTTTTAAAACTATTCGAAAATGATCGTATTAATATCGAATCTGTAATTTTAAGAGTCACCGATATGAATATTGAAACTTTGATGTCCTCCTTTGTCCAAGTTGAATCCCATCGAAGCTTTAAATAACTGCGGAGTGGATTTGACATATCATTGCTTTTTGCAACGTTTTCTACATCATATGTCCACAAAATCCTGCTACCAAAACAATGTAACTTAGCTCGTAAAATATTTGGGATAGAGACATGTGGTTTTTTGCACGTATTCTTCATCTCAAAGTTTTGTTTACGTTTGTTGCAGTTTGTGATTTTTTTCTCGTTTATACTGGTTTTTCTTATTGTTTTACCTTTTTCTTTGTTTGTGTTACCTGTTTGTTAACTTTCTTTAATTCTCACATAGACACAAAGACAGGACACACACACCCAGACCTAAGGTGGAGATTTAAAATCCGCTACTCCGCCAGGAATCGAACCCGGGTCGCCGGAGTGGAAGGTAGGGACTCTACCGACTACGCCACGGCGACGGCGATTTAAACGCTGCCAACTGACTTCCTTCTTTTTCAATTTTATAACTTCCCTCGGCGTACGGAATTTGTAGATTTCATGCTGAACGCAATTGACGGAGAAAATAAGTGTCTGCAGAGAGTGATGTTCTCTGATGAAGCGAATTTCTTTGTGTCTAGACATGTTAACCGCCATAACTATCGGATGTGAGGATACTGATGATTTACCAGACTCAGCATACGAGCATACACATTGGGCCTTTTCCTGTGGTGTTATCATAAGTAATGCCACGAGTGATTTCCAAATAGAGAATTTGGAAATCAAGAGTGGCATTTGTTAGGACTATTTAACGAATAAAATTAAGCTGTTTACTCACAAATCATTATTTAACTATAGTTATTTTAAAATATTTATATATTTAATGTAAACGGCGATGTTTGAAAACAAATGAGAAGCGATAGGTACGCTTCATGTGCTTCTTTTGTTTATCACTGCAACCAGATCATACTATTTATTGCCAAAGGAACGCAAATATTGTAACAATGCTCTCTAGTGCAGAAAAAATGAAACACACCAAACTGTATATTAATTCATTTCTGATGTCGTATGATGTAAATATGACAATTATATTTTTCTGGATTATTACCTGGGAAAAAATACATTTAAGAAAGTGCAAACAGTGGTTTCTTTTTTTGGTGGTATAATCAATTGCTACAAATGTTTTTATATTAACTCCCGCATGCGGCACGTGTTGACATTCATGCACTATATATACAATCTGGTAGCCGTATTTCTCACAGGCTCAGTCACTGCAAAATAATGGTCAGACCTGTTCAGAATATTAAAAAGGAGGAGTTTTGTTTAATATGGTAATTATAACACTGATAAATATTTCGTGAAACACGACTGTGATTGGTTGTAAAACAGAAATCATTGAAACGTGATTGGCCATTGACTCCCATTTGGGGCATGAGTTAAATAGTCATTGTTATTTAAATCACAATCTGCAACAAATGTAAACAAAACTTTGTGAGATGCAGAATACGTTGTAAAAAACCGCATTTTACGAGCCAAGTTACATTGTTTTGGTAGCAGGACTTTGTCAACACCCTTTTGTTTGCTCAAGATGGGTTCACAAAGGGTTTATTTATTCTTGCTCCTAGAGGTGAAACGGAAATGTTATTATCATGTTTTGAGTTAAATGAACAATATAGTGAATTAAAAAATATTTTGCTTTATAATTTGTATTCTGTAGGCTTACTTATATTTTTAAATACCTGTAAATAAATATACGTAGATTTTTCATAAGTAATGCCACGAGTGATTTCCACTCACTTCGTGAGTCGTGAATTTATCTAGAGAATTTGGAAATCAAGAGTGGCATTTGTTAGGACTATTTAACGAATAAAATTAAGCTGTGTACTCACAAATTATTATTTAAATATAGTTATTTTAAAATATTTATATATTTAATGTAAACGGCGATGTTTGAAAACAAATGAGAAACGATCGGTACGCTTCATTTGCTTCTTTTGTTCGTCACTGCAACCAGATTATATTATTTATTGCCAAAGGAACGCGATATTGTAAGAATGCACTCTAGTGGAGAAAAAATGAAACACATCAAACTGTATATTAATTCATTTCTGATGTCCTATGATGTAAATATGACAATTATATTTTTCTGGGAAAAAATACATTTAAGAAAGTGCAAACAGTGTTTTCTTTTTTTGGTGGTATAATCAATTGCTACAAATGCTTTTATATTAACTCCAGCATGCGCTACGTGTTGACATTCATGCACTATATATAATCTGGTAGCCGTATTTCTTAGTGAGTCAGTCACTGCAAAACAATGCTATGACCTATTCAGAATGTTAAAAAGGAGGAGCTTTCTTTATTATGATAAACTTTAGTTGGTAAATTCTAGGCGAAACACGACTGTGATTGGTTTTAAATAAAAAATCATTGTAACTTGATTGGTCATTGACTCCCATTTGGGGAATGAGTTAAATAGTCACTGTAATTATAATTTATTCCTTTTTCTCTTGAATGGAAGACTGGGTAAACTATCATCCGGGCAATGTAGGGGACGCCATTGTACAATATGACAGGATAGTGACATTGAGGATGATCAGATGGAACTTGGGGTAAAATGTTGGAGGAGAAATATAGGAGACAGGGTCATCATATCCAATAGTTCCTATTTGGAACATAGAGGCTTAATAAAGCTCATCCATTTGGTTCTCGTTCTACTTCTTGCCAAAATCTTCGCCTCTTTCCAACTTTTATCTATCGAATTTAACTATCAATAGCAATGAAATTCATTGTAGAACACCGTTGAGATTATGAAACTGCGTAAATCATTATTGTAGACGACTGCTATTTCAGGTATCTATTTTATTTTCTTTTTCAATGCCACCAGTTTGTCATTTCGACATTTCCGGTGTTCTCTCCTGGCATTGGCGTATTGTGACCCACTTCTGAAGTTGGGGCGCCTGGAAGGCGGGGTTACGGTGCCCCAATGCTATGATGGGTGATGATGCGCCAGGAGAGGCCTTAATCCTAAACTTAATATAATGAGGTGAATATGGTATTAATGACTATTTAACTCATGTCGCAAATGCTAGTCAATGACCAATCACGTTTCAATGAATTCCGTTTTACACCAATGACAGTCGTGTTTCACCTCGCTCTTTATCGATTTCTCTTTATCAGCTCCTGCTTTTGTGATAAAGGAAGCTCCTCCTTTTTTAATATTCTGACCAGGTTAGACCATTATTTTTCTCCAACAAATACATTGAATATAGCAAATAATGAATAGATTTAGTGATTTTACTCAGTTGTTTATTCAAAATATAAATGATTAACCTATAATGTTGATTATAATAGTTTAATGTGTTTCATCATTTCTCCACTAGAGTGCATTCTTACAATATGGCGATCCTATTTGGCAATAAATAATATGATCGAATTGCAGTGAATATACATAACTTCACATTTCTAATTTGTTTTCAAACATCGCCGTTTACATTAACTATATAAATATTTTAAAACACCGGTAACTATATTCAAATAATTATTTTTTAGTAAAGAGCTTAATTTTATTCGTTAAATAGTCCTAGCAAATGCCACTCTTGATTTCCAAATTCTTTAGATAAATTGGAAATCACTCGTGGCATTACTTATGATAATGATGGCCAGATGATATTCGGGTGCAGTTTGGGTCTTAAATTATCCTGACATTTATCTTACAGGTGAGGAAAAATTCCGCAAAAACCTCAGCCAGGAAACTTGTCCCGACCGGAGATCGAACCCGGGCCCGCTGCGTGACAAGGCAGAACGCTACCTCGAGACCACAGCGGTGGACACTATTTTAATATTTTAACACACCACATTTTTCAACAATCCTCTTGCAAGCTTTTTTTTTTGTCTATCGATCTTCCTTGCGCCTTAAGGATTCCAGTTCAATGTAAAATTTATATTGCGTTCTGCAGTTTTCGTACAGCTTTTCGAATCCAACGCTATTTTCTTTCTTTAATGTGACAGGATGACGTGGAGTAAAATTACTAAGTAGGCCAAGACTCTTCAAGGGTTGCACACTACGGAAGAAGTATGTATAATTAGGTACATTAAAAATTGAAATGAGAATTCCTCAAATAATTAGCACATTTCAGTGTTAATTTGATGACAAAGCGGATTTGACACGAAAGAAAAGCAAGTGAACTTGGTAATGTAAAACCACTTTCCTTCTCCTGAACCATAAATTGCAGAGGATTGTTGACCTAGTTTTGGGATTAGATGACACCATGCACAACAAACAGCGAAATAAGGCATCAGATATGATGTAATAATCTCGCACGAAGCTTACATTTCTGCTGCCAAGAGCATATCAACATAACTCTAGATGAGTTTTGTTGATATTCATATGTAAAGCGACATTGAACCAAATACCTTACGCTCTGTGAGGTGGGACGAGATGAATATCGAGAAAAAAGCAATAAGCATTTCTCAGAATCTCTTGTTGTTATCATGTTTCCACCACTTGTATGTTCACATATCATTTTCGTATTTAACGTTTCCTTTATGCTTGCACTTCATCGGATTCTCGATTGTATATAATTTAATAGTTTCGAAGGTATATATTTGTGGAATTAAACTGAAATTTAATAACCAGCTAACAAATTCCTCAATAATATAATTCTTTTAATAAAATTAATCATTTATTTTCGTTAAATAGCACTAAGATTCATCAAACATTGAATCCAAAATGTAAATACATTTTTTTATTATTAGGCCCCTACTGTTTGCTTAGAGAATTCATTTGCAAATTGCCTTTAATACTGTTAAGCTTTGTCTTACGGGAGCCTCGAATTTTTTCAATGTCTTATTTTTATACATATTTGGGTGAATGATCTGTATTTCATGTGCCCTGCATTAAATAAATATTTATAAGCCTATACGTATATACTTATTCTGTACGTGTGTTTCTCACTGAACTGCTCCTAAACGACTGAACCGATTTTGATGAATTTTTTTTGTGTGTGTCGGATTGGGTCATTCCATGGTTTAGATTTGCGATTGGTCCCTCTAAAGCCATTAGGTGTAGGAGTTGACCTGAAGTGAAAATTGAAAAATCGCTCTAGCGTTCACATTTTTCGATGTTCCACAACTAAACGCAGAATATCGTATTAAAATAAATCGAAGTAGGTATTATCCAAAAGTGAGCGAAATCCGACAGTTGGAAGTGGTTTACTTGAAATCCGAAATTAAAAATTGCCTAAACGACTGGACCGATTTTGATGAAATTTTTGTGTGTGTGTTTGAATGGTTTCTGGATGGTTTATATTCACAATTGGATCCTCTAAAACCATTACGTGCAGAAGTTCACTCGAAGTGAACATTTAAAAATCGCTCTAGCGGTCACAATTTTCGATGTTTCACAACGAAACTCAGTAGGCCTATATCCTATTAAAATAAACCGAGGTAGGTATTATCAGAAATGAGCGAAATCCGAAATTAGAAGTGGAGGTTTACCTGAAATCTGAAATTAAAAACTGACTAGCAACAGCCATGTTTGGTTCGCCTCAGCGTATACCATATAATTTAATTAACCTTTAATATTTCATTTATTTAGGCGTAGCAACATACGCCAGGTATTAGCTAATTTGATATATATCAGGATACGTTAATTTTTATAATTGTTATTAAATAAGTTAATAACTATTGCTTGGAAATTAATTAGGTGTATATATTTAGTTTAGTTTAAGCTTCTCTACATAAATGATTCATTGCTTACATTAAATATCGGTAAGAGGAAGGTTGGCAGACGCCATTTGTTATGACTGGATAGTGTAGAGATGGACTTAAAATTTGTGAATGCTTGCAGGCACAAGATACGTAGAATGGAAGCTCATAATTCGGATGATCAAAGCCTACAAAAGGCTGTAATACTATCGAGAAGATGAATTATTTACTGGTATACTCCCTCAGAAATTATTTAAATTTGGCCAACAGAAACTGAGATTTCAAATGCATTTATTTTTTACAGCGTCAGCTGTTACGATATCCTGGTGGTAACGATTATGAAAGGAGGAACAGTAAATATTGTAATACTGATCTTGAAGATTTTCGGGCTGTAGGCCGTGGTCTTGTGGCTTGTAGTTCCCCGACGTTTTCATCAATTTCTCACCGAGACTGCGTTTAGGGCATCCTCAATGGTTGTCTTGAGACTGGCACTTCTGTTGTTGTTGGGGCAATGTCTAGCATCGCCCAGTCCGCTGAACTAGAACCAGTTGCGGCGTCCCTGACAAGCAAAATACCATAGTGATATTATCTAGATGGAGTTTAACCCCTTTAACCCACTATATCTAGCGGCGTTTGGGGGGGGGGGGGGGGTGTTCAGTTTATAAAAAAAATTTAAAGGGAAGGGGGTGAAATGAGGTGTAATCCTAAACCAACGCAGGGCATCGTAAACCACTCGGCCGGACAAGCAGAGAGTCCGAAAGCCGACCGAGCGGAATTAGCCACACCCCTACGTTAGCCTGTCATACAGCACTCATTTCATTAGCTGGACCATCCAAGTCTAGTCAAATATGTTCCGGTGAATCGCACGTCGCTGTATTAGATGCCCCTGTATTGCGAACAATTGGATTTGTAAATGATAAATTTTGGATTAGTTGGCACATTTTTCCACACACTCTTCAATCGTATTCGCAATATACGGCATCTGTGCTTGATTGTGAAGCTCTGCGATCCTCGTGTACATTGGTGCCGAAAAAATAATTTTGAAAACTTATTCTATTCTGAATTATTTGAACTTTCCCCTTTTTGTGACATCCAGCGAGGATGCTCCAGGCTTCACAACCATACAGCAACATGCTTCGGATCACAGCTGTGTAAAGAATCAGCTTGATCCGAGAGGATAGTGTAGGTGACTTGAAAAATGGATAAAGTAAGGCAATTGCAGCATTTGATTTATGAATAAGATACCGAATATGAATTTTGAACGTAAGCTTGGAATCCAGATGGATTCCGAGATACTTGACTGAAGGCTCTGGTCGGAAGTGATGAGTTCCCAAGGTGAGTTGGATTTGGTTAGGTCTACTAGTATTTGAAAACAAAACAGCTTTTGTTTTGTTAACATTGAGCTTAATGTTCCATAGACCAAACCAGGAATGGTAGGAATTTAAGGCGGACTGGATTATTGGGACGCGTCGAGGTAATAGACGGAATGGAGCCTGAAGATACAAACAAGTATGATCAGCAAAGGATGCTAGGTTAATACGGTTAAAATTAGGGATGTCTGACACATAGAGAGTGTACAGAATCGGAGAGAGGACTGCACCTTGAGGAACTCCCGCCAAGAGTGGCTTGCAGTCAGAATTATACCCACTAACCGACACATAAAAGTGTCGGTTAGTTAGGTATTTAGCTATAATTTTAATTAAATCAGCCGAAATTTGAAATTTGATTAATTTGTATAATAGTCCATTTATCCAAGTCGTATCGAATGCCTTCTCAATATCGAGGAACACTGCCAAAGTACTTCTCTTGTTGTTGAATCCCGTAACAACTTCGTCAACCAGTCGAGCAAGTTGGATCGGAGTACTATGTGTTTTTCTAAAGCCAAATTGGTGAGTAGGAATAAGGTTTCTCTCTACCACCTCTCTTTTTAGTCTTGCCAAAATGAGTTTCTCCATAACTTTCCCCAGCACAGGTAGAAGACTGATTGGCCTTAAGTTGTCCGGGTTGGTTGGATCTTTACCAGGCTTTGGTATAGCTACAACTTTGGCTTTTTTCCAGACCTCAGGGAAGTACTGGTACTTGAGACAAAGTTTAGCTATTTGAAGGAATAGGAGAAGGGCTTTTAGCGGTAAATATTTTACCGCCAAATATGGTATCCGGTCATGACCGGGGGCACGTTTGGAAGGTAGATTATGGATTACGGCTTTCAATTCTCAAAGCCGTATATCAGGAAGGGTGAGAGGGATAGGTCTCTCAAGAAAAGTACTTACTGTATGGTATACTTCAGCTTCGTGAGCCGGTGTGGTGAGCTCATGTGGGCGAAACCTTGATTCTAGGTGTTTAGAGAGAGCTTGGGCTTTCTCCCGTGGGAGGTATGCCCAATCTCCGTCATAAAATATAGCTGATGGAGGAGGCGGAGCTCGACTCCTTCTAATTCTTTTTAATATCTCCCACTGAGGAGTTTTAGCATCTGTGAAACGCTGAAGGGAAGAATCCCATTCAGCATTTCGCATTTCTTCTAATCGGTTTCGCACCAATTGAGCATAGCGATTGTAAAGTTGTTTGTGTTGGGGTGCGCCAAAAGTACGGTATAATCTGAGATATCGTTTCTTCTCAGTTAAATAATTTTGGAGTGTAGGATCGTATGGTTTTGTATGTGCATTTTTGTTTGTTTGTGTTGTAGATAGTGTAATGGCCGTTTGTATACTAGCCTGTAAACTAAGGACAGCGTGTTCTATTTGTTCTGTTGATTGGACAGAGAGTGTCGGCTTAACCCATTGGTTAAGCATGTGTGTGTAACTCTGCCAATCAGTGTGATCATAATACATGTTTGGGGGCGAGGACAACAAAAATGTGGGACTGATTTTAAAGAGTATAGGACTGTGATCTGAGTTAAGTACGTCTGTAATTGTGGTGACGTGTGGAGAGATAGGTACATTCTTCGAGAGAACTATATCCAGTATATCTGATCGAAAGCCAACATGTGTGTTTCTAAAGTATGTATGTTCCCTTGGAGCGGAAATTTCTATGTTATGATGCTGGCAAAAATTTTGGAGTATCACACCAGATCCATTTTGGGTACGACAATTCCAAAGATGTTTACTATTGAAGTCTCCCGCTAACAAGTAGTTAGGGGAGACGGAAGTGAGAGCGTTTAGGTCGTACCTCGTTAGGAGTCTGGTAGGTGATTTATAAATAGAAACTATATAAATTGATTCGCGGTCTGAAATTGGCAAGAAGATGGCTGTTGCCTCAATAAATTGAAGCCTGGGTGTAGGGGCCACTCTGTGGCCAATGGTTTGTTTAATACAGGGTGCGGCAGCATAACTTCCTTTTTTTAAAACTTAATAAAATGCATTGTATGAATCAGAAAATTTTTATTCGTTTTTTATAATATAGGCACATACATAAAGTTTTGTTTTACTCAGTTTTGAAGATCAAATCAGGTAGGTGACGTCCCCCATTCTCCATATACTGAGTAAACCGATTTCTGGCGTTTGTCATGACTCCTGCCAGCATAGCAGGCGTTATGTTGGCAATTTCTTCCTGGATGTTGGTCTTCAAATCTTGTAGGGTCCTTGGACGGTTCACAAAACACGGGATTTCAAATAACCCCATAGAAAAAATCACAAGGGGTCAAATCGGGAGAGCGGGCCGGCCACTTCAAATCGCCCCTAATTGAGATAAGGCGCTCTGGAAGTGTTCCCTCAAAACAGTCATCGATGCTCTTGAAGTGTGTGCCGTTGCACCGTCTTGTTGGAACCAAGTGTCCCTAAGTCCAACTCATCTAGCCGTGGGAAAAAAATCCTGTAACATGTTTACATACCGGTCCGAATTCACTGTCACTGTGACTTCATTTTCCTCAAAGAACCAGGGACCAATAATTCCACTTGAGGAAATTGCACACCACACTGTGACTTTAGGTGAATGCAAAGGCCTTTGATGCAATTGTCGAGGATTGGTGTCAGCCCAGTAGCGCATGTTTTGTTTGTTGACGGATCCACACAAATGAAAATGGGCTTCATCACTAAAAAAAACAATAGCGTCCTCAGGAACGACTTCCAGAAGAACCTCACACGCGTTTCCTCCGAGAATTGAAGTCACGTTCAGAAAGTTCCTGCACAATTGCCATCTTGTATGGATGGAAATGAAGATCATCATGAAGTATTCTCCTTACAGAACGATCGGAAAGTCCAAGGGCAGACGCATGTTTGCGCGCAGAACGCCGTGGTGATCGCAACATTGAAGCTCTCACTACCTCAATGTTCTCAGGTGATCTAATCGGCCGAGGACTCCAGTTCTTCGTCTTGTCGCACTTGCAGTTTGTCTGAACGTAGTGACCCACGTAACAATTGATTTCCGGTCCGGGACAGGGCCAACGGGGCTAATTTAAAGCGATTCCGAAAGGCGCGCCGGGTTGCGATCACAGAACATCCGCTCGAAAAGTAGGCCTCAATGGCAAACGCACGCTCCTCACTGTTCCAACGCATGATGGCGACTGAACTGTGTCAGGACAAAACTTTATAGTCCCCCCTCTCGAACGAGACCACTAGCGCTCCGCTACGACATCAACCGACTAAATGGCGCACATTTTAAAAAAGGAAGTTATGCTGCCGCACCCGGTACAAATTGCTGTACCTCCAAGGGGACCATTCAATCGGTCATTTCTATATATACAATAATTCGGAATTTTGAATTTGTTACCTGGTTTCAAAAAAGTTTCATTCAGAAGAAGAATGTCAATATCTCTCTCTTGTATAAAAGTAATAAGCTCTCGAATCTGTTTAAGTACACCATTGGCATTAAAAGCCGCAACATTGAGAAAGCTTCCGGTATGGAACTACACATATTCACCGAAACACATATTTACTAGATTTGTCATGAACGCAAACTTCTCCATTGGAGATTGTAATTGAGCTAATAATGGCTCTAAGTTATTGAGAAGTTCGCGTCCCTGACTTGATAGAGGGAGTTGAGAGGCTTGTCTATTCGGGCTTTTAGCAGTGCTTTGTGATTGAAAATTTGGCTGGCCAGTTGCTTGGCTGAAGGAAATATTTGGATTGATTGGTTTTGAAGAAAAAGTTCTGCGTTGAATGTTTTGCTGTTTTGAATTTGAATTATTTGAATTATTTTCTGTACGTTTCAGAAAGGCAGCTTTTGCTGCAACGTATGATGGACATTCTCTATATGAGGCAGGGTGACCTGACGCTCCACAATTTGCACATTTTAGTTTTGATTTGTCGGTCAAAGCTTCTTGCTTGACAGGGCATTTACTGTGATTATGGGGTTCTGCGCAAACTACGCACTTGGGCGTCAGGCTACACCCTGCAAATGTATGATTAAAACGTTGACAGTTGAAGCACTGCTTTAGCCCTGATCGGGGTCTATAAGGCTCCACTGCTACAATCATATAGTTGAGTTTTGTGAGGTTGAATATTTCTCGACCGGAATCATTATTGTCGAGTTCCAATATAAAGATAGGAAGCGGTACTAGTTTTTCGTTTTCTTTTTTTGAAATTTGTTTTACTGTCTTGATAGGGTATTTAGGAGATTGAAGCTCTTCGAATATATCCTCTTTTGATGTACTGGCTGGAAGTCGTTTTAATACCACCCTCAGTGGTAGATCTTGCTTCATTATGTAGGTGTAGTGCTGTTTACTTACAGCAGAAAAATATTCTTTGAGTAACTTATGATCTGCCACTGAGGTGGCGTAGTATCCCAGACCTTCTGGCGTGCTAACTACTTTGAGATCTCCACTAAGTTTAGAAGTGATTTCTTTATTCATTTTGAAGGCATCAGCTTGCCCAATAACTGTAATTGGGGGCGGTCTTGGTTCTTTTTTAGGTGGTAGCACACCAGTGGGCTGCGAATTTGTTGTAGGAGTAGGAGCCCTAGCCTCTTTTGATGGTCCAGCTTGAGATGCGGGACGTTTGTCAGTTTCATTCATATTAGCCAATATGGAATAAGGGTTTGAAACTGACACTTCCTGTGAATATGACACGGTTGGTACCTTTTTACTGGGATTTGATTGTTTCCTCATTTTTCTTTTCTGGTGTTTCGTATTGGTTTTCATTTCGTTTTTTATGTTCACTTGATGAATCTGTGCGTTCTTCACCATATGTTAGGAAACAAGTGGTTTGAACGTCCATAGCCATCTTCTGTACAGCATTTAGAATCTTTTTCTAGATATTGAGTTTTGTCATTAGATTTTCCTTTTAGTTGACTTAATGCATCAGAGTAATTCCGCGTCATATCCAAGGCTGTGTCAGACCGTTCGAACTCTGGGTATGTTTGCAAATAACTTGAAATGATCCAGAAAGTGCCTTGAATTTTATTTGCAACTGTGGAAAATTTGGAATCTGGTTTGAAATTTTGTTTCTTTATATACGCTTCAAATTGATTTGAAGCTATTTCCCAGATTTCAAGCGGGCTGTAGTCCCGCACCTCTTCCACCACTTCCATATCATTGGTTTCACATCTGGTCGCCATGGTGCTTGGACTCGCCAAGTCTTAGTCCAATGGCTTGTTTTAATGCACTAGACACTGAACACTTACACCAAATAGATATGGGCTTAACACTAATACTCAGAGTTTGTAGAAGAGTTATTAATGCAGTGGCTAAACCACACCTGATAACACTCGCACTTAGCACTCACTGAGCGTATGCTCAGAGGGGTATTGGCTACCAGAGCCTCACCCGGTTTTCACAGAACACTAAACGACACTATTTATTTATATGTTTCACTAGCACAGAAGAAAAAAAATGAAGAATCAGCGCTGAAACGCTGGAAGGAAAGTGTTTTGATGTTTACTAGTAGTCCAGGAGGCCGTGAGAAACAGAGGGCACTGCTGTAGCGTCGTTGAACGATGTACGCTGTGCTGTTGTTTTCAATGACGTCACTGGAGTTTAGCAGAAAATCAATACGCTGTCAGCTCAATAGGGAACCAAGGCGAAGAATGATGTGGCAATTCTGTCCACTGTCTGTCCTATTTGTACGTTCACCGCGTAAGTTATATCTGCCTTCTGATTGGTCCATGTTAGGGACTTCCATTGCTCCAATGAGCTTGCTGTTTGATGGTCTAGTCGACAGTACATTAGATCTGCCTTCTGATTGGTCAGCGGTAGGGACTTCCATTGTTCCAATGAGATTGCTGTTTGATGGTCTAGTCGACTGTCCTCATTCGTCTTGGTTCCTTCCAACGGATAGCATCGCTTTGTTTACTACACAACTCAAGTGACGTCAGTGCAGCAGCAAAGTATTGATCGCCCAGCGACAGTGCGGTTTGCATCAGTGCGCCTGCGGCCTCACGGCCTCCTTGACTCCCTATAAAAAACCTACTAGTGATTAACGTAGCGCCTCGGCGCTGATTCTTCAAGGTTTTCTGTGCTCTAAGAAAAACAGTGAATAAGTGTTGCTCAGTGCAAGTGTAAACCGGGTGCGGCTCCGGCGGCCAATACCCCTGTGCCTTGCGCTTTTTGCGCTCAGTGTTCAGTGTAGTGTTATCGAAGTGTGGTATAGTCACTGCACAATAACTCTATAGACTGTGAGTATTGTGTTCAGCTTCTATTTAATTGGTGTTGGAGTTCAGCATTTTTTGGTGAGTTAAAAGCCATTGGACTAAGCCTTGGTACAACCAAGCACCATGGCATCTAAAAATGAAATTCAAGATGTTGACATGGAGGATGTGGTTAGGGACTACGGTCCTTTGGAAGTCAGGGAAACAGCTTCCGTACAATTTGAAGCTTTAATAAACAGACAAGGTTTCAAAATAAATTCCAAATATGCAGCTGTAGCTGATAAAATTAGAAGCTTATTTCTCATAATAACCAGTTACTTACAAGCATACCCAGAATTCGAACGGACTGATAGTGCAATGGACATAACACGCACTTGTTCGGCCAACATGAATAGTCTTAAAGAAACCTGTACAGAAAAGCAAGAATACTTAGAAAGTATTCTTGCAGAAATACAAACTATGGCTATGCACGTTGAGACTTCATGTTTCTTCAACTTGGGAGATGAACGTTCAGAGCTACAAACTAACACTAAATAAGCTACTGAAACTCAAAACTATGAAACCCCCGAAAAGAAAATGCGAAAAAAATCAAAGCCGACCAAGAAAGCGTCGACTGTACCATACAATCCAAAACCAGTTAGCAACCCTTTTCCAGTCTTAACTGAAGCTACTGGTATTAAATTAGTCCCTTAACCTCAAGCTGGGACATCACGAGAGACTCAGGCTCCACCTGCAACAGGAAATATGCAGCCTTCTGGTGTGTCTACCCCTAAAAAAGACCCACGGCCGCCCCCTATCACAATTTTGGGGCATGGGGATCTGTTTAAAATGAACAGAGAACTTAGACCCAAACTTTCTAGCGATCCAAAAGTTGTGAGCACACCAGAGGGCTTGCGATATTATGCAGCCTCTGTGGCAGATCATAAAATTATCAAATAGTTTTTCACTGCTGCTGGAAAACAGCACTATACCTATGTCATGCGACAAGATCTGCCACTACGGGTGTCTTGAAAAGACTCCCTGCCTGCACACCTACCGATGAAATACTTCAAGAACTAAAAGCGCTGAAATATCCTGTTCAAAAAATCAAACAAATTACTAAAAAAGAAAATGAAAGTACCATTCCACTTTCCTTGTTCATACTTGAACTTGATAACAACGAGGCAGGCAGGGAAATATATAACCTAACACGGCTTCTATATGCAGTTGTTGCGGCGGAGCCATACAAAACCCCGATCTGGCTTAAAGCAATGCTTCAAATGCCAACGCTTTAACCATACTTTTGCGGGGTGCAGCCTGGCGCCCAAATGCGTAGTGTGTGCTGGCCCACACAATCATGCAAATTGTCCGGTGAAAACTCAAGCCTTAACTGACAAGTCTTTACTCAAGTGTGCCAATTGTGGTGCGTCAGGCCACCCTGCCTCGTACAGAGAATGCCCGTCATTCGTTGCTGCAAAAGCTGCATTCTCAAAGAGAAAAGAAAATCCTCAAAATCAAAACTTGCAAGTACGTCAACCACGTACGTTTACATCTAAACCAATAAATCCTCAAGTTTCATATAGTCAATCTATCAATACCACAAATACCCAATCAAAAAGCATTGCTAGCGGCCGATCAAATCAAGTCTCTCAGCTACCATTATCTAGTCATGGACATGTACTTTTAAATAACATAGGGCCTATGTTGGCTAAACTACAAACTCCTATGGAAAAGTTTGTCTTCATGACTAACCTGGTGAATATGTGTTTCGATGAACATGTGTACTCTTGGCTCCGTCTTACTGACAGACGTAAATTGCACTCTCTTTCACTACTTTTCAAGCTTCTGAATTCCTACATTCCTACTTACCTGGCGTCTAGATTTGAGAAGTTATCCTCCTACCACAATATTGACACTAGGTCACAAGATAGCAGTCTGCTAACAATTCCTCTTCATAGCACTTCCTCCTATTCTACTTCCTTCACAGTAGCCTCTGCCCGCTCCTGGAATCTCCTTCCTCAAGATATCAGGGGTTGCCGCACACTTGGCACCTTTAAGTCAACGCTTACACACCTACCTGTTGTCCTAGTAAATTATTTTTTCTATTTATTTAATTTTATACTATGGGTTCATTTAATCTTTTCGCTCGTTTTTTATATATCTTGTACATATTATATATTTAATTCGTTAAATTTAGAGTAAATCAAAATACATTATAAATATTAATTGTATTGTATTCATAAGTTGTAATCGTTTATATATATATATATATATATATATATATATATATATATATATATATATTGTAATTTAGATTTAAGACTTTTCTTTTGTATTTTTTTAAACCTGGTTGAGTGGTAGACAAGGCCTTAAGGCCTTAACTCTGCCAGGTAAAATAAAGCTATTATTATTATTATTATTATTATTAGGTTCCATATCGGAAGCTTTCAATGTTGCGGCATTTAATGCCAATGGTGTATTAAAGCAAGTTCAGGAGCTAACTACTTTTGTACAAGAGAGCGATATAGACATTCTTCTTTTAAACGAAACATTTCTAAAACCTGGCGATAAATTCAAAATTCCGCATTACTGTATATATAGAAACGACCGACTGAACCGTCCCCTTGGTGGCACTGCAATTTGTATAAAACAAACCATTGGTCACAGAGTGGCCCCTATACCCAGGCTTCAATTCATTGAAACCACAGCCATATTCCTACCTATTTCAAATCGCGAATCAATTTACATAGCTTCTATTTACAAATCACCTACCAGACTCCTAACGACCTAAATGCTCTCACTTCCGTCTCCCTTAACTACTTGTTAGCGGGAGACTTCAATAGTAAACATCTTTTTTGGAATTGTCGTACCCAAAATGGATCTGGTGTGATACTCCAAAATTACTGCCAACATCATAACATAGAAATTTCTGCCCCAAGGGAACATACATTTTTTTAGAAACACACGTTTTGGCCTTCTTTCTGACATACTAGATATCGCTCTCTCGAAGAATGTACCTATCTCTCCACACGTCACCACAATTACAGACATACTTAACTCAGACCACAGTCCTATACTCTTTAAAATCAGCCCCACATTTTTATTGTCCTCGCCCCCAAACATGTACCATGATCACACAGACTGGCAGAGCTACTCTCACATGCTTAAGCCTACACTCTCTGTCCAGTCTACAGAACAATTAGAACACGCCGTCCTTAGTCTACAGGCCAGCATTAAAACGGCCATTACACTTTCTACAACGCCAACAAATGACAGTACACATACACGACCATACGATCCCACACTTCAAAATTATCTAAATAAAAAAAAAACGGTATCTCAGGTTATACCGTACTTTTGGCGCACCCCAATACAAACAGCTACACAATCGCTACACTCATTTGGTGCGGAATCGATTGCAAGAAATGAGAAATGCTGAATGGGACTCGTCCCTCCAGCGCTTTACTGATCTTAAAACGCCCCCGTGGATGATTCTCAAAAGAATAAAACGGAGTTGAGCACCGCCTCATCCTTCTGCAATTAATGATAATAGAACTTGGGCTTATCTCCCACAGGAGAAAGCCCAAATCCTCTCTAATCATCTTGCACTACGGTTCCGCCCACATGAACTCACCACACAGGCTCATGAAGTTGAAGTACATCATACAGTAAGTACTTTTCTTGAAAGACCGATCCCTCTCACCCTTCCAGATATACGGCTTTCGGAATTGATAGCCGTAATCCATGATCTCCCTTCCGTTCGCGCCCCCGGTCATGACCGGATACCAAACCTGGCAGTAAAATATTTACCGCCAAAAGCCCTACTCCTATTCCTTCAGATAGTGAAGCTTTGTCTTAAGTTCCAGTACTTCCCTGAAGTCTGGAAAAAAGCCAAAGTTATCACTATCCCTAAACCTGGGAAAGATCCAACTCACCCGGACAACTTAAGGCCAATCAGTCTTCTACCTGTGCTGGGGAAAGTTCTGGAGAAAATAATTTTGGCAAGACTAAAACAAGAGGTGGTAGAGAGAAACTTTATTCCTACTCACCAATTTGGCTTTAGAAAAACACATAGTACTACTCCGCTCCAGCTTGCTCGATTGGTTGACCAGGTTGTAACGGGATTCAACAACAAGAAAAGTACTTTGGCAGTATTCCTCGATATTGAGAAGGCATTCGATACGACTTGGATAAATGGTTTATTATACAAATTAATCAAATTTCAAATTTCGGCTGATTTAATTAAAATTATAGCTAAATACCTAACTAACCGACAATTTTATGTGTCGGTTAGTGGGTATAATTCTGACTGTAAGACCCTCTTGGCGGGAGTTCCACAAGGTGCAGTCCTTTCTCCCTTACTGTACACTCTCTATGTGTCTGATATCCCAACTTTCAATCGTATTCACCTTGCATCCTTTGCTGATGATACTTGTTTGTATCATCAGACACCTTTCCGCCTATTACCTCGCCGTATCCCTATATTCCAGTCTGCCTTGAATTCCTATCATTCCTGGTTTCGTCTATGGAACATTAAACTCAATGTAAACAAAACTAAAGCTGTTTTGTTTTCTAAGTCTAGTAGACGAAGCCAAATCCAACTCACCTTGGGAACTCACCAATTCCGACCAGAGCCTTCAGTCAAGTATCTTGGGATCCATTTGGATTCCAGGCTTACGTTCAACATTCATATTCGGCATCTTATTCATAAATCAAATGCGGCAATTGCCTTACTTTATCCATTTTTCAAGTCATCTACACTGTCAACACGGATCAAACTGACTCATTATTCAGCTGTGATCTGTAGCATGTTGCTGTACGGTTGTGAAGCCTGGAGCATCCTCGCTTATTGTCACAAAAAGAAAGTCCAGATAATACAGAACAAATGTCTCAAAATTATTTTTTCGGCCCCTCTATACACGAGGATCCCAAATGCCTTATATTGCGACTATAATTGAACAACGTGTGGATAACATGTTTCATGTTATACTAATCCCATTGTTCGCAATATAGGGCATGCGTTACAGCTGCGTGCAGTTCATCGGAACATATTCCCCAGACCTTGATGTCCCAGTTTCATGAAATGAGAGCTGTGCTGCAGCTGGAGTAGCGTGGCTCATTCCTCCTGTCCGGCTTTCGGACTCTCTGCTTGCCAGGCCAGGTGGTTTACGATGCCCTGCTCTAGCAAGGTAACAACTCATTTCACCTCCCGTCAACATCAATTTTTAGCTAAACAACAACGCCGCTAAATAAGCGCAGGCTAAGTGACTAAACCCCAACTCGATAGTCACAAAGGTATTCGCCGCCAGGGAGCTGCTCCTGGTTCCAACGCGGCACACTGGGTGGCGCTCCATGCGCCAAAAAAAAAAAGAAAAAAAAAGACTGTCCTCGTAGAGGTTTACATTCTGCGTTTTTTAGAACCGGTATCCATACTTTGTTGACTTTTAATGATTCTTCAAGATCAGCATAGCAACTCCGGCCGTGAAAGTCAACGTGAATACAGTAAATATTGTGTTTTTTTTCTTATTTTCCTCAAAGGTAGGATTAATTCATTTAATCGAATCAGTTGTTCTGAGGATATAGTTTAAGATATAGAGTTCGAATTCAGATATTTAATATACCTAAGATTTTTTATGTGTTTCCTCAGATAACATAAATTCTGAAAGTCGGTTCCGGTGGACTAGTGGTTACAATGCTCTCCTCTTGTTCCGTAATTTGAGGTTTTAAACTTGGCCGGATCGATTGATTTCTAAGGACGTATTAAAGGAAGTGAAATAAATGCGTGGGTTCCAGATTTGAATTACTATTCCATTGGTGTATTTGGTACAGTCCATACCTTCCATTCCGGCGACCAGGGTTCGATTTCCGGCATGGCTTGCTATTTTAAGTCTCCACCTTGGGTCTGGGTGTGTGTCTTGTACTTTTGTGAGAAAGTAAAAAAGATATAAGGTTAAAATAACAAGAAAAAGAAATAATAAAACGGGAAAAAGTAAGCAAAAAGTATAGTCAGCTAAAAGTACCGGTAGTATTTAAAGAAATAGCGAAGCTAAATACGTGATATGCTATAAACGAGCATCGTTAAATAAAATTAACTATAAATGAGGTTTAAATTCATCCAAAACATATTAATAATTAGTATTTTTTGTATCCATAATATACGTGAATTCACGCATTAGAAATACACTGGTTACACCAAAATACCTTAGAGGCAATAAAAATGTCATTGTGTCTAAAAATAAATATTGAAGTAAAATCTAATTTAAGGGGAACTTCTGCGTCATATTTTCAGTCTGGCCTAATTCATATAGGCCTATTTTTGATAATAAATCGGTTATTTTAGTATTATACAATGTATTCAACTTCCATGCGAATAAACAAATGCAAATAATGTGCAATGAATAAAATGCGAGCCATTAAAACAAAATAATATTTAAACCCTTACATATTTATCATAAGTAATGCCACGAGTGATTTCCAAATTATCGATAAATTCACGACTCACGAAGTGAGGAGTGAATTTATCTAGAGAATTTGGAAATCAAGAGTGGCATTTGTTAGGACTATTTAACGAATAAAATTAAGCTGTTTACTCACAAATCATTATTTAACTGTAGTTATTTCAAAATATTTATATATTTAATGCAAACGGCGATGTTTGAAAACAAATGAGAAACGATAGGTACGCTTCTACTGCTTCTTTTGTTTATCACTGCAACCAGATCATACTATTTATTGCCAAAGGAACGCAATATTGTAAGAATGCTCTCTAGTGGAGAAAAAATGAAACATCAATCTGTATATTAATTCATTTCTGATGTCGTATGATGTAAATATTACAATTATATTTTTCTGGATTATTACCTGGGAAAAAATACATTTAAGAAAGTCAAACAGTGGTTTCTTTTTTTGGTGGTATAATAAATTGCTACAAATGTTGACATGTATGCACTATATATACAATCTGGTAGCCGTATTTCTTATAGGCTCAGTCACTGCAAAATAACGGTCAGACCTGTTCAGAATATTAAAAAGGAGGAGCTTTGTTTAATATATGGTAATTATAACACTGATAAATATTTCGTGAAACACGACTCTGATTGGTTGTAAAACAGAAATCATTGAAACGTGATTGGTCATTGACTCCCATTTGGGGCATGAGTTAAATAGTCAATAAAACTAGTTCCTTGAATCATAAAATTTACCAATGATATAAGTTTTAAAATTAAACAAACATCTGTAAGACATGATGTAATTTCCGGTTTCAGCAACTATAAAATAATGCATTAGTTTAGCATTGTTATTTACATTAAACACATTTCAAGGATAAATTCCCTAGACACTGACATCATGTAACACTTTATTAAATTGAAGCCAATTATTTATCATGTAACGGTATTCTCAACTAATTTTCTTTCAAGTTTCCTCAGAAAGTGATTCATTTTAGTTGAGGAAACAAATAGTGCATTTGTTAAAATATATTGGCAGTTAATGCTTTCAAAGACAAGGATTGAGAAATGTTTTCGTTGTTGGATGGAATGTCTCGGCCTTCTAGATTCTCTAATGTTGTCGTGTGTATTTCTGGCAACTGATGTAGTTTTTTACTTTACAGATAGCTGAGCATGTAAACATTATAGCATTCTGACACGTGTGACTTAGGAAACGTTTCCGAATCTATGTTTTCCTCCCATTTTTATTAAACAATAAAACATTAAGTACTTCCGGCTGTTTAAATGGAAAACATAACTATTTGGGCTGGAAGTTATTATCAATAAATATTTGTCCACATGTAGAATTACATTAATAAATAGGTGGACAATTAACAACAAATAAGGGAAATTTATAGTAGTGAATTCAAACATCTAGAAACAATAGTAACACGCAATAATGAGACCAAAAAAGAAAGTAAAATATAGGCCTACTCAATTTTAGAAACGCATGCTATTTTGCATTACAGGACTCTTATCCTCTCAACGTTTCTCACAAATTGTTAAAATAATATATATATATATATATATCCATAGTAATTCTGCCCGATCGCAGGTCTTTCACTGCAATCATAGCATTTTTCATGCTATGCTTTGCAGCTTTACTAGAGAATTACTGGTATAAGTGCGATAGCTTCCCGTTGCTTTCCACACCAGTGAAGGATGAACCCCCAATTCAAATGAATAAAGACCTCTTAAATAAGGAAAGATTATTCATAATAATAAAGACAAAAATAGACTAAAAATAGGGGCAAAATAATAAGAAATGTAATTAGAAGTTAAAGGAAATGTTTGTTCCTTACTAAATAGCTTAATAGCATCTCTAAAAGGTTGTAAAATACCAATAAATCCTACCTTATTTGGCCCTTTACGAATATGAACATAGCCTAAAACCTTACGTTCCAATAGCGTTAAAAAGGCCGATGACGATGGCCGGATGATTTTCGGGACCGTTGGACCCTAAGCATCCTAAAATTTGTCTTACAGGTGAGGAAAAACCCCGAAAAAACCTCATGACCGGGAATCGAACCAGGGTCCGCTGCGTGACAAGGCAGCACGCTATCTCGAGACCACAGCGGTGGACTATATATATGTGTGTGTGTGTGTTTGTGTGTGTGATCTGGACGATAGTTTAAATAGATGGAAAGAGCAAGCACCGTCAGGAGTCCGTATTAAAGGAAATTATATAAAATTATAGCATATGCAGACGATCTCGTAATTATACAGGATTCCGAAGATAAATTCCAAAAATTAATTTATTTATTACATCAGATTGTAAATGAATATAATTTTCAAACTTCTACCTCCAAAACTAAGTTCCTGACCTCCAGAGTAAATATCTAACAAGAGCAAAAATTATATTAGATGATAAATATCTGGACAAGCCCAACATTTTCATTTTTTAGGTTGTGATGTCACTTATAATTTGAAACTACTCATAAAAATAAATTAAATAGATATGAAATGATGAGTGGGACAATTGGGACGGCAAGAAGCAAAGGGGTGTAAGTAATTTTTTCGCAAAAAAAAAAAAAAAGAGTTTGATGCATAATTACATTCTTGAAGCATAATTGTATTTAGTGTCAAAGGGATATAAGTGTATGCGTTAGGAGTAGATCAGTATGATTATTATAATTTTCAATTATGTATGATTTTCTTATACTGCTCAAAACAATTAGAGGAACACTATGAAATATGCAAATATTTTTTCATTGGATAAAGGTACAAACATGAAATTAATAAGGTAGCCCTACATTATTTGTGGTTATTTATTTATTGCTCATGTCAGTAAAGCAAATGAATAACGCTGACAATTAACTTTTCAAATAATTCCGCTATGTAAGCAATTGAATCTTGTGCTTATTTTTCAAAGTTAAACACTCGTTATATAGAGTTAGTATCGTGTATGGCCTCCACGACATTCGATGACACTTTGGCACCTTCGTGGCATGCTCTCAATAAGATTCTGGATTTCCTCATGCGGGATATTCTCCCATTCCTCCTTCAGAGCATCTCCAAGTTGCTGCAGAGTTTGTGGAGCTTGATGTCGGTTCCTGACCTTCCTGTCTAGAAGATCCCACAAGTGTTCAATAGGGTTGAGGTCTGGGCTGACCGCTGGCCACTCCATTACCTCAATTTCATTTCTCCTCAGGAAATCCCTGGTGACAGCCGCAGAATGTGCCCTGGCATTATCCTGCATAAACAGAAATCCAGGGCCTACTCCAATGGCAGCAGGTACTACATGCTCTTCCAGAACGTGCTCGATATACCGGACAGCATTCAGTCGCTGGGGAACAAATACAAGGTCCGTACGATTATTGTACATAACTCCGGCCCACACCATTATGGAACCTCCTCCGAATCTATCAATTTCCTGTACAGCCACTGCAGAAAATCTTTCTCCTGGCCGTCCCCACATCCTCAATCGACCATCACAACGTGTAAGACGATACCTGGATTCGTCCGAGAAGAGCACAGACTCCCACTGGTTCAGGTTCCAATCACCATGGTTTTCAGCATAAGTACGTCTTGCTGCCTTATGCCCATTTCTTAAGCGTGGTTTTTTAACGGGCCTTTTTGGACGAATATTCTCTTTCCTTAATCTGTTCCTTATGTTTTGGTCTGAAACCCGGATTCCGGAAGCCATATGAAGGTCATTCTGCAGGTCTTTTGCAGTTTTTGTACGCTGTCGAAGAGCAGAAAGAACAACGTATCTGTCATCCTGGGGGTTTGTTTTAAATTTACGGCCCTGGCCACGTCTTCTACAATACTGACCTGTCTCTCTGTGCCTGTTGCGTAACCTGGACACTACGGAAGGAGAAACCCCAAGCTCTCTAGCCACTTGTCGCAGAGATTGACCTTGTCGTAAAAGATGTAGAGCATGATACACTTCAAACTCATTTAAATGCCTCATTTTGTCAGAGACTTCAGTAAACAAGGCAATAATCAACATTCGTCACTATAGCAACATCAGGAAGCTTACCAATTAGAAGTGGCCAGTGCCTTCCAAAATAAAAAAAAAAGCTCTATATTTGTTATTTGAGGTAATTCTCTGTATTTAGGCCATGGATCTTTAAAATTTGTATCCAATGATAAAATTAATAATTCAATTTACATATTGTCCAACTTTCAGCATCACAGCTTTAAAAAACAATTACTTATTAAATTTATTACAAGTGTTTCTCTAATTGTTTTGAGCAGTGTACTTCAACTTTAAACCTACTTTTCTAAATACTGCAAAACTTGCACCCCTTTGCTTCTAACCACCTCAATTAAACGAACATTGAAAACAACACGAGCAGTTAATAAATTAAATTTTATAAAGTAAAGACAGTCCGGCTTTGAAATATGGCAGCGAGTCCTTTTTAATAAAAAAATACAGCTGTATTTAGGCGTCCGAAATGCTATTTTTTTAGATAATTATTAGGATATACAAAATAAGATAAAATAAAAAATCAAGAATTAGAAATAAATATATGTTTGCTATAAAAAGATGAATGCAGACATAAGTGAAAGGAACATTTGGAAAGAATGGCTGATAGAATAATACAGAAAATAATTCTGTCATATAAATGAAGAGGACGACGAGATACTGGACGACCAAGACTGAGGTGAAATGAGACCGAAACAGCCCTTTCGGCGAAACCATGAAATTAATATATATATGAAGATTTATGGTAGAGAAAGGAGTAAGATAAGGAGAATTTGATAATAAAGTGTTTAAGAAAAACATTGGATCAAAGACTAGAGAATGGAGAATAATTTAAATAGTGAGTTACATGATCTTTATGGAAAAGCATACATAGTAAGAACAGTTAAAGGAATATTTATAGCAAATGTATAAGAGTCAATTTTTTTTTCAGAAAATGATCTGTAAATTTCAATTGCTATTAAATATTTTTTCCGGATCATTTTTACTAAAAAACACGTGATTCAGGAAAATATGTTATAGAAGCAATTCAACCTAATTAAATAAGAATATATATTCATCACCTGAAGATTATACAGGGAATGATTGAAAAGCATTAGCTCAGGATAGGGATGTATGGAGAGCGTATGTCCGCGCGTCCATGAACCTACGGGTTAGATAGTGCCAGTGAGTAAGTAAGTATTCATTACCTGAAAAAATTTTACATTTGACACTTATTACCGTTTTCCACAAACAATCCTCAATTAAATCTCAAAGAATGATTGGCAGAATATGTGTCACGAATGGGAAATGAAAGAGGGGCATGGAAACTTGCTGTAGGAAAATCAGAGGAAAGTCGATTATACAGGGAATGATTGAAAAGCATTAGCTCAGGATAGGGATGTATTGAGAGCGTATGTCCGCGCGGCCATGAACCTACGGGTTCGATAGTGCCAGTGAGTAAGTAAGTAAGTATTCATTACCTGAAAACATTTTGCATTTGACACTTATTGCCGTTTTCCACAAACAATCCTCAATTAAATCTCAAAGAATGATTGGCAGAATATGTGTCACGAAAGGGAAATGAAAGAGTGGCATGGAAACTTGCTGTAGGAAAATCAGATGAAAGTCGTCCGGTATGTAGGACAATAATGAGGTGGGATAATAACATTAATGATAATTTGAAGGAAGTGAATTGTATAGGTAATATTTGTTAAGTTTTAACCCAGGATAGGACTGTATGGAGGGTTTATGTACGACTGAAATTCTGGGTTCGATAGCACCGATACCAATGAGTTGGTTTGGTTAGTTAACTGTTTGCCAAAATACTTGTTTAATATCAATTATTTAAAGTAACAACAGTTAAGTTTCGTAGACTGCGATGGGCAGGACATATGGCATGAATGGGGAACTAAAGACGTGCATGGAAGCTTCTTTTTAGGAAAACCAGAGAGAAAGCATGAGGAAGAATGCTTGTAAAATTACTTACGATAATATGCTTACTATTCTATAGTGTTCTGCCCTAGGGCAGGTCTTTCACTGCAATCATAGCATTTTCATGCTATGCTTTTCAGCTTTACTAAGGAATAGGTGTGGTAGCTTCCCGTTGCTTTCCACACCGGTGAAGGATAAGGATGATGGTGATGGCCAGATGATTTTCAGGGGCCTTGGGCCATAAGCGTCCTGAAATTTGTTTTACAGGTGAGGAAAAACCCCGAAGGAAACCTCACCCAGTAGCCTGTCCCGACCGGGAATCGAATCCAGGCCCGCTGCGTCACAAGGCAACACGCTACCTCGAGACCACAGCGGTGGACCTATGCTTACTATTATGTTAAAAATTATGACGGCGATTTTTCTATAACAACGTTACTTGTTCCTTAAAGCCCTACACCCAGAAGCTCAAATGTTAACGTGATGCAAACACGAAAGCTTACAATCAGCTTACTTAATGGACCATACGCAATGATTTTCGTTAACATTAACACTAACACTGTCCCCAGACGCTAACGCCAAAGCTTGCAAACTCCAAGCTTTCATGTTCACGTTACCGGGATTCGAGATTAAAAAAAATCATTATCGCATTGCACAGCTAGACAAAAGAAGAGAAATTGAGTAATTTGATTAGTAGTTGATTATATTGTTGCCTTTATAATAAAACATAAATTATGCAAGGATAATTTGATTAAAGTAAATAGTTGAAACAAATAGGTAAGATCTCAAATGTGACCTTTATATGTTTCTACCTTCTGAGAACTAAACAGGTTTCAACTATTCAGTTTTATTTCTTGTGCAAAAAAAAAAGTATATTAATATTCTGTTGTCATTGTGAATGACAATGCGAATTTTATGTTTATGTCATCGTTTATATCATCGTTTCTATGTGAATAGGCCTTAATAGTTGCAGGTGTCGTCACTGTACTTGCATGAAGGAAATATGTTTCTGATGGTTATGCCCTCTAAAAGATGTTCTGAAATATATTCCGAAACTCCCCATTGAATATACCCAAATTTCTCAATTTTTATAATTAAAGATTCCGGAACTAAAAAGTCATCAATGAAATTTCCAAACTAAGAATCGAATTCTGGTCCACTAGAAAAAAAGATCACGTTTCGAGCTATAGAGGTCGATGCAAGTGTTCAGTTAGATGGTTTTCAATAACCCCATTTACCCTTCATTTTTGTCAATCCTGGGGGACTAGTGTTTACCATGCTTGTCTCTGATTGGAGGGTTTCCGGCTTCAAACCCGATCTGTCCTTGGATATTACAGGGTGTAAAAATCCCGTGTGTGAGTTCCTGGGGAAGGAACTTAAAGCCATGGGTCCATGTTGTAGATTTACGATATGTAAAAGGATATCAACTGTGAAGAAAAAGGCTTCTGAGAAAAAGAAATCTGTCTTTTTACGTCCAAGTTTAAATTACGATGCTAATGACCTGAGTTGTTACAGAGAGTCATTAAATAAAATATCAATAAAAATACCCTTAATTTAAAGTAATATAGGACGTAATGTAACTTATAAACTTTTTGTTTTAATTTTAATAATGCACAATCCACATTTATCTTTGCGAAATAATAATAATAATAATAATAATAATAATAATAATAATAATAATAATAATAATAAACTTTACGAACAAATTCCTACGTGCAGAAAATAATCTTTCAACTACTCAGTTTGTTTGAATAATGATTCTTGTTAACTAACTAACTCGCTCACTGGCACTATCGAACCCGAGGTTCAGGGCCGCGCGGACATAAGCATTCCATACATCCATATCTTGAGCTAATCTTTTATATGATCTAAAGATTTCTGTAAGGAAAACGAAGACCATGGCTTTTTAGAGGAAGAGATCCAGTGAGATCCAAAATTATTTTAGAAAATCAAAGTATAGAACAGGTGTCTAGTTTCAAATATTTGGGCTGTGATGTTGACTCCAATGTGGAAAGATATATTGACTCCAAAATAAATACATTTCAGACGGTGTGTGGAACAATACAGAGAACATTCAAAAATAAAATTAGAAAAGAAACAAAGATAAAAATGTATAATGTTATGGCGGTTCCCACAATATTGTATGGATGTGAAACTTGGGCTCCAATGAAAAAACAGAAGGATAGAATACAGACGGCGGAGATGAGGTTCCTAAGACAAGTTAAAGGATGTACAAGACTTGATAGAATAAGAAATGAGGATATAAGAGAAGAATTGAAAGCACAGCCTTTATTGGATAAGGTCACGAATTACAGACAGAAATGGATTGATCATATGAATAGAATGAGTAAGGAGAGATATCCATTGTTAGCAAGAAATTATCAAGCAAGAGGAAGACGTGATGTTGGAAGACCTAGAAGATGTTGGGCTGATGCATTATGAAGTCGGAACGGGAATTGCCTAATCCCTGGAGTGATGGTGATGATGATGATGATGTTTTCCTATCATCCCCTGTAAATCTACTTCCCTCAAATCATAGTTAATGTTATACTCCCACCTCATTCTTGGTCTACCAACTGGGCGTTTTCCATCTGATTTTCCTACATGAAACTTCCATGCACGTCTTTCATTCGCCATTCGTGCCACAATAATGATTCTTGTTAATGTTGTTATTGATGATGGTTTTTCGTTTAGAGTCGTCTAATTTCTGCTACGAAGCTGATTTGTAAAGCTCGCAATTTAATTTCTCATATGACCAAAGTTTTTAATTTTTACTTTTCCTATCCGACTGTTCTCTATTACAATAACATTTAACATATTTCGGTGCCAAAGAACAGACAGCTTAACTTCCGCTTCGAGAGAAACTTGTCCTTGTATTCACCCAAAAATAGGCCTACCTTCTAACTTGTGATTGGGATCACAGGGCGCTCGAGCTACCCCAAAACAAATTTGATCGACAATTTGAAGAACGCCACAATACAGGGTGTTCACAGTGAGATTCCCTCATTTCAAACAAACATAGCACAAAGGAAATGTTGTGTACTATAATTACTATACAGGAAAATGATAATGCAACTCATAAAGTTTTAATTTTGTGTTTGTGACAAACTCTAGTTCAGTGCACTTGGACACGTGCGCCTCGGGTGGTGCGAAGAATATCCAAGCTATAGTCAATTTCACGCCATGTGTTGAACAGCATGTTTTCTGTCACTGAGTTTATAACATCTCTAATGCGTTGTTTTAAGTCCAGTACAAATGGACTTCGTTTCAGCATACCACCAGACAACCTGAGCATGCTCGTTTGGAATCTCCATTTTAGAAACAATCGTTTGTTGCAGCGCCACTACGGGTATTGTGCGCACTACAACATTACCACATAAACTTTCTGAGTTGCTGTTTCCGCTCTTTCAAGATTCACAGTTGTACAACCTGAAATAAAAACATTACAGACTTTTAAAATGAGGGAATCTCATTGTGGACACCCTGTATTTCTCCTTCACTATTACAGATACAATTATTATTCAAAAACATGCATTAACTACTGCATATTAATCAGTTATTGATTTCTATTATCGTTCAGTGACTGGTATATGCATGAAAATAGGCCAATGATCATCAGTCAATTGGAGGAGGGATTATTAAAATAATTCTTTCTTTGCATTAGTTTAAACCCTCTCTTTGTAGGTACTTCCTATATGCCCCACACCGAACGGGCTTTACAGAGACACGACTTTACATGAGAGGATTTTAAATTCTGGATCACGTATATATACTTTTTTTAACACACAAGTACACAGAGGGTCCCCTTGTCGATTGATCGACTCAATGCCAACACCACCACCGAAACAACACGAATACTTAAGACAAGGTTGCACCGTTCATTCGTACATTCATATTAAATAAATATCCTCAACTCGTGTCCAACTCATGGTCGGGTCGAGGAATGAGATGAGATGAGGCCCCATATTTATAGAATCTGTTATACAAGGTTACCGGTCGACCATCCCTGACGCAGCATCACAGAGACGGAGGAACGAAATGAAACAAAATCGATGAAATGAGTGTGGAGAAATGGTGTAATGAAATTTGCGGCAGGGGAGAACGGGAGAAACCTCGAGAAAAACCTGCCTAAGCTCCGTTTCGTCCACCAGAAAACCCACTTGGAGTGACCGAGACTCGATCTTGGGACCCGAGTGTGAGAGGCAAGCGTTTAACTGCTTGTGCCATGGAGCCACCTACATTCATATTAAACGAGGCGAATGTGATAAGGAAATTGGAATTCCGGATGGTTATTCGGAGATTAATTTGGATCTTAGTTTTTCCCTACTTTTGCCTTAAAGGTGAGTAAAAACCAGGAAAAAGAAATCTAATCCAGCAACGTTTCCCGACCGGAGACATATGGTCAACATGTCAGGCTACAAAGCTGATTTTCTCAATATGGAGTCATTACTTTAATTGCTATCCAAATTCGTCACGATACTTGTTGGGGACTAGTTCAATACTCTGGCTGAAATTTTATGAATAATAATAATAATAATAATAATAATAATAATAATAATAATAATAATAATAATAATACTTACTTACATACTCACTGGCACTATCGAACCCGTAGGTTCATGGCCGCACGGACATAAGCTCTCCATACATCCCTATCCTGAGCTAATGTTTTCCAATCATTCCCTGTATAATCTACTTCCCTCAAATCATAGTTAATGTTGTTCTCCCACCTCATTCTTGGTCTACCAACTGGGCGTTTTCCTTCTGGCTTTCCTACAAGAAGTTTCCATGCACGTCTTTCATTCCCCATACGTGCAACATGTCCTGCCCATCGCAGTCTACGGGACTTAACTGTTCTTATTATATCTGGCTTCCTATAAAGACCATGTAGTTCATTGTTATGTAGTCTTCTCCATTCACCTGTCTGTTCATCTCTCTTTGGTCCAAAAATTTTCCTAAGAACTTTATTCTCAAATAATAATAATAATAATAATATAATAATAATAATAATAATAATAATAATAATAATAATAATAATAATAATAATAATAATAATAATAATAATAATAATAATAATAATAATAATAATAATAATAATAATAATAATAATAGTAATAATAATAGTAATAATAATAATAATAATAATAATCCGTAAAATAATAATAATCTGTAATAATATTAATAATAATAATAATACTCCGTAATAATAATACTCCGTAATAATAATAACAATAATTAATAATAATGGTGATCAGTCGGCTCCGTGGTACAAGCGGTTAGACGCTTGCCTCTCACCGCTGGTGTCCCGAGATCGAGTCTCGTTCACTCCAAGTGGAGTATGGGCAGATTTTTCTCGGGGTTTCTCTCGTTTTCCCCTGCCAAAAATTTCAATCCACCATATTTCCATACTCATCTCATCCATTTCGTTTCATTTCATTGATCCGCCCCAGTGATGATGCGTCAGGAGTGGTCGGCCGGCACTCTTGTAGTTCACAGACCTCTATAAATATAGGAGCTTCATCTCAACTCATTCCTCGACTCTAAGTTGGACACAGTTCAGGATGGTTTTTTTACTATCCTATCAGTACCTGGTGCGGTTGGATAATTGAATTATAACATTTTCAATTTCGTGACTAGGAAGGCTAATGATTTATAATTTTTAATCGCTGGATTATGTTCCAGATGCCGGCAGTACGTTCCAGCTTCTCCTTTCTCTTCATCATCATCCACACAACACTCAGACTAGACACAAACATTTGAACACACTGTTCTACACTTCTCTATATACATGATACATTTGCACATTATCTATGTAGTATCCATCCATCATAATTCTGCCCGAAAGCAGGTCCTTCACTGCAATCATAGCATTTTCATGCTATGCTTGCAGCTTTACTACGGAATTGTAGGCGTGGTAGCTTTCTGTTGCTTTCCACACCGATGAAGGATGATGATGATGGCCGTATGATTTCGGGGCTCGTTTGGGCCTTAAAGTTTTCCTGACATTTGTCTTACAAGTGAGGAAAAACCCCGATAAAAACCTCACCCAGAAAAACTGCCCCGACCGGGGATCGAACCCGGGCCCGCTGCGTAACAAGGCAGCACGCTACCTCGAGATCACGGCGTTGGACCTATGTAGTATGGCCTGCTGAAGTGGTGTGTTCATTGAAAAGTATATTGCATAAATGCCATCTATCTACCTAGCACGGAATTCGAAGCAGGAAATGCAACGGACGGTATTGGTACACAACACACGCACATTTTGATCGAGATATTTATACAGTAAATTGTACAATTATGAAAGTAGGTCCCGCGCCGTAGCCGAGCGGTTAAGGTAGGACGCCTTGAGGCAGAGCTACGGGACTTGCGCTGGTTCGAGTCTCTATGGGGGAAGAAATTTTCTCATGGTATTTCGGCCAGTATGGGACCGGTGCCCACCCAGCATCGTGAGGCAATTGGGTAGCTACAATAAGTAGCGGCTCCAGGTTGAGGAACCAGCCATAACGGCTGGGGGACTCGACATGCTAACCACATGTCACCCCTACACTGGCTGTTGATCATCTACCTCTGTGATTAACATATGTGGATGTGAAGGGCCAGCAGCCGGCTGGTAAAAGGGCAACCGCTGAAAAGTGGAAAGACCCTCAATCGGATGAAAGTAGAAGGTATTATATCATCATCATCACTTCAAGGATTAGCCCTTTTCCGTTCCTGCTCCATAAGACGTCAGCCCATCTTTTTCTAGGACATTCAATATCTTGTCTTTCTCCTGCTTGATGGTTCCTCTCTAGTAGCGGATATCATTCCTCGGTAATTTTGTGTACACGTTTATTCCATTTTTGTCTATAATTTATTACTTTATCATATAATAGTTCTACTTTTAATTCATTTCTTACTTGTTAATTTATAATTTTATCCAATTTAAACATTTTTTGATTTGTCTAAGAAACCTTATCTCCGCCGTTTGAATTGTATTAATTCGTATTTTCATTTGGAACCCAAGTTTCATAACCATAAAGCAGTATAGGTATTGCCATAACTAGGGCAAGGCAATTAATGATTTTGCATCTTTTTTTATGAAGGTTAAAACATTGCTTGAATATATGAAAATGTACGGCATTAAAAAACGGATTAAATAAAAGCAGTTCGTTAGGGCATTTTTTTTTTTGCATTTTGTTAACTTTTTTAGAGATAGGTCATTTTTTGGCAATTTTTAGGTCATTTTGAGCATTTTTACACTTTTCCAGAAGGCTGTGACATTATTTGTATTTGATTTAAGATTTTTATTATAATTCAGTATTTTTCCTTGTCAATACAATTTCTTGGAATTAAGTAGTTGCTTTGCTAATTTACTACCCCTAATTTTGAAGGTATGTGCATAATGAACTTGTCCACTTCTAGGAATTTTATTCAGTTTCTTAGAGCTTATGCTAGCTTCTACCCTTATTATGATTGTTAACTGCAATTCAAAATAGTTGTAAAAGTGCACTGTGTAATTGAAATGGATTTTCTGCAATAAAAGGTACTCTAATATGTATTTTTTTAATACTTTTCTTTTAATATTTTGATGTTAAGTTAAATTTTATGTAATTCAGTAATCAAGTGAGTACTTAATCTAATAAGTAGTATTTTTATTGGTAATTTTAAAATTTTTATTCGTCATTTTTTTATTTTATTGGTCATTTTTTGCATTTTTAGGTCATAAATGCATTTTTTATTTTGCATTTTTTACCAATTTATAGGCCTTGCCCTAGCCATAACTCTATAGACTTTTATTTTTGTACCTTTCCTAATTTTATTTTCAAAGGTTCTTTGAATAATTCTTCATACTACCTGCAATTTATTGAATTTTGTATCTATATTTCCTTCTAAGTTAAAATTAATATCACAGCCAAAATATTTGAAAGTAGATTCTTGCTCCAGTCATCGATCTCCTAGAATAATTATAAATCTCACAGGGTTTTTGCTTTAAAAAAAATAATTTCCATGATATTATATTTGAATGTCATTCAATTATATTGTATTTGAGTGTATATTTACGTTAGAAGGATTGAAAATGAGGTTTTACGGATGAGTTTAAATGATTGAGGTCGAAATTTAGCTGAGGTTGTAATTTCGAGACGGAATCGTAAAACATTTTCATCCTTGCAATATATTGTACATAATTTTAATCCATGTTACTCGAAATTTATTATTTTAATCAATAAATATTAATATGTGCTATAAATAGGCGTACGTATTAAATAATTGATATCTAACGATAATCCTAAATAAGCTCACAATAAACTTACTCCTATGGAATGTTGGAATTTAATTTATTAGGACTCTTTCAAGATAAAATACGAATAAAAATAATATATTCAAAATATAAGCTAAAAATTAATGATTATATAAAATTACAATTATGAATGTGTGTCCGGACATTTGGAATTTTTCTTTTAACAATGACAAAATGAAAATAGTTGTATCCCAACTATTAAAAAATATTTTTGCAAGGTGAAATAATTAATTTTTATTTAACTTTATAATGAAATAAATACTGATAACTTTAACTTATTTAGTACTGTATAATTTCTATTGATTAGCGCCTGTCCATGGATGTTCACTTGTAAAATTATTGAGTTTGCCACGGTTTATTCATTTGTTGGCGAAAGTTGCGTCCGTTTTTATGAATACTTCAGTGCATGTTACTGTAATGTTCAATGTTCCGGCCTTTTTTTATAAGATCGTAAATATGGCATAGTATGAAATAAATTTTGATTGCCAAGTATTTATATCCGATATTATAATTGAGCAGAGTATCCGGCTCATTCTATCCAATATGTAGGCCGCATACTATTGAAAACAACATACATGTGGGCGGATGCGGTGCCAAAGGCATATCCGGTCATTCTATGTTTATAATTCTACGAATCTTCATGTGACAAAATATCGCGTGTGCAGCTAAAAACGATCACTCAGTTTTACTCTGTTTATTGGACTCCGAGTTATGTCCTATTGCTTGAAAAATGGGTTTGAGATTCAAGGTCATAATAATGATATTTTATATCTGGTGACTGAATCAATCTTCAGATGTCATCTTCACTCAGATATATATTTCTTATTCGTCATAAGAGTTTTATATAAAACATATTCTGATATACAAAATAACATATAAGGGAAAAACAGATCAATAAGGAATAATGAAGTAAGAACACATATTTAGCAAGATTTGTGTGGATTAGAGATTTTCGAACTGTGAGGTGCCCCTCCATGGGGAGGCGCCAACATATTTCTGGGAGACGCGAGAATTTTAAAAAAAACCCTAAAATTTGACAGTAGGTCTTTGGGGCCTATACTAAATTAATGAAACACACATGAAGGGTAGAGACGAAAAAAACAGATAAGTCACTTTTTCCTTGAAACCTTGAAAATGTACTTTCAGTTGCACAACATACACATTTGCTTATTTGCATGTAAACTCTTGAAGTAAATAAAACCATGACTGAAATATGTATTTTATTATGATGATCTTGATGAAGGTTTTCGAGCTGTAGGCCGTGGTCGTGAGGCTTGTAGTTACCGGCGTTTTAAAATATTTATATAGTTAATGTAAACGGCGATGTTTGAAAACAAATTAGAAATGTGAGGTTATGTATATTCACTGCAACTCGATCATATTATATATTGCCAAATAGGATCGCAATATTGTAAGAATGCACTCTAGTGGAGAAATAATGAAACACATCAAACTATTATAATCAACATTATAGGTTAATCATTTATATTTTGAATAAACAACTCAGTAAAATCACTGAATATATTCATTATTTGCTATATTCAATGTATTTGTTGGAGAAAAATAATGGTCTAACCTGTTCAGAATATTAAAAAAGGGAGGAGCTTTCTTTATCACAAAAGCAGGAGCTGATAAAAATAAATCGATAAAGAGCGAGGTCAAACACGACTGTCATTGGTGTAAAACAGAATTCATTGAAACGTGATTGGTCATTGACTACCATTTGCGACATGAGTTAAATAGTCAGAAATAAGACATACTATGAACAGTTAAGTCTCGTAGACTGCAGTAGACAGGACCTATGGTACTAATGGGGAATGAAAGAGGGGCATGAAAATACTTGTAGGAAAACTAGGAAAGGAGTCAGTAAGTAGATCAAGAATAAGATGGCTGAATAACATTAACCATGATTCGAGGGATATGAATTATGTAGGTGTGATTGGAAAATATTAGCTCGGGATAAGGATATATGAATAGGTTATGTCCGCGCTGCCATGAACCTGCGTCCCGATGGTGTTAGTGAGTTAGTTACAGACACTTTAAAAATCTAAAATGTTATCGCGTTGGTACCGATATGTTAAAAAAATGCTATTTTTTTTTAAACAAGGAGACGCTATAACCATGTATGACTTTAAGCACCAAGACTTGAATAATGTCTCCTTTAAATCGGCGATATACAGACTGTGTCCTCTCCCTATTATATTAAAATATCAATAAATTCCCAGAGAATAACATGATATTGAGTCACTTATTAGTTTCTGGAGATGTATATTGTTTCTTAGTATTTATTATATGTGGTTTTAGTTTGGATCTTGTTAATGTATTTCACGAATTCACAGGTAGTAAGTGTTTTGTGTTAATGACTGTTTATTGTAATTCTGGATCAGTGTAATCCTATTCTCATTTATGATTATAAAATTACAAGTTGTCTAGTTTTACCAAGTGATTATACAAATTTTTTTTTTATATTTATTTAGTTGGAATAAGACCCCTAAACGTAGACAATTTTATTAAAATGTTCTTTATATATATATATATATATATATATCCATCCATAGTAATTCTGCCCGAAGGCAGGTCCTTCACTGCAATCATAGCATTTTCATGCTATGCTTGCAGCTTTACTAGGGAATTGTAGGTGTGGTAGCTTCCCGTTGCTTTCCACACCGGTGAAGGATGATGATGATGGTGATGATAATGATAAGGATGATGATGATGATGCTGGCCATATGATTTCGGGGACCGTTTGGGCCTTAAAGTTTTCCTGACATTTGTCTTACAGGTGAAGAAAAACCCCGATAGAAACCTCACCCAGAAAAACTGCCCCGACTGGGGATCGAACCCGGGCCCGCTGCGTGACAAGGCAGCACGCTACCTCGAGACCACAGCGGTGGACACATATATATATATATATATATATATATATATATATATATCCATCCATAGTAATTCTGCCCGAAGGCAGGTCCTTCACTGCAATCATAGCATTTTCATGCTATGCTTGCAGCTTTACTAGGGAATTGTGTAGGTGTGCTAGCTTCCCGTTGCTTTCCACACCGGTGAAGGATGATGATGATAATGGTAAGGATGATAATGATGATAAGGATGATGGCCATATGATTTCGGGTACCGTTTGGGCCTTAAAGTTTTCCTGACATTTGTCTTACAGGTGAGGAAAAACCCCGATAAAAACCTCACCCAGAAAAACTGCCCCGACCGGGGATCGTACCCGGGCCCGCTGCGTGACAAGGCAGCACGCTACCTCGAGGCCACAGCGGTGGACTATATATATATGGATTTTTTAACGTGTCTTACGTATTTGTTTCGCAGATCCGACAGATTTTAATCTCCCTCTGAAGGAAACTGCGTCTTATAATTATTTTAAAACTAAATATTCAATGGGCATTGACACAAGCACGCCGCACACACACACCCACACAAACACACACACGCACGCACGCATTTCGTACATTGATCGGTTTCTATAAGTGATATCTAAAAAAATTCTAACTTTGAGTTAATACTGTGCAGAAGACCACCAAATGTAAACCTAGACCAGCAAAAATTACACTTATTTAATTATAAAAATTGCCGCTTGGGAGCAGAACTGTCGTTACTTAAAAGCGTCGATTTCTTAGTTATATCAAATATTTTTTCTTATATTGAATAGATGCGTTTTTGACTTCTGATTTTATTGAAGTCAATGTGCAACTTAGTCTACCGCTGTGGTCTCGAGGTAGCGTGCTGCCTTGCCACGCAGGGGGACCCGGGGTTCGATTCCTGGTCGGGACAGGCTCCTGGGCGAGGTTTTCTTCGGGTTTTTTCCTCACCTGTAAGACAAATGTCAGGAAGCTTAGGCCCATCGGTCCTCGAAAACCTTCCGGCCATCATCATCACCCTTATCATTAACATCATCATCCTTCACCGGTGTGGAAAGCAACGTGAAGGTACCACATTTATAATTCCCTAGTAAAGCTGCAAAGCAAAGCATGAAAATGCTATGATTGCAGTGAAAGTCCTGCCTTCAGGCAGAATTACTATGGATGATGGATGTGCAACTTGTTAGTTTGATTCCTTTTTCACTTATTATTATTATTACTATTATTATTATTATTATTATTATTATTATTATACTCATCATTATTTATATAATATTAATAATAATAGATAGATCATCGGTTGATTAATGTCTTTGACATCGTCCGATTCCTAATAGCCAATTTTGTCGGTCCATCCAATCTCCTGGTTGTACGTGTTTCTCCTTCATATGTAAACATATTCCCTGACTCCAGTAGGTTTTAGGTCTTCCTCTGCTTCGTCTTCCCTCAGGTTTCCATTCCAAAACAGATTTTGGTAGTCGATCCTCTTTCATTCGCTGGAATAATAATAATAATAATAATAATAATAGGCTACTTATTATTATTATTATTATTATTACAAGGAAATTATTTGAATTGTTAAGGGGTCTTTTTGAGAGATGCCTAAACGGAGAAGATGTACCAGTAAAATGGAAAATTGGGTTGATATCAGTCATTCATAAGAAAGGAAGAAAGGATGACTGCAATAATTATAGAGGAATCACCGTAATGAATGTTTTTAGCCGTATATATGGAAACATAATCAAATACTATTTGGAAGAAAATTATAAACGTAAGGAGAATGTAGTACAAGCAGACTTTAGGTCTGAGAGATCTACAATTGATCACATATTTGTGGTAAAACAATTGATTGAAAAGACGAATAATAACAACCGACAAGTTCATTTCACATTTGTGGATTTAGAAAAGGCATATGACACTGTACCTTTACAAAAGTTGTGGGAAGCATTAGAAGATATGGCCATAAATGATACAATTATTAATGCAATAAAAATTTTGTATAAAAATGCAGTATCTAAAATTAAAATTGGAAAATATATATCAGAAGAAATTAAAGTAACAAAAGGCTTTCGTCAATGTTGTAGCATATCACCAACATTTTTTTTTTTGTTCAATGCCACTTATTTGTCATTCGACATTTCAGGTATTCTCTCCTAGCATTGGCGTATTGTAACCCACTTCTGCGGTTGGGGCGCCTGGAAGGCGGGGTTACGCTGCCCCAATGATATGATGGGTGATGACAATGGGTAATGATGCACCAGGAGAGGCCTTAATTCTAAACCTAATCTAATGAGGTGAACATGATATTGATGATAATGATAGCCAGATGACGTTCGGGGACAGTTTCGGCCTTAAAGTATCCTGACATTTGTCTTACAGGTGAGGAAAAACCCCGAAAAACAACCTCACCCAGGAAACTTGTCCCGAGCGGGGATCGAACCCGGGCCCGCTGCGTGACAAGGCAGCACTCTACCTCGAGACCGCAGCGGCGGACGTATCATCAACATTATTTAAGTTATTTATACATAAAGCGCTGTCTAACGGGAGCAAAAAATATTCAGGAATGGGAGTACCAATTGGAAATGGATCAACAGATACAATATATACACTACTATTTGCGTATGACCAGATAATAATTGCTCAAGAATATGAAGACATCGAGTTTATGTTCAGAAAATTATTGGACGAATACAATAACTGAGGTTTGAAAATAAATTTAGAAAAAAACATTTTATATGGGATGTGGAGCCGAAACCGAAGACTTGATATTAGAAGATGAAAAGGGGTATATTAGAGGATGTAAAGAATTTGAGTATCTGGGAGTAAAATTTGATAAAGAGGATAAACAAGAAAGTGATATTAAGAACAGAATAAATAAAGGTAGAGCAATAATAGCAATGATGAATAGAGTCTTTTGGAACAGACATATAACCAGGAAAAATAAGTTACAAATATATAATTCAATAGTGAGAAGTACTGTCACATATGGAGCTGAAGTTTGGAAATTCAACAAAAACCTATGTCGATGGAAATGGATTTCTTGAGGAGAGCAGCAAGATGTTCAAAATTAGACAAAATAAGAACTACTGTCATAAGAGAAAAAATGAATACTGGTTATTCAATAGTAGATTATACACGGTATAAGCACTTAAATTGGTATGGGCACGTACAACGAATACAAGAAGAAAGATTACCCAGGAAAACATTGAAATGGTGTCCACCTGGAAGAAGGAGGAGAGGAAGACCTCGAAACTCGTGGATGCAGGAAATAAGAACTGGAATGAGAGCAAGAGGATTGGAGGACATGGAGTGGATGGACAGAGACGAATGGAGAAGAAAAATAAAACTTTAGGCACAGAAAGATGTGTAAACATTACAATTCTGTATATAAAAATTATCATCATCATCATCATCATCAACAATCACAGATTAAGCCCATGTGACTTGTTCCGGTCTCATAGATTCTCATTCAAAAGTTGGATCCATCTCTTCTTCGGTCTACCAACATTCCTGCGTCCTTTTGGTTTGTATTTAAGTATAATTTTGGGAATGCGATCATCTTCCATTCTTTGAACACGTTCTTTCCAGTTTTTTCTAGATTCTTTTATTCTATCTAAGAGTTTAAAGATATTTAGCTCATTTCTAATATCTTCACTTCTTCTCTTATCTAGAAGTTTGCAACCAGCCACACTTCTCAGAAATCTCATTTCCGCTGCTTCAATGATCTTCTCTTCTCTTTTAGTTAAAACCCAAAATTCACTACCATGCAATAGTAAGGGGACTGCCACTACTTTATAATTTTTAGTTTTGTTTCTTCTCTTGTGCTTTTAAATATCCTTTTGATTGTTCCACATATATACTTAAATTTATTAAGTTTGTTAAATAGATCTTCATTTTTAAAATAGGAGATTTCATAACCCAGGCATTTAAAATGGTTCACTTGTTCAATGGGTTTCCCCTCCAGAATTATTTTAGCTCTTACGGTATCTGTTCCCTTAAAAGCTAGGATTTTCGTTTTACTTATTGATATTTTGAAATTATATTTCTGTATAATGTTATTTAACTGAAAGAGTGATTTCTGTAGACCATCCTCTGAACTAGATATTAGAACTTGGTCGTCTGCAAAAAGTAAGGTATGTAACATCTTATTTCTTATTTTGAAATGTGAGTCCAAATTTATCTGCCAATTATATATGATATCGTCAATATAAATATTAAAAAGGGAGGATGAAAGTGGACATCCCTGTCTTACACCTCTATTTATTGTTGCTGTTATATTGTTTTTATTTTTGCCTCCAGTTTCTATTGTTATTTTATTTTCTACATATACACCTTTTTTCCACATCGAGATATAGATAAATACACTTGGTCAGCAAGAGGACAAAGAAGCATAATAGACTACACTATAAAAATTATTATTATTATTGCATTTATATGTAATATAAAAACGTAAAATAAGCTGTTAGAAAATTTAAATGTTTGTTCTGGAATATTTTAATTAATAATCCAGAGCAATTGTGAACTTATAATTTACGGTTGATTGGCAGAATACTTTATTTTTTATTTTAGATAGTTGAACAAATCAAATCAAATCGCATGTGGGATATACGGGTGCATGCTAGTCAGTTCCAAATGTGAAAGTTTACGAATTTCTGTAATAACGTTATCTTTCAGTTCACCTATTTGAAAATTAATCTCATTCGTGTCGTCTTGTTTTTTTACAAGTACAAAAAACTTATTAGATTTATACAGAATTCTCCGATATCTTGTATCACGCAACAAATTGGTATGTATGATAGAGATTGGCTTTGACTAGGTTAGTTGAGACGGGTGGCGGTGCATATAACGAATTGGTGCGGGAGAAGTGTTTTATGAGTTTTCATCAGCAGTAGCATAATAACCTGTAGTCCCATATCATCATCTGATATCTGTAAAGTCTGTCATGTGTTTATTGCACGAGTACATTCATCCCGAGGAAAAGTCAATTTAACACGTCACTTTCCATATCGTCACGTGATATTAGGTTAAATGAAGTAATCCCACTACAGGTATTAGGAAGCCCTTGGGAAATAAGAGGGTAAAGATCCCATATCTCTGGACAATCGGCACGAGTTAGTCGGGTTTTCAGCCTTGCGTGACGGCCGTCTTTATCCTCAGAACATAGTGTGGTACAGTAAAACTTGTTTAATCCGGAACGTGGATAATGCGGAAATCTGTCCAATGTGAACAAATTTATTGGTCCCGGCGAAATAATAGTAATTTTACGTGTATCTATTTTACATAAAACGGAATCTGTCCAGCGCGGAAACGGAAAGATATTTTACATAATTCATGAAAAAAAAAATACAAAGCATCAGCAGTTTTTTTTTTTTTTTGCTGAAGGCAGGTGCCAAGACGGTCTTTACAAATAGTTATTCAATCCAAATGGACAAATAAATATCAAAACAAAACAAAGCTAATTGTCACTGACCTAAAGTTCATTGTTAGAAGCTGTTGTATTTCACATGCCGATATGTACTTTGATAAATGCCTCCATCGCCACGATCGGTATATTATCGTTTCAACTTGTTCGTTGCAAAATTTTGATTGAATAACACGTCTCTTGTGCTTTGTTCCCAGTTTATAATGTCGAGTAAAAGGAAAGAAAAATAATTAGCACTGAAGAGAAAAAAAATAGCGTTCCCAATTAAAATAATGATAAAAATGCTTGACCGTTTATACGCGTTGGCGTCTCTGTCATGCTGTTTCAATGTTAATGAATCAAGAAATCCGAAGACAAAATAAGGAATTGTATCGCAGAATTCACAGCTGAATATCAATCTTAATTGAAAGCGGCAAAACAGGAAAAAAATACTAAGTTCTTTATATCCTTGCCTAAACCTAACAGTAATAATTACTAGAAATTGTTCAAAACCTCTCAATAATTTATTTTATTTTGATATATTCTTCTTCTTCCTTTCATGTGATAGACCTAGTGGTCTGTTATGGTCTAAATCCAACGTTTGAAGGGTCTGCCCAAACATCTCTTGCCTGGTGGCTGGTAATTTAAGATCTGACGTGGTATTCTTGTTCTGCTCATTCTTCGTACGTGAGATTTCCAGTTGTTTCTGTATTTTTGTACATATTCCATGACTGATTCTGTTTGTAATTCTTTGAGAATGTCAGAATTTCTTTTATGGTCTGTCCTTGAATAGCCCACAGTACGTCTCATAAATTTCATTTCTGCCGCAGTTAGTCTTTGTTCATCTACACTGCGAATTGTCCAGGCCTCACTGCCGTAACATAATATGGGTCTGGCCAGTGTTTTATAAATTCTAGTTCGTGTGTGTTGCTGTACTGTGTTTGGCTTGAAAATATTATTTATAATTCCTGTTACTCTGTTAAATTTTATAATTTTTTGACTAAAATATTTTTCTTCTTCGTATGTAACTTGGTATCCGAGATAGTTAAATGTGTTGGTTTGTTCTAATATTTTATTATTAATAACAATTTTACTGCGAACTGGGTCTTTTCCTAGGAAAGCCATGACTTTAGATTTTTCTGTTGAGATTTCCATGTTGTAGTTTATTGCCGTTTGGTGAAAAGAGTGGAGTGAACGTTGTAGGTCATCTTCTGAATTCGCTATAAACACAATGTCATCTGCAGATAATAGGGTGTCTAAATTATATAATCTATTAAGTGGTATACTGCCAAGTGGATGTAGTCTCCATTCTTTAATAATTGAGTTCATGTATAGGCCTATTATGAAGAGCATTGGTGAATTTTAATTTTATTATGTAACCTTGGAACTTATCCTCTATATACCCATACAAATTACCATTCCATATTCGCGGCATATTTGCGGAACATATCCCCCGCGAATATAGATTCTACCTGTATAGATCCGGCATAATTGCACACCCATTATGCGAAACACAGATACCTGTCTTGAAAATAACAAATGCGTTGTAAAATCTTAAGCTAGTTAAGTTCTGAGACCCATCTTTGACAGGTAGCGTTCTGAATTTACGGAATAAAGATGGCTGAAACGCATGTATCATTCTCATTAAGCGAAAAAGGGAAGGTGATTGAAGATAAATCTCCAAACATTTCCGGACCGATGCTCCAAAGTTAAGCTCTAACTCTTGTTAAATCCCTAAGGGAATAACGATTTCAAGGAATCTTAAGGTTGACTGGACAGTTTTAAAAAGACGACACAATGTAGTATGGAATGAAATTTGCTGGGGAACAAAGAATGTGGACGAAAGTGTGGTTAGTGAGCGAAAACCGAAACTGCATACCGGTACTTGAATTTCAGGATACGCGCCCAAGTGACATTTTTAACGCTGACGAAATGGGACTATTTTGTCGCGCGTTACCGTCAAGTCGCTCATACATACTATACTTCACTTTTCAACAGCAGCGGAACTACAATTAATCCAAGGTACGTAAAAAGACATACGGTACTCTATAATTTGAGATTATTAAGTTTTAGTTTTTTTACAGTACGGAATTTTGTCCAATGTGGAAAAAAAAAATTGGTCCCATGCGATTCCGCTTTGAGCAAGTTTTACTGTACTTACTTCCGTTATAGGATGATTCAACCATAGGACGATGGTGCCGCCAGAAGTTTTAGGTCAGCTTAAAAATCGTTATCCCATCGTGTTTCGAATCGTCGCGTGACCAGTGGGCTTGTAGCGCAATGACCCGGTTAAATATTTTAGGGTTATAATTCGTATTCAAGGACAGAGGAACACATACGAAACATTATTTTTACTGAATTCTGAAGGTATGTCGCTATTGAGAATGTTATCATGAATATATTTTTGAAACTTGTTACAAATCTTCAAGGATCCTATTCAGCTATAATGAGACATAAACCATACCATATATATATGTATATATATATGTTATAATTAAATGTTTAACATTGAGCAATGCAAGCTTAATATGGCATGATAAGAAAAATAAATGCCTGAACGGGATTCGAACCCGGACCTCTGAGTATGTACCTCAGCGTTTTATCCATTACACTACCAGGCGAATCCAATTCAAGCACTTATATTTCTTATATGTGTATTATATTCTCCATTATTACTAGATATCACAAGAACTCGGTCTTCACTGCCATCTAGTAGCTGACTATAACAAGTAAGCAAATTAAAGAGAATATTTTTACTTTATAGCAGTGACGCTTTATCGATGTTATAATTAAATGTTTAACATTGAGCAATATGGCAGTGAAGACCGAGTTCTCGCGACATCTAGTAATAATGGAGAATATAATACATATATAAGAAAAATAAGTGTTTGAATTGGAGTCGCCTGGTGGTGTAATGGATAACACGCTGAGGTACAGACTCAGAGTTCCGGGTTCGAATCCCGTCCAGGCATTTATTTTTCTTATCATGCTATATATATATATACGTATGTGTAGGTATATTATAACTATTTTACATTTAACAATGAAGGCCAATTATGACATTGAAAGGAAACATAAATTCCTGACACAAATATCAATTACATGCCCCATAGTGGGTTAGCAGATGAAGAAGTGGAGGAAAGATATGACAAGATAGAAGAGATTGTTGAGAAAGAGAAGAAGGGGCATGTGTTATCCTAATGGGTGACTGGAATGCTGTAGTTGGAGAAGGACAGGATGGAAGTACAGTTGGAGAAAAGGATTAGGAAAAAGGAATGAGAGAGGTGACTCACTGGTGAGTTTCTGTAAAAGGAATTCAATGATAATTGGAAATACAATGTTTCAACAGCATAAAAGAAGAAGATACACATGGATAAGCCCTATGGAAACAAACGATACCATATCGACTACATCCTGATACAGGAAAGATTCCGAAATTGCTTGAAAAATGCGAAGATATCAATTCAGACCATGTCCTACTAATAGGCGAAGTAGATATTTGCCTGAAGAAGATAAGAGGAAGACAGGCAACAAAGAAGTTTGACTTGCAGAGACTCCAAAACTGAAGAGGAAAGGAGAAAATTCCAACAATATTTTCAGGAGAAAGCCTCTACCATGGAAATCTCATATGGCAATACAAAGGAACACTGGAGTCATTTGAAAACCTCTATACAGATAGCTGCAGAGGAAACAATAGGATAAAAGGAGAGCAAGAATATTAAGAAACCTTGGGTCACAGAAAAAATGTTGGAGAAGATGGAAGAAGAAGAAAATGGAAAAATAGCAATACAGATGAAGCCAAAAGAAACTACAGGAAACTAAACAACGAACTTAGAAGAGAAACTGACAAGGCAAGGGAAGAATGGATGAAGCAGAAATGTGAAGAACTAGAGAATCTGGAGAGGAAAGGAAAATATGATTTAATGTACCAGGAAGTTAAAGGCTTGGACTATGGAAAAAAGAGCAGGAAAACTATGTGGCTGATTGAGGACGAAAATAATGAAGAAATAACAGACAAACAGGGAATTATGAATACATGGGAAAAATATGTAGAAGAGCTATATGAGACAAGAAATCATCCGGCTAACTTGGATATAGAAAATGAAGAAGACGTATCAGAAGACGAAAAAGGATTTTCAATTCTGAAGGAAGAAGTTGAACTAGCAATTAAGGAAATGAAAAATGGTAAAGCAATAGGGGTAGATGGAATCCCCATTGAATTAGTTAAATGCTTGGGTGAAGGAAAGAAGGAAATTTTGCATTTGTGCAACAAGATATATAAAGAAGGTGAATGGCCCGAAGAATTGACTGAGACAGTGTTAATACCAATACCGAAGAAAAACAATGCAAAGAAATGTAAGGAGTTCAGGACTATCAGCTTGATATCACACTCTGCAAAGATTCTCCTGCGAACACTAAATCGACGTTTGCGTTCTACGATGGAAAGCGAATTGGAAGAAGAACAGTTTGGCTTCAGTAAGGGAAAGGGTACAAGAGATGCAATTGGATTGATACGAACAATAGGAGAAAGATATATAGAAAAAGATAAAGATGTTTATGCAGTATTTGTCGACCTGGAAAAGGCCTTTGACAGAGTAAATTGGAATAAACTCCTGAAGATCTTGAAGAAAATTGGCGTGAACTGGAAGGAGAGGAGGCTTATAAGTAGTCTTTATATGAAACAGCGAATAAAAGTGAAGATAGGAGAAGAAATGTCAGAGGGAAGAGAAATTGGAAGAGGGGTGAGGCAAGGATGTCCTCTATCACCTACCCTTTCCAACATCTACCTGGAAGACCTAATGAAGAACTGCTTCAGTAATACGGGAGGCATAAACATGGGAGGAAGAAGAATAAAGTGCATAACATTTGCTGATGATATGACTTTGCTAGCAGAAGATGCAATGACATTGAGGAACTTACTGATGGAGCTAAATGACAAGTGCGAGGATTATGGGATGAAGATAAATATAAATAAGACAAAGACCATGATTATAGGAAAGAAACAAAGGAAGATAGACATGAAGATTAAAGATGAGGCCATTGAGCAAGTGGAGAGCTTCAAATACTTGGGTTGTACTATCAGTAGTAAAATGAACTGTAGTCAAGAATTAAAGCAGAGGATAGCAATGGCAAAAGAAGCTTTCAACAAGAAGAGAAGCATTTTCTGCGGACCTATGACAAGAGAAATAAGAAAGAAAGTGAAGTGCTTTGTGTGGAGTGTAGCATTATATGGTGCAGAGACGTGGACATTACGACGGAATGAGGAAAAGCGACTGGAAGCTTTTGAGATGTGGATATGGAGAAGAATGGAACGTATAAAATGGACAGACAAAGTAAGAAATGAAGATATGCTAGACAGAGTAGGTGAAAGAAGAACAATGCTGGAACTCATAAAGAAGAGGAAAAGAAATTGGATTGGGCACTGGCTAAGAAGAAACTGCCTGCTGAAGGATGCTCTAGAAGGAAGGAATGGTCAACGGAAAGAAAGTTAGATAGAGGCAGAAAAAAGACATCAAATGATAGACAATATTAAAATAAATGGTTTGTATGCAGATACAAAAAGGAAAGCTGAGTCAAGGAAAGAGTGGAGAATGCTGAGTTTGCAGTGAAAGACCTGCTCTTGAGCAGAACACTATGAATGAATGAATAATAATAACTTTTTATACAAACAGTGTTTGATTCAATGTCATGTTCATAATACTTTTATTGTAAGAGCGTTTTTTAATTTTTGTTTTAAATATGTGACTTTAACTGTTTTTTCCTTTGTAGTCATCAATTGATGTATCTTTTAAGATACATTTTGAATTTAAGGGTTAACGCACCATTATCCGCAGGGTTAGTATCACGCAATCTTCTTTTCAATCTTGACCGCATTTTAGGGTTGTAATATAACCGTAGAGATGAAACAAGAAATCTTATTTTCGAAAATGGAAATAGTTGTATTAAAGGCTATGATGAACATACTTTTTTCCCTCATGGCGCGACTAGTCTAGAAGGCCCTTAGCTTACCAGTCGGCCGCTGGCCTCATATCCACACGTGTCAATGACAGAGATATATGATCATCCAGCCAGTGTAGGGGTTACAAGTGGTCAGCATGCCGAGTCCCCCAACCATTATAACTACTTATTGTAGCTACCCAAATGCCTCACAATGCTGGGTGGGCACCGGTCCCATACTGTCCGAAATACCGTGAGAAAATTTCTTCCCCCATGGAGACCCGGACCAGCGCAAGTCCCGTTACTCTGCGCCAAGGCTTCCTGCCTTAACCACTCGGCTACGGCGCGGGACGATGAATATACTTATTTAGGTATTAAGATTAACAAAACTGGTTTTCAAGAAAATAACATAAACGGAAAGATAATGAAAGGAAGATCGGAAATAAAAATAAAGTGCTATAACTTTGGATACAGGATTATCTTTATACATTGTAACCCTGTTAAATAATAATATTAAATGTTAATCAAGGCCAGACAGAATAGTGTTTTAAAAATTTTATCAGTTGGGGAGATCGAATCTACCAACTACTCAGTTATATATAAATTTTAAGTATAATTTTATATTGTGACAAATAAGAGATGGCATTTTGCTTAGAGAGCCCAGGTTCTCATTGGTTGAAGGTGTTGAAGGTAAACACGTCGCATATCCAAACAATGTTCGAACTTGAAATTGCATTATCACACCAAGTTAACTCAAACTAAATGTAATTATAGGAACATATTTAACCTCCAAGTTTATGTTAAGGTTCTTACCCCCTTTAAGCTATTAATACACGTAGTTTGAACGTAATTACACCATTTGCAAGGAAGGATATAGGATAATTTGGTTTTGGGTTAGAGGAAAATAGCTTTAGGACATAAATACTTCCCACAGTTCTTACCACTGACCTCCTTTCTATAAGATAATGATAATAATAATAATAATAATAATAATAATAATAATTATAATAATAATAATTATAATAATAATTATAATAATAATTATAATAATAATACAATAATAATAATATAATAATAATAATAACAATAATAATAATAATAATAATAATAATATAGTGACTTACTAGCACTGGAGTAATTGATGATAACGTGTAGAATAGAATGTAAAGCCTAGTAATTGAGCTACAAACATATACTATACAGTACTGTCACGTAGCTTTAGTGCATATCTTCCATGAAGACATGTTAAATTATTGATGAAGTCATTTTACGCCAGACACAAATCTAAGGAAAATTACTAATTATTATCTACTGATTAAAATAGAAGTTATGATGATGATGTAGTACTATTGGGCGATGGCGAGGAGATACTAAAGGGAAATACGCACACACTATTGAGTAATACTAAGAAATTGGGACTGGAAGTAAATATTAATAAAACTAAATGTATGGTCACACATAGAAATACATTATATAATGGAAATGGAAAGCTAATGACAAATGAGGGAAATTTTGAGGAAGTGGCTGAATTCAAATACCTAGGAACAATAATCACAAACAGGAATGAGATGCACAAAGCAATTGAACATAGGCTCAATTCTGGAAATGCGTGTTATTATGTAACATTACAGAGACTCTTGATGTCCTAACTCCTTTCGAAAAACGTTAAACTGAAAATATATAAAACTATTATTCTACCAGTTATCGATGCGAAACATGGGCTGTTACTTTAAGGGAGGAAAGGAGATTTCGAGTATTTGAGAATAAAGTTCTTAGGAAAATATTTGGACCAAAGAGAGATGAACAGACAGGTGAATGGAGAAGACTGCATAACAGTGAACTCCATGGTCTTTATAGGAAGCCAGATATAATAAGAACAGTTAAGTCTGGTAGACTACGATGGGCAGGACATGTGGCACGAATGGGAAATGAAAGACGTGCATGGAAGCTTCTTGCAGGAAAACCAGAAGGAAAACGCCCAGTTGGTAGACCAAATATGAGGTGGAGGAATAACATTAACTATGATTTGAAGGAAGTAGATTATACAGGGGATGATTGGGAAACATTAGTTGAGGATAGGGATGTATGGGTAGCTTATGTTCTCTCGACCATGAACCTACGGATTCGATAGTGCCAGTGAGTTAGATTTAGTTAAATTAAAATAAAGGTCCTTTACGAAGGAGCTGCTTATACTAAGCGAATTCCTCAGCAATTCGAATTTTAAGTGTTAACATATTTTAGAAACTTCGGCTAGTTGTTCCACTCTCTGACTGGCCGTGCAGCAACCGTTTGAAAATATACGCGGGAAGATTCTCTTAACTGAGCAAACGGACTATAGTATGCCTACAGTGGAGGAAATTTGTATAAAGCCACTAACTTTTAGTAGTAAAAGAACCTGAAATATTTATGAAAATACCGTATGTGTGTCATAGATTACATATAATTATCTTGGACATAATTTCATACAGGTCCCCTCATTTTGTATTTATTATATATGTAAATAATACGTAAAATCTAAGAAAACGCTGTCCTAGGGGTGGAAATCGGTATAAAGGCAGGTCAACTTCTGGCTCTTACAGAGACATAAATGTAAACAAAACACTGCAATTACATGGAGACGACGTGTCTGTGAGCATCGTTCATCAGTTACAAGTCAGCAGTACGTACAATGCCACGTGGAAAGCCTCTACCAAATGAAGAGAAATCAAGAGTTAGTGCCTTCAAGGAGATGAGCCTTTCCAATAGACAAATACCTATGAAATTGGGGCTTCAAGATGTGTCACTGATAATTTTGTCAAACTGGGCTCACAATATATATATATATATATATATATAAAAAAAAAAAGGAAATATGGACGGACAAGAAAATTGTCTGAGCGCACTAAACGTCTCATTTTACGCAAAGCAAAAGGTAAGAGTATGTTTTCTTCTCAAATCCAGGCTGATTTGAAGTTGCCAGTAACAGCCAGACGAGTAAGACAAATTCTGTCAGAAGACAAGAACCTAAAATAAAAAAAAAAAAAAACCTCTGAACAATGCACATAAGAAAGTTAGAATAACTTTTGCTGAAGAACACATGTCTTGGACCTCAGAATGGAATAAAATAATGTTCAGTGATGAGAAGAAGTTTAATCTGGACGGGCCTGATGCCCTTCAGGATTACTGGAACGACCTCCGTACTGAAGAGCAAGTTAGAATGAATAGAAACTTCGGTGGTGGAGGCGTTATGATTTGGGCAGCATTCTGCTTTAAAGGAAGATCAAAAATAGCAAGGATACGCACCAAGATGAATTCTGAGTCCTTACACTGAGGAGCTTTTGGAGTCCTAATTGATACGAATGTATGAGGAATTTGGCGAAGATCTAATTTTTCAGCCAGATAATGCTTCCATTCACGTGTCTGCCAAATCAAAGGTGTGGTTCAGGAACAATGAAATACCACTTTTGACGTGGTCAGTCAGAAGTCCTGATTTAAACCCGATTGAGAACTTATGGGGGATCCTGGCAAGGCGTGTGTATCGCAATGGACGGCAGTTTGGGACAGTGACTGAGCAGAAAAAATATTATTCAGGAAGAGTGGGCTTCAATAATAATAATAATAATAATAATAATAATAATAATAATAATAATAATAATAATAATAATAATAATAATAATAATAATAATAATAATAATAATAATAAAATAATAATAATAATAATAATAATAACAATAATAATAATAACAATAATAATAATATAATAATAATAATAATAATAATAATAATAATAATAATAATAATAATAATAATAATAATAATAATACTTTATTTATTCTGGCAGAGTTAAGGCCATAAGGCCCTCTCTTCCACTCAACCAGCACAAATACAAATAAATATTCGACAAATATAGATATACACTATACTAATTATAAACAGTTAAAGATACAATAAATGTAGCAATGTAAATGTCATGTACAAGCAACATTTTATAGGATAATAACAATAATGATACGATAATAATAATAATTATAATAATAATATAAATATGATACATTATACGGGAAACACCAATTAATATATATATATATATATATATCTTACACTGGATAATAATGAAGTCGAGTTTAGAGCAAATATAAATTTAGATTTCTTTTAAAAGATGCCAATGTCCGGCAGCCCCTTATTTCTTGTGGTAGGGAATTCCAGTTGCGAGAAGTGGAGATGGTATATGACATGGAGTGATGTGATGTCCTATGTTGCGGTATATTAAGTAAGAGACTATGTTGTGATCTTGTGTTTAAGTTATGGTTTGAGGATAGATACTGGAAACGGGATGATAAATAATTGGGAATCGAGGTATGTAGGATCTTAAATAGGAGAATTAGACAGTGCGATTTTCTTCTCTCTTTTAGATGTAGCCATGACAATTCGTGGAATAATGGAGAAATGTGATCGTATTTTCGAACATTAAATATGAATCTGATACACATATTATGGACACGCTGCAGTTTGTCCGACAATCCGTCACTTATGTCAGTTAGTAGAACGTCACAGTAGTCAAAATGCGGCATCACTAAAGTTTGGATTAAAATTCTTTTAAGAGTTGTAGGAAGAAAATCTTTAAGTCGCGTTTAGGGAATGCATTATGGAGAAGATCCTTTTAGATGTTTGTTTTACTTGCTCATGCCATTTTAAATTAGAATCTAAGTAAAATCCCAAGTTTTTAACGACGTCGGTATAAGGAATTTGTTCATTATCTAATATGACAGCCGGCATATTGCCATTGTTTATGAGGTGTAATAGCCTTGGATGTCCGATAATTATTGCTTGCGTTTTGTTTACATTTAGTTTCAGCCCATATTGTCTGGACCATAAAGATATATGCCTGAGGTCAGTGTTTACTTTGTCAATATATTCATTAATTTCGTCAGGCCTAAAGTGTCTTAGTGGAAGAAATAAACACCCTCATCAAGTCAATGCCAAAGAGAATCTTACAAAGTAATTAACAACAATGGAGGTTCAACTAAATTTTAGAACTTTGTTGTAAACTTTGCGCTCAGTCTTTTTGGTTTAATCTGTGAAATACACAAAGTGCCTTTATACTAATTTCCACCCATATGTGAGAGTGGTTTCAGTTTTCATGTACTTTTTTGGACGGAAATGGATAATTAATTTTGACATTATTTGTGTGTGTTTTATACTCAATCACCTCCTAAGTCAATATAGAAAAATGCCAAAGAAAGAGTAAATAAACTTGTGTTAACCCTTTTAACAAGTGCCTTTATGCCAATTTCCTCCACTGTATGTGGGATCGGTGAAGAACTGTAAAACTTAAATAAAACAACTATTTTCATGAATTAGACTTCAATAGCTACATTCCTGCAGAAGTTGTTAAAAAGTTAAATTAATTCGGCTTTTCGAGACTAACATTCATTTTCTTTTAAAAAAGTACTTTATTTAATTTTTTCCCGAATTAATAATTCTGTAGAAAATAATATTAACATAAGTATGCCACCATATTACTAGCTCTTGGAGAAGTAGATCATTAAATCTCTTTTTCAAATCTATGTGGAGGAACGTCCACTGCTGTGGTCTCGAGGTAGCGTGCTGCCTTGTCACGCAGCGGGCCCGGGTTCAATCCCCGGTCGGGACAGTTTTTCTGGGTGAGGGTTTTATCTTGGTTTTTCCTCACCTGTAAGACAAATGTCAGGAAAACTTAAAGGCCCAAACGGTCCCCGAAATCATATGACCATCTTCATCATCCTTATCATTATCATCATCATCATCCTTCACCGGTGTGGAAAGCAACGGGAAGCTACCACACCTACAATTCCCTAGTAAAGCTGCAAGCGTAACATGAAAAAGCTATGATTGCAGTGACGGACCTGCCTTCGGGCAGAATTACTATGCATGGATGGATGTGGAGGAATTGCTATAATTCTTGACCGGCGGAGAATGCTGTTTTCTCTTTGCCTTCTGGATGAAGTGTCTTTGCCAGTAGCTCGACTTACGATCAAGGGTGGATAACAATTGGGATCCTGTTAAGGTGTCAAAAGTGTCATTAAACTAGCCAATGACAGGCTGAAAATGCGTTACGACTGTCTGGCCAACTCTGCTGGGTTCAACGAAGACGAATTGGTATGGCTCTACCGCCCGACACGGACAAGAGTGAGATACCGAAAATGCAGCGTTCCTGGGATGAACCATACAGAGTGGTGAAGAGAATCAGTGATGTGGTCTACAGAATTCAACTCAAGTCCTGAGGAAAATGATAGTGGTTCATCTAGAGCATCGTATCCCAACCTGTGGTTCGCGAACCCCTACTACTACTACTACTACTACTACTACTGCTACTACTACTACTACTACTACTAATAATAATAAACAATAATAAACAATAATACATTTATATTTCATTCACATATTTGTGCGAAAAATAGTTTTCTTCATATGCCTATTGAAGAAATAAATACAGAAAAAGCCTTTGTGCTGAAAGTGATTTGAGACTTTATTTAACTTCTGTGGTTTCTGACTTCAAAGTTCTGTGCAATGGAAAGCAGGCGCAACCTTTTCAATAAATTTCAAGGAAGATGTGAGTAATTACAATGAAAACTTGTATTCGTTATTGCAACTAGGCCTACACGTCGTGTAACTTTTAAGCCATAACTAGAGTAACTTTATGTTTTAACCGTTAAGGGTTAAGTTATCAAACCTTTTCCTTGGAATCACATTTTATGCATGTCAACTGTAGGTATGCATATTTAAAAGTCAGTCGTTCACCCAACTCACTGTCAGATCGTTGTGGAAGGGGCTCGCGAGTCGAAAAAGGTTGGGAACAGCTGATCTAGATCAACCAGCGGCTTACAGAGGAGTTGGTCGGGACGATCAGCCGTAAGATTGGAGCAGTGTGACGCATCATAATAGCAGTGTCGGTGACGGCAAGGTCTCGCATTGGTGGAAATATTATATTCGTGAGTTGGTCTCGCATTGGTGGAAATATTATATTCGTGAGTTGTTGACTGACAAGTCACAAGACTCGCGCAGAAGGATCGATGCGTCTTCACTTTCACTCAGGAAAATTCTCTGTCCACTATCGTCTATGTTAGGATGGTTCGAAGCCAGAAGTTTCTATACGAGAAAAATTATCGATTGGGTGCCGAGAAATTTCCTTCCCCGGCCTGTATAAACTGTGCAAGGATTAGGAGTAAGTAAGTTCTGAAGTGACAGTGATACAGTGGACTGTGACTGGAAAAAACTGTGGGAAGGAAAGCTTTGGAGACTGGATATAATTGTGTGAAATATAAACTTTAAAGCAAAATTAATTATTATATAAAGATGTGAGTGAAATGTCACTGGAAGCTTACAGAATTAAATAAAACTATTGTAGAGTTTTACGCAATTATGTGTTTATTTTATACGAGAAAACGACATGAAAACGATCCCTGGGTAGCCTAGGACAATACATAAGGGAAAAAATGTGTGGGAATGACTGAGTGGCGCAGTTAGGAGCGCTCTAACGTATAGAGTTAAAGGTCTCGAGTTTAAATCTCGATTCAGGCGTTTATTTTTCTTTCATGTCATATTCGGCCTTCATTGCTAAATGTCAAAACTTAACTATAGCATAGAAATGAAGAAGCGTTAATGCTATAAGTAAATATTCTCTTTATATGCTTACTTTTTATTGAAGTCACGAGATGGCAAGCCGACCGATATCCCGCTGCCCCTCATGACAGAGAATCATATATAAGGATGAAAAAAAAAAAAACATGTTTGTGCTGGAATGCCTGAATGGTGCTGTTGAGAGCCTGCTAAGTATAGAGTTAGAGGTCAGCGTTCAAATCCCGTTTCAGGCGTTTATTTTCTTTCATGTCATATATATTTACTTTATTAATAATAATAATAATAATAATAATAATAATAATAATAATAATAATAATAATAATAATAATAATAATAATAATAATAATAATAATAATAATAATAATAATAATAATAATAATAATAACAATAATAATAACAATAATAATAATAACATAGGAAAATATGGTGTATTTAAAGAAATAAAAAACATTTGAATGTTCTGCAAGTATACTTAAATATTGTTGATTTAAACTAGCTCAAGACGTCTTTTTAAGTTGTGAAAATCAAGAGTGAACCAAATAAACTCCCCAATAGAATAAAGTTTCTTCTAGTAATAAGTATATGTTTAACCATAAAAAAATATACACTACTCAAAAAAATAGAGGAACAAATGCTTAAACCAAAGCCACAAAATAAATATTAAAACAATTTAATGTTTTATCAATTGTAATTATGAATTGAAGATTTATGTAAAATTAGAATAGACTTTCAAAGAATATTTTATTGTACAGTATTAGAAATACGGGCAAATTATAATCTGTTACAGAAAACAAAGTGGTAATTTGTGATTTATTATTTTAGGAATCAATGTTTCCATGGTTATTTCAACACTCAGTACTTAGGGTGTCCTCCGTAAGCTTCAATGACTGCATTACACTTATGAGGCATGCTTGCTTCGCAGAAGCCCTCTTACAGAAACTCCCATTCCTCGGTGAGTGCATTTGAAATTTCTTCCAGGTTCCGTGGCACAGCAGGACGCTTACGAAGAAGTTTTTCCAGCTTATTCCACATTTGCTCGATTGGATTGAGGTGCAGACTGCATGCAGGACAGTCCTTCACCCAAATTTGGCATTCTTGCAGGACATCTCTGGTAGCCTGTGCTGTATGACATCTAGCATTATCATGTATTAGAAGGAAATTAGGGTCCATACCATAAGCAACGGACATGACATGTTGAAGAATAATGTAAACATCAGCATTCATGAGCTGTGGGATACTGACAAGCTCTGTCTGAGCCTCAGTAAATAGTATTCCCAGCCCAAACCATAACCGAACCACCTCCAAATCTGTCACGTACAATAATTGTGACTGGATCAAAATGTTCACCAGGATGTCTCCATGCACATGTACGACCATAAGAACCTGTTAAACTAAATCTTGATTCGTCCATGAATAAAACACCCTTCCATTGATAGAGCTATCAGTTGACATGATTCTGAGCAAATTGCAGCCGGGCTTCTTTGTGCAAGCATGTTAAACTAGGGGCTTTAAAGGGGATTCTAGACCTCAACATTGCACTTTTCGGTCTATTTCTTACAGTCTGATCCGAAATTACCGCCCCATTTGCTGTTCGTAAATCATTTTGGTAGATCACTCGCTGTAGATGTTCGTCTGGCAAAGCTGATAGGACAAGAAATCCACCCTGTACCTCTGTAGTCTTCTTCTTACGTCCTTGCTCGGGCTGCCTCTTATATCCACATGTCTGTTTACATTGCCTCCACAACCTATGGATGACAGAAGGGCTGATATCAAGAATCCTAGAGACATGGTGAATGGAACGGCCATCTTCAATCAACGAAACTACTAATACAACTGATGTTTCATTCAGATGCCTCATTGCTCTGTATTAGCTTCAGAGAACATAAAATAACAATTTCCTACCACAGATTATTCCTCAAACGCGTTTTTTTTTAAAACATACCTCAATGAGCACTCACTATGGTTTCAGCAACTCTTGGAACTTCACTAACGTATTCAGAGAAAAATTAATAAAACTCAGAAGATCTTCAATCTGGTTTTAAACAATACTTCATATCAAAACATCTGACTCTTAAAAATTCAATTGTTTCAATATTTATTTTGTGGCTTTGGTTCAAACATATGTTTATTTATTTTTTTGAGTAGTGTATTAATTTACAGGTCGGACGCGGTGGGCTAGTGGTTATGCTCCTTGCCTCTGGTCCCGAGGGTCGCGGGTTCAAACCCGGCCGGGGTCGATGGATTTTTTAGGACGGAAAAATCCAAGGAGCAAGTCCTCCGGGAGGGACTTTAAGCCGTGGGTCCCGAGTCTGAAGATTTTCAGGCTCGTAAAAGATCCTTAAGCCTGAATGAAAAGGCCTCTAAGCAAAATTTACCGAATTATCCCGTCCTAGTACTACCTTGGTTTTCTAGATGTCAGTATGAGGCGGAACGCTGACCACGGACCACTCAAAATGACATCTATACGAAAACAAGTGTAACTAAATTAGTATGGTTCAAATTCTTCCCTGTAGGGGGAGAGTGCTTAAATCTCTGTAAAGGGAAAACATAGGCTTACAATACAAAAAAAAAAATAATTTACAGAATGCTGACCACGGACCACTCAAAATGACATCTATACGAAAACAAGTGTAACTAAATTAGTATGGTTCAAATTCTTCCCTGTAGGGGGAGAGCGCCTAAATCCCTGTTAAGGAAAACATGGGCTTTCAAGATACAAGAAGATAAAACCATTTAATTCGGCCGCGGTGGGCAAGTAGTTAAGTTCCTTGCCTTTAGGTTTCGAGGGACGAGGGTTCAAATCAGGCCGGGATCGATGGATTTTTAGGATGGAAAAATCCAAGGAACAAGTTCACCGGGAGAGACTTTTTAGCCGCAGGGTCCAGAGTCTTAAGATTTTAAGCCTCGCAAAAGAATCGCAACCTAAATAAAGAGGTATCTGTGCAAAATTTACCAACCGCTATCCATCCAAGTAACACCTTAGTTGTGGAATTAAGGCTTTCACGGCCGGTAATCATAATATTAAGTGATTCCGGGCTATGTGGCCGTGGTCTATAACTGATGTTTCTTCGAGACGTTTCTCCCTCAACTGCGGAGGACATCTTCAGTGGCGAATACTTCTAGGTGGTGTTCCCTTGTCGTAGACTCGACTGTGAATCATTGCACATAGCCCAGAATCTTTTAATGTTATAACTAGAGCGAGGAATTATATGAAGAAAATTATACTAACATATGAAATCATAATAACAAAATATGAAAATTAAGACACAAACATATTATGAAGTTACTATTTTTTCAACTTTTTACACATATTTATATGCAGAAGCCCTGTATAATTTATGGGTATATATACAAGCACACAAATGAGACAAGAAGACTTTTTTGTAGCTCAAGAAATCAAGAGTTTCACTGTTTTTCCATTTTAATTGATTTTTCATTATTTTTGACTCAATATAAAATATCATTTAATATAATAAATTTTGGAATTTTTAACATTATGAGGCTTTATTGATTCTTATCCATAAAATATCATGTTCGTGATTTGAAGCAATTTTAATGGCTCACGTTAAAGTATATTGTGTGAGGAATCACTCTAACAAGCTGGAAGGTCGTAGGTTTGAGTCTCCAAGGGGTCAGGTTTTTAGCTGGATGAAACCTTCTGGCGACATCATAGCCCTAGGGTCTACTCAGCTCTTAATTTAAATGAGTACCAGACGCATATTCTGGGGCAAAGCGGCCGTCACGCAGGACTGAGAACCCATTGGACATCCCTTGGAGATTGTCTAGAAATGTGGAAGTCTCAACATCCATCTACCCCAAGGGCCTCCGAAGCCTATAGTTTGACACTTTATTTCAATGAATTAACACTGGGTTTATATAAAACGCGATCAATTAATTTATCTAATGATATTTAATTACGAAATCCAAACATAATAAAAAAAACAACAAAATATAGTAACATGCTTACATCGAATATACCACTGACAACATTTAGAGTAGGTAGAGTTTGGATGACTTCTATTTACCTTGCATAAAGATAATGAATTCCAGTATATATAAATGTCACAATAACATTAAATTGGATGCGCCAGAACAAATGTAGACCAAGTCCTAACTAATTAACTTACTGGCACAATCGAACCCGTAGGTTCATGACCGCACGGATATAAGCTCTCCATACATCCCTATCCTGAGCCAATGTTTTCCAAATCATCCCCTCTATAATTTTTCCCTCAAATCATGGTTAATGTTATTCTCCCACTTCATTCTTGGTCTACCAACTGGGCGTTTTCCCTCTGGTTTTCCTACAAGAAGCTTCCATGCACGTCTTTCATTCCCCCATTCGTGCCACATGTCCTGCCCATCGCAGTAGACCAAGTACTATATGTCATATTTGGAGAAACAAGATGTTAAAATAAATTAATCCACAAATAATTCTAGGGAGTATTTCAAAACTCTCTTTGCAATTACAATTATTTTTAATCCTACACATTACACGTATGAACATAGTGAAATGTAGTTAGAATTATTTTAACATTAGTTTTTCCATGAAATTTGCCCGAGCACAGTATGTATGCATGTGCTTTGAATAATCAAATTATCAATTCTGTTCGTAATACACAGTTAGGAGCTTTTTATATATTTTTTAACGCCTGTCTGTTAGAATTATTTTGTACGATCAAAAAGTATGCTCCATATTATATGATGTTATGGGAGCAATCATGTACTGCACTACATATATGATAGTTTGATGTAATTGAGAATAATATTGGCCTTACCTACAAGAACTTTACAAATTTCACAAACTGTGGAGCAAGACCTTATTTCACAGCACGGCTTCAAGTTTATCAGCAGCAGTCTTACCTACATTTAAATACTTGTAATCCATTCATAAAATAAGGACTGTCCTTAGGTAGCAAAAAGGAATAGGTTTTTACCTGAGAAAAAAGAGTGGGTGGTTATTATTCTAACATTGTTATTCTTCTTATTCATGTTCGTGTCACAGATTAGAAAATCCCTGTTCTTTTTCTGTAGTTTCGGATAAAATCCTCCACGTGGTCATTCCATCTCTCCTTTTTTCAATTATTTTCTTTGATCAAATCTATTTATATTGTTCCAGATGGGATACTTAGCAATTTTCGCTGTCTACCATATTACATTGTCAAAAATTTCAAAACTACAGTCACTCCAAAAATGTTTCTAACGAATTAGTAGAAATTTTATTTAAAAAAATGAAAGATGAAAAATATAAAGGAATATTAAATTTTTACTGAAATATGAACATTTTGCCAAAATATTATGAAATATGAAAAAATATGAAGGTCTTATTTGATTCTACACATCATAAAATGTAAAGATACTTTGTCTCAGCGCTCTCTGACCAATAGTTTAAAACATGAAATTTCATAAAAATCCTCGCTCTAGTTATAACACCTCAGATGTCCACAAGGTGTCTCACCGAGGTGATACGCCGACTCTATATTCAGTGACATCTGTGGATAAAAATAGTAACTATATTAGTTTGGTCAAACAATTCCCACTAGGGAGCACCCTAATGCCCACACTGCTAGAGATAAAACCATTTCAAATTATTTTCTTCATCATTAAAATTATTATTATTATTATTATTATTATTATTACTATTATTACTATTATTAAAATACTGACTATGTATTTGGAAATTAACTTAGGATAATTATTTTAACGGGATATATATATTTAATTAAGACTGGATTTTATGACATTTTAATTTTTTCTGTGTGTATAAAGGATTTTGAATTTTCTTGTACTACATAACTTTGCACGCTACTTGAAATATATTAAGCCTACTTGAAATCAACAACGTTTTATTTATGAACAACAATTTATTGCACGTTACTCATATGAATTCTTCTAACAAAATATATATTATGATCACTTATAGGAGCTGAAATAGACTTCCCCATGGAGTTCTATTGCTTTGAAATCAGATGTTCTCCGTTGTCGGTTTTAACATAATTCATTAACCTCCGGATTCGATAGTGCCAGTGAGTTGGTTGGTTAATTATGTTCATTCCTCGCGTTCAGAAAGAGGAACTGAAAAAAATTACAAAACGACAAGAAACCAGAAAGCAGAAAAAAGGCTGGTCGTTATTGTCTGACATGATTGTAAAATTCTGAGAAATGTTTGATAAAAACTAAAGTAAAAGTAAGGAGAGAAGATGCAAGAAAGGGCTATAGGAATTCTGAGAAAAAAAATGTTGTGAAAGACTTACAGAACTGATAACACAGGCAATTGTAATAATATTGCCAAGAATATTTTATTCTACGACTTTCTACATTTTTATATGTTCAACTTACACGATAACTTGGATTCAATCGCATGTTTTTCCTTTGTCTTGAATCAATTAGGAACAATAAACATTTCAACTAATGAGATGGAATACATAAATAGAGTTAAAGAAAAGAGATGACAAAGATTTCGACATGATGACACGTAGTTAACTCTTATAGTGACTGAATATCTGAGAGTGTAGGGAGTCAATGAGACACATTTTTCATAGTGAATATTTTTTTTCAATGCCCCAGGTTGTCCTTTTTGGACATTTCTGGTGTTCTCTCCTGGTATGGGCGTAATTGTAACCCACTTTTGAGGTTGGGGTGCCTGGAAGGCGAGATTATGTTGCCTCGATGATATGATGGATGATGATGGTGGTAGTGGTGCGCCAGGAGAGTCCTTAATCCTAAGCTTAATCTAAGATGAATATGAATGATGATGATTGCGATGGCCATATGATGTTCGGGGACCGTTTATGTGTCTTACAGGTGAGGGAAACCCCCGACAAAGACCTCACCCAGGAAACAGTCCAGACCGGGGATCGAACCCGGGTCCGCTGCGTGACAAGGCAGTACGCTATCTCGAGACCACAGCGGTGGACTTTTATAGTGAATAAGTTATTACCGTATATCCGATATTTTTTTTCCTTATGGGTTACGTAAGACTAGGAAAGTTATGAATTCTGAAAATATTGATTTTATAACACATTTTTGAAGATATATTTTTAGCGCATTTCGAAAGGTTCAAGTTGTATCCATGAAAATATTTTTTATAGAAAAATTAACAAATCTTAATGATCCTGTTTACTTACTTACTCACTCGCACTATCGAACCCGTAGGTTCATGGCCGCGCGGACATAAGCTCTCCATACATCCCTATCCTGAGCTAATGCTTTCCAATCATTCCCTGTATAATCTACTTCCCTCAAATCATAGTTAATGTTATTCTCCCACCTCATTCTTGGTCTACCAACTGGGCGTTTTCCCTCTGGCTTTCCTACAAGAAGCTTCCATGCAAGTCTTTCATTCGCCATACGTGCAACATGTCCTGCTCATCGCAGTCTACGAGACTTACCTGTTCTTATTACATCTGGCTTCCTATAAAGACCATGTAGTTCATTGTTAAGTAGTCTTCTCCATTCACCTCTCTGTTCATCTCCCTTTGTCCAAAAATTTTCCTAAGTACTTTATTCTCAAATACTTGTAATCTCCTTTCCTCCCTTAAAGTACGAGTCCATGTTTCGCACCCATATAATATAACTGGTAGAATAATAGTTTTATGTATTTTCAGTTTAACGTTTTTTGAAAGGAGTTGAGACATCAAGAGTCTCTGCAATGCATAATAGCACGCATTTCCAGAATTGGGCCTATGTTTAAGTTCTTTGTGCATCTCATTCCTATTTGTGATTATTGTTCCTAGGTATTTGAATTCAGCCACTTCCTCAAAATTTCCCTCATTTATCATTAGCTGTCCATTTCCATTATATAATGTATTTCTACGTGTGACCATATATTTAGTTTTATTAATATTTACTTCCAGTCTAATTTCTTAGTGTTACTCAATAGTGTGTGCATGTTGGCCTTTAGTATCTCCTCGCTATCGGCCAGTAGTACCACATCATCAGCATAAACTAACAGCTTATTAATACCATTGAGTTGTAAGCCTTCCTCATTCTCTAAACATTTAATGACATGCTCTAGTACAAAATTAAATAGTATATCTCTTTGTTTCAATTCATTCTGGATTTCAAAGGTGTCCTAAAACTGTTTGCCTACACGCACCCTACTCTTTGTGCCATTTAGACACATTCGTATAAGTCTATCTAACTTTTTAGGAATTCCGAACTCCAGCAGGATACTATATAACTTCTCCCTCTTAATTGAATCATATGCTTTTTTGAAGTCTACATATAGTTGATGTACAGTACCATTGTATTCCCATTTCTTTTCTAAAATTTGTCTTATACTAAAAATCTGATCTGTTGTAGACCTGTTTCTTCTAAATGCACATTGATGATCTCCTAGAATGTCATCAATATAGGGAGTAAGTCTGCTTACTAATATATTTGTAAGAATTTTGTTCGAAATTGAAAGTAATGAGATGCTCCTGTAGTTGTTGCAATCAGTTTTATCTCCTTTCTTATAAATTGGTACGATAATCGATTCTTTCCATTCATCTGGAAGAGCTTCTTTTTCACAAATCATACGAAGCAACCAGCGTATCTTGTCCATCAATTTTTCTCCCCCTGATTTTATAAGTTCTGCTGTACTAGACACCGAAAATATCATGATATAAATAAATAAATAAACATAAGTTATACATATATTATCAATGCCACGACAGGCCTACAAGGCTCTTGACCTAAAGGGCAATTGAACCTCATATTAGCGATTAGTAACCATATGTGTTAATCACGAGGGTAGACGATTGTTATGCATTCAGTATAGAGATGGCGCGTGGTCGGTATTACGAATTTCCCAACAAATAAAATATTATGTTGTCTCATAAGTAATGTCTGTTTTTAATGTAATGTTGTGTGTCTGGTGGAATTTTGAAGGTGCGATTCACTGGGAGTTTGTTCCAAATGGGAGTGCAGTCGATGCAGATCTTCATTCTTAACAAATGGAAAGAGTTCATTAAATTTAGAGATTATGATACACACTATTATTTAACCAAGATCTCGTTCTGCACGAAAATCTTAAGAGCAATTATAATAATATTGCCAAGAATATTTTTTCTTAAATCAGCAAAATCGGACCATCAATTCGACTTGCTAGGGAATTCGCTTAGTTTACGCAATTCCTGCATGTCGGATATCTATTTATTTAACAAATAGAGTTGTAATAGGCCTATGTACGTAAGATGGTACATTTTCGATCACTCTTTTCAACAAACTTTTTGAATATTCACCAATTCGTATGTTTTAATAAAGAAGTATTTTTATAGCCATAATTTAACACGCCATAAATTTAGTTTTACGATATTTGTTAACTTAATGTGGTACAAGTTTCAATGTTATTCCTCCCAATTCTCGTCTGTTAGTAGTGTTCAAATTCAGACATCTTCAGTGCAGCTTACGGCTATAGCGGAGGACTCGTGACCAATATATACTGCTTTGAAGTTCTGTTTTCATCTCAACAAATTTTCTTTCTGAGATCAAACAGGAGAGATCTGTATGCAAAGTCTCCTTCATCACCACTCCAAGAGTGGTTTCCTCTACTGGGAAAGCTATGATAATCTCATTTTTTTCATTCATGGAATGGTTTATTGGCATGTATTACCTGCACACACAACAGCAATTGAGAAATATTACAAATATGTCCCTTTTCTCTGCAAGGCCATATTATTTCTGTGAAATAATTCGAGGCCGCATATCACAAATGTCGTTGAAACTCTTAAAAAAACATCAAAGTATGTCCCTTATCCTCCCCATGGTCTGAATATAATCCCCTATGAATGTGTTTTAATTCTCAAACCTGAAGAAACACGACAGGAGGCGTCTCCATCTTTATAAGCAATAGTGAAGGCTGAGGAGGCAAATTTGATAGATCTGTAAAAAAAGGTTCCCAAGCATGTCTTTGCATATTGGGAGAAACGCTGGGTCAAGAGCATTGCATGGAGACTACGTACTTTGGGAAGGAGAGGTAGATATATACATATAATATAGAAGCTGCATTTGCGTGTAGAGTTCGTAAGTCATCCATAATTTACGTCTCGGTAGATGTGATTAACTCTATTAAATGCTAATTCAATATTACAACAGTAGTGCATTACTGAAATGAGATTCATGCGCAGAAGAGCGGGTTACACCAGATGGGATCGGAAAAGGAACACCGATATCTGAATTGAAGACTACGCCAATTTTGGAATATATTAAACAGTTCCAACTAAATTGGAAACACCATCTAGAAATTATGAGTTCAAATCGGATCCCCAAAGCTGTTTATAATTATATACCAAGAGGACGAAGATCACTGGGCCATCCTATGAAACACTGGAGGAAAAATTCTCTATAGGATCGTAACAGGCCTTGGTCTAATACTTGGAAGGAAGAAGAACAGTAGTGTATTACTAAAAAAGATTCCGGTAATGAGTTGAATCACTAAACATAATCCTAGTACGGACCCAAAATTTCATCATCAAAATTCTGACGATGAGTAAAAATATGTTGCAAAAAAATCACACTTTATTGAAGAACCCATACATTGAAGAACCCTCTTACTATCTCTGTTTTTGTTGGTATTTTACCCATCATGGTGCATATCCAATCATCAATGTAACATTTCCGAACATAATACAGGTTGATAATAACTGTAACTTTTAACTATTTTAAATACATGAATTGTAGCTGTATTTAGACTTGCAAAGCTGTTATGGTCTAATTTAGCAAATTCAATCGCAATTAATTAAATATATTCAAATATAATATATTCAATGTTTGATAAAAGTTATTTTTTATGTGTGACGACTTAATGACAAATGAGGAACTTTTGAGGAAGTGGCTGAATTCAAATACCTAGGAACGATAATCACAAATAGGAATGAGATACACAAAGAAATTAAACATAGGCTCAATTCTGGAAATGCGTGCTATTATGCATTGCAAAGACTCTTGATGTCTCAACTCCTTTCAAAAAACGTTAAACTGAAAATATATAAAACTATTATTCTACCAATTATATTATATGGGTGCGAAACATGGACTCTTACTTTAAGGGGGGAAAGGAGATTACAAGTATTTGAGAATAAAGTACTTAGGAAAATATTTGGACCAAAGAGAGACGAAGAGACAGGTGAATGGAGAAGACTTCATAACAATGAACTACATGGTCTTTATAGGAAGCCAGATATAATAAGAACAGTTAAGTCTCGTAGACTGCGATGGGCAGGACATGTTGGACGTATGGGGAATTATAGATTTGCATGGAAGCTTCTTGTAGGAAAGCCAGAGGGAAAACGCCCAGTTGGTAGACCAAGAATGAGGTGGGAGAATACCATTAACTATGATTTGAGGGAAATGATTGGAAGGCATTAACTCAGGTCAGGGATGTATGGAGAGCTTATGTCCGTGCGGCCATGAACCTACGGGTTCGATAGTGCCAGTAAGTAAGTAAGTGTGACAACTTAATTAGCATGAAATAAAAACTTTATTCATATTTCAGTATTTTCCAATATATAAAATATAAAATTGGTGCCTGGTAAGTCAGTTGTCCTCAACTAAATTATTAAACCTCAACGGTGCTTTAATATGAATTTTCCAAGATGTCAAAATCAAGTTGGCTTACAATTTCACAAGTCTATAAAAATTAACTTATCAATGTAGAAAAATTAATTAAAACATTCCTGATTGATTGAAAACTGCATAAATCGAAAGAATTCTCATGTGAAATTGCCGAGATTCAAATAAAAAAACTTTCATCAAGTTATTCGTAATATATTTTCAAAGCATACGTGCACATATATGGAATATACTATCCCTTCATTTTATAAAGCGATCAAGTAATAAAAATGACTCCATGCGAATCAAAGGAAGTAACATTTCAAAGACAGAATTAAAAAGTCACAAAATAACGGATCAAATGAAATATACTTTTATGAAAAAAGGATAGGATTGAATGCTTGAAATACTCATATTATTACTTTTTTGCTAACCGAAATTAAATTTTAATAAGTACCATTATATGTGTTACAAGGTTGACATTTTTATTCAATTTTTATTCTAGACGCTTTAACGTATTGTAGTCTCAACTTCCCCCAAAATATGTTAAACTAAATGTCATATAAAATGGCTATTTTTCCATTATATATATGTATTCTATATGGAAGCGAAACACGACCTCTTACTTTAAGAAAGGAGAGAAGATTGAGAGTATTTCAGAATAACATCCTTAGGATTGTGTTGCGACAAGAGTCTCTGTCTCTGTCGGTAATAGCAGACACCTGCCGTCGGTTATTACGCTAATGATGTAGTTCATCTGACTTCCGCTAGTAGGCACCTGAATACAGTAACACTGAATTGTGTTGGTAGCATTTTGTTGTAAACTGTTGCCAACTTCTGCGTATTGCTCAGGTCTGTAGATGACTACAACACTCTCTCTCAGTGTGTGTTAGGCTATCGCCGTGTGCGTTGGGCGCTCTCATCAGGGACGATAGTCCTTACGAAGTAATTGTATATAGAGATTCGTTGGAGATGGATCTTCCCCAGCTTACAACTGGCTATTGACGAATCCTCCATCTTCACCTTTGGTTTATCGCCATCGAAGGTGATAATTGAACGTTGTGAGTTTTGAAATTCTTCAAACTTATGTGGTTATTGAGGACCACGTGCTGCCTGTTCCGAAGTTAATACACTTCGAGATCCCTCTAGTCCTAGGAACGGACTTCGATTCAAACATTTGATCCTGTTTTAATTGTATCTACGTAGTAAGTTAGCGAAAAAATAAACTTGACTTTTCACCGATTACATGTGTTGTAATAACTAAATTTATCTTTATAAAAATCCAGCACCCCAGAGGAATATTAGGAAAGGGATTCAAAATTGGACCGTGTTGGCATGCAACAGATTGTTTTAGACCAAAGAGAGACAAACAAACAGGCGAATGGAAAATGCTTCATAACAGTGAGCTACAATGATCTTTATGGGAAATCACTTGTATAAGAACATTCGTCACGTATACTGCAATATGGCACGAAAGGGAAATGAGAGAGGAACATGAAACTTCTTGTACGATATCAGAGGGAAAGTGCTCTTAGGTAGGTCAAGATTGAGGTGGGAGGATAATATCAATCATGATTTGAAAGCGGTAACATATATCAGGAATGATTGGAAAATATTAGTTAAGAAGAGGGATGTACGGAAAGGTTATGTCCGCGCGGCCATAAATCTCTGGGTTAGATGGTAGGTCTACCAGTGAGTTAATTGAATAGCTACTTTACTTTCAAGGTTATGTCGCATCTAGAATCTTTCATACTCTGTATTTCTATTATGTGTTACGGGTGTTCTGTGTAGAAGTTTACTCATTTAATTTTAATGACTATTTAACTCATGCCCCAAATGGGAGTCAATGACCAATCACGTTTCAATGATTTCTGTTTTACAACCAATCAGAGTCGTGTTTCACCAAATATTTATCAGTGTTATAATTACCATATTAAAGAAAGCTCCTCCTTACAATATTGCGTTCCTTTGGCAATAAATAGTATGATCTGGTTGCAGTGATAAACAAAAGAAGCAGTAGAAGCGTACCTATCGTTTCTCATTTGTTTTCAAACATCGCCGTTTACATTAAATATATAAATATTTTAAAACAACTATATTTAAATAATGATTTGTGAGTAAACAGCTTAATTTTATTCGTTAAATAGTCCTAACAAATGCCACTCTTGATTTCCAAATTCTCTAGATAAATTCACTCCTCACTTCGTGAGTCGTGAATTTATCGATAATTTGGAAATCACTCGTGGCATTACTTATGACAATTTACGATTAACCGAGCCTTGGTAATGAAATTCCAACAGAGAATTAGTGTTGACTACCGGTGAAAATCAGACATGGAAAATAATCTTATTTCATTTGCTACCTTGGGATTTAATTCGGAACTTTCCGACTGTTAGTCTCAAACATTTACCGTCTGATTCAACTCCCTAAAAAAGTTGCTAATGTTCCTTCATGCTATTAATTAATACAACACATTGTATTCAGTTTGTAAACTTTATTTAACTAGTAATAACAATAATAAAATATAATAATAATAATAAATAATAATAATAATAATAATAATAATAATAATAATAATAATAATAATAATAATAACAATAATAATAATAATTAATCTTTCTTATTCTTAGTTTAACTTCTCCCTTTTTGGTACTTTTACATCCTATGTCACCCTTATGTTACAGTGGCAAAATCTGTCGGGGGTGAATGTTTAAAGTTTGAAACACACAATGCTATTATATTCTTGACCATACAAGGACATAGAGGACTTCTTCCAATGAGAATCAGCTCAATGCTGATAGCACGAATACGTAAGACATGATACACAATTCACTCACATACTCATACTAAACGAGGCGATTTATGATAGTATTATAATGATGTTCTAAGGGTGTTCGGGGATTATTGAGCCTTGACGTTTATCGAAATTTATCTTACAGTTTTACAGGTGAGGAAAAACTCAGAAAAACCTCATCCAGGAAAATAATCGAATTGGTCCTCTATGTACGAGGCAATGATGTTACCACGAGGTCTTTAGCGGTAGAGATAATAATAATAATAATAATAATAATAATAATAATAATAATAATAATAATAATAATAATCCATCCATAGTAACTCTGCCCGAAGGCAGCTCCTTCACTGCAATCATAGCATTTTCATGCTATGCTTGCAGCTTTACTAGGGAATTGTGTAGGTGTGGTAGCTTCCCGTTGCTTTCCACACCGGTGAAGGATGATGATGATGATGATAATGATAAGAATGATGATGATAGAGATGATGGCCATATGATTTCGGGGACCGTTTGGGCCTTAAAGTTTTCCTGACATTTGTCTTACAAGTAAGGAAAAACCCCGATAAAAATCTCACCCAGAAAAACTGCCCCAACCGGGGATCGAACCCGGGCCCGCTGCGTGACAAGGCAGCACGCTACCTCGAGACCACAGCAGTGGACAATAATAATAATAATAATAATAATAATAATAATAATAATAATAATAATAATAATAATAATAATAATAATAATAATAATAATAATAATACAAATAACAATAATACATGGATTTTAATAACAAATTAATAAAAACAAATTAGGAATAACAATGATAAAAGTCCGTCACTCAGAAACCGCGTAAAGTAACCAAGAGTTAAAGATGTGATTCGATTTCGTTGGCTTACGGAATATGTCTTTCTTTTCTTAAATTGGAGAAACTCAATTTCTTATGCTAACTTATTAAAAAGTGTCTGATTGGAGAGAAGACAAACCATACGTAACCTAAGTTATTACCTTTTGAATATTGTTGTAAAATTTAACAAAAATTTAAATAATATCTTCTGATTAACTTTTCCATTAATTTATTAAAACATTAAATATATTAATCTAATATGTTTTTCATAGGATGGATTGCCAAATATAAGGGTTAATTAACCCTTCAGAGTGGGTGGAGTTAAATGGCCGGCAATACGGCAATGCGGGAGGAGAATCACGGGTATTTAAACCCAGCCGTTCAGTGCCAGTATTCCAATAACGCATTTAAATGGAAATATCTTGAGTAATTTAAATGTTTTTGCAATTCGTTTATGGTGAACCCTTAATATAATATTTAATTAATTAAATTCGTTACGGTTCTCACGTAACATCTCTGCATGTGCAGACTTATTTATGATTGTTGTGCCACAGTTGAAGTAGGTCCTCTTTGTAAGTTTCTCACATAAGTAGCACAGTGAATTGCACTAGGGATTCTTTGAAGAATTCAGAAAACCGTCTCTACCTAACAACACAACGAAATATTTACACAAAGAGAAGGGTCTTAAAAAAAAAAAAAAACAGAATGAACTTCAAAAATTGGTGTGATAAATCTTCAAAGCGTAAACCAGCTGTTTGACACTCGGGCACTAATAAGTGTATTTTTTCCCCTTGTGTTTACTTTTGTTCATGTTTATTACAAACACATTGCTTCTATGCCTTGACCTTCTTTCTTGTAGGGGGGCAGCCTTCTCCAAATGTGTCTTTCTAACACTTTGGAAACATTATTTTAGGTCGTGTGCCTTAAAAAAATTGTCTTTCTACACATGAGACATGTTGTGCCAAAATACCTTCATCAACCCTAAATTTCAAGGTCTTTCTTCTGGTTTCCAAGGTGAAACCAGTTGATATATGACTATAATAGCTTCTCCGGAGGTGTGGACTTGAAAGATCAACATGCTACATGCCGGAAGTTCGAGGGTTCGAGTCCCGGTGGATCAGGATTTTTAAACTGAACCAAACCTTCAGGAGGCACTGTGACCCCGGAGTTGACTCAGCCTCTAACTGAAATGAGTACCAGATGCTTGTTATTGGCCGTCAGACAGAGATAAGTACCCGGTTTACATCAAGTACCGATAGTCTAGAGAAAGTGGGAGCCTTAACCTCCTAATATCCCAAGGAGTTCCTAAGGTCTGTAGTGAACCACTTTACCTTTTAGATACTAAGTGATTAGTAGACTAACTACGTTTCCATAATGTAAGGATATCGTCAATTAATATATATATATATATATATATATATGAAATTTACTGTTGTGGTCCTGTACTATAGCGTAAATCGGAAATAACTTTGTTGGGCCTTTATATGTACTGAATTTTGCGGCATTATTATTAAAAATGAAGAGATTTCAAAATAGATTCAATTTGATAGACAAGCTAATCTACAAAAAAAAGGCGAATTTATTTTTCTAAGAAATCCTTTATCAAGTTATAAATATAAGAAAAATGTCAGAGGCCGCAAGAATAAATGCAAATATAAAATTATTTTAACTTGTATCTCATGTCCGTCATCGATTAATATATGCACTAATATAAAATTTGAAGTCTCTACATAAAATTTATATAAACGTAAATAGTTAATGTAAACACAAAGATTATAATAACAGTTTAAAGCAGTGCGTGTAGCTAGCGTACACGTCACGTCGTTCCGCATCTGGTGAAGAATTCAACCTGTGTACATGTCACGTCGCTCCACGCTGACGAGTTAAATTATATTTTATACCGATAAATTGCAACGAAGCAAACATTGCGGCTGCTAGAGCGTTTTTTTAATTTCGGGTTTCAGGTAAACCCCTCAGATCTAATGGTCAGATTTCCCTCATTTTTTGAGAATACCTCCCTCGTTTTATTTTAATAGCATATTCTGAGTTCATTTGCAAAGCACAAATAATTACAACCGCTAGAGAGATTTTTAAATTTTTGTTTCAGGTGAACTCATACACCTAATGGCCAGATTTTGCTGATTAACGAACTCGACCTTACTTTTTGAAATTTATTGCTATATGCCAGGTTTGATTTTGATAAAACAAATATTTCAGCTGCTAGATCGTTAAGGCGTAGATATGGGCCTATGTATGTACTGTATATATACATTTTAGTCATAGTCGTTTTCGGTGTCTAGATAGGATCAGTGAAGATCTGTATTTTTTTTTCCAAATTTGTTTTCATGAGAATAACCTCAGTAGCTTAATTTCTTCGGAATTCGCTAAAAATAAATCATTAACAATATTGTAACTACTTGGGTTGACGTTATACCAGTTAAAACATCTATATATAATTGAATCGCACTTTTTAGAAAGGAACTAAGTCAACATTTACCATTTTTGTTTTTCCTTGCTAAATGACTACTACTGCCAAGACGCATTGATTGGCAAAGAAAGGAACTTAGTCGGACCTTTCCATATGCCTGGAACAGCACTGTAATATTTATAGTACGGTAAAGAATATAACTAAATCAGAAAGTTAGTTCGTTTCTTCACAGTTTGGGTATCGAAAACATGACAGAGTACAGTATGGATTAATATATTTTGCATTCATGATCTTAAAGCCAACGAATGTGTGCTATACATGTACCATGAAGGACAGGCTCGAAAGGGAGAAAATGCTGTTTCTTCATTTTTAAAATATTATTTTAATGAATCTGTGCCCCAAAATATAGAAAACATACACATGTTCTCTGATGGCTACCCAGGCCAAAAGAAAAGTCATACAATGTTTAGGTTTTGTCTTGGTCTGGCAGCTTCAGGAAGATTCAAAACTGTAAAACATTATTTTTCTGAGCGAGGTCACTCTTTCCTTGTGATAGGGATTTCGGGGTTAAAAAAAACACTAAGAAGGGCGGACAGAGTGTATACAATAAAATAATATTTAGAAATAATCATACAAAGCAAGGAAAATACATTAGTTAAACTTGTAGACTCTATAACGATCACTAAAAGACAAGAACAAAGATTGAAAGCAGCTGAGATGAGATTTTTAAGAAATATAGCAGGATATACTCTGCTGTATAAGAAAAGAAATGAAGATATAAGAAAGGAACTAAATATTTTCAAACTTACAGACCGAATTATTAAATATAGGAACACCTAGAAAGAACATATTGATAGAATGTCAGAAGAAAGATTTCCAAAATTATTGCTAAGTTAGAAACCGCACGGAAGGAGAAATGTTGAATGCCAACATAGAAGATGGTCTGAACAATTTTAACAAATCTAGCTTTCAAGAAACCGGAACGAGCCAGCAGGTTTAATCCCTGGATGATGATAAAGGCGCTCTTTAAGAGCTAAGGTCATTAGAGTTGCAATTCAAATCTTGGCGTGAAAGGGCCGACACATTTTGCACCGATATCTCTTTTCAGGCTTGTGGTTCTTTTACTGCAAATAATTAAGACTGCAATTTAATATATATTCAAAATTAAATTAAACCTCCCCTTAAAAATAAAAAAAAATCTTTAAATTGTCACCACTGATTAATTTGCCCTATAAATAGTGCAGGACACGGAATCCATTTCCTTTCTACTTCATATTATTATTTGTAATAATTTTTAAAGCCTGATATTAAAATTATTTAATTTATATTCACAAGAAAACTAGTTCGATTAATTTATATTTTTTACATATCAATGTTCTAGGCTACATACAAGGCAAGTTGCAAAATTTAAGTGGAATGAAGGAATAAATTACTCTTTATCGCGCTGTGAGAGGTTTCATTAGATGTACCACATTCAACTTAGAGGGACGTAAATTGCGAGTTCTACTGTATAAAGAACGTGTGAATAAGAACATGTGCTCCTTTGCATATTTCAAAATTGCATTTTTATCATATATGGGCTACATTCTCATTGGGTCGGTGTGTTGACCGCATGCCATTCATGACATCTATGAGCAAATAAGGTAGCTAAAAATTAACTTGGTCTAGTAACTCCTTACAAAGGAGAGGCTATGGCTCAACAATGGGCTACGCCATTATATATATATATATATAATATATATATATATAGTGTGTGTGTGTGTGTGTAGACTCTATAACACTGATCAGTTACTTCGATATTTGGTGGCCTAAATTTTTCGGAAGAAACTGCAAAGAATCCTCGTGAGAGAAAGGTTCATTTCACACCCTCATTATGTAAGGAATTCACGTACAACTCAAACAACCCTGGTGTTGTAGAAGCACAGCCGTACATAAAGGGTTATGTATGCAATAAGTTTCATCTTGGGAAAGGGAATTTGCGACATTTGTTATTGGAACTATCAAAGGCATATCCCGGAGGACAAATTCCCATTCAATCCCGAAAGATTGAAGATCTTAAGAAATTAATGAAGCAGGCCTACATCAGTGAAGCAAATGCTAAAGCATGTTATGAAGAAGCAACACTTTCAAATTCTGCTACAGATCCTGGTGCACCATGAATGAGAAACGTCTGTCATTTTACATGTGTTAGTTCTTTTAAACAATTTTTTTAAAATCAAAATGTTATCTTAATGTTCCTAACATGTCAATTTAAGCAAAATGCATGTAGATCTGTATTGAAAAAAAAATTGTTAGCTCTGTACGTCCATTTTATTTTTTCAAAAACGATTTCCAGTGAAGAAAGGAACTAAGTTTCACATTTTAAATAACATATATACCGTGGTAGCACAACGTTTCCGTTACTAACCTGTTATCATTAAATTCAGTCCCATGTTAAATTTATATAATATACTAGCTACTACCCTGCGTGCGCTGGCTACTCAGAAAATAAATGTCGAGAAGTGGTATTACAACCACCAGCCGTGTACTGTTTCGGGAATCTGCTTATCCCGATATTCTTGTCATCCATGGGAAGACAAAAATGGTTATTGTGAGTTCATCACCCGTAGAAGATATACATATGCCTTCCGGGACTTTTTTGTAGAAGCTGTTTTACGATTGTTCAAGTCTGTGTACCTTGTTTTGGGGTGTTACGGTTTGAGGCAGCATAATGCCATTTAACGCGTCAAAATCGATTTTTTTCATCACACGTTTTTCACTGCAAAGGGTGATGATTTTATGGTGGTGAAAGGGTTTTGAGACATTACACAACTCCCGTATAGTCTTAATATTCATCCCTGGAATCTCCTGAACATTTTTCAAAAAGCCCCATCTCAATTGGATGAACAGTATGGCAGAGCACGCTTGTCCGGGAATCGACTTATTCCGATCTTCTTGGCATCGATGAAAAACAAAAATGGTTCTTGTGAGTTATCCGTAAAAGATAAAGATATGCTGTCGCGGACTTTTTTGTAGAGTTTTGTGAGATATTCAATTCTGTGTACATTAATTTGGTGTATTTGTTATGGTTTAGGCAGCGTAAGCCATTTAAGCGTCAAAAAAGGGACTTTATTTCACGTTTTTCACTACAAAGGGTGATTTTTAGGGGTGAAGGGGTTGACTATTACAACTCTCTTATAGCCCGGGAATCTTCTGAACATTTTGCAAAAATCCCCATCAAAATCGGATCATATCGGCCGCGCATAGAATACGAACAAACAAACAAACAAACAAACAAACAAACAAAAATACAAACAAACAAACATTGATTTTTATGTATAAGATAACATAAATAGTTCATTCCGCTATTTGTTCATGAAAGTAAGTTATTATGCTCACCACAAAAGTAGCAAATTTTGTCTTAGTTCCTTTCTAAAAAGAGCGATTCTATTAAAATACTATCTTCACTAACAATTTCAATCCTCTTATTTGTTGTATAAATATATTCTCTTTACAATTATTATTATTCTATAATTTATTGGCGCTTTACAGTTAATTTAACTATAGACTATTTTCTACCGCTCACTGAAAATCAAAATTCTCGCTAGCACTTCAGTTGTCGATCCTCAAATCACACTGTCTTCACACATTGATTCTCATCTTAGTACTCGCTTTGAATGCTGACCTCACTCACAACTGCTGTCATCCACCTCGCCTATCCGTACATGTACGAGGGACAGAGGGGCCGAGTAGAACTCGCCATTTCCTGCTTGAATTCTCGAGAACCCCGCCCAAATAGATCTAGAAGACTAATCATGGGCTCCTATTGCTCGAATTGTCGACAAGCTCCGTCCAGGAAGATGTGGAAGGCTCGCCGGAAGGGCCACCACGACTTGTCACAACATAATATAACATAATCTACATTAGGTAGGCAGAGAAAATCAAGAGTACACTGAGTGCATGTTAACTGAACGTCCAGGCAGATGTGGAAGGCTCGCCGGAAGGGCCACCACGACTTGTCACAACATAATATAACATAATCTACATTAGGTAGGCAGAGAAAATCAAGAGTACACTGAGTGCATGTTAACTGAACGTCCAGGCAGATGTGGAAGGCTCGCCGGAAGGGCCACCACGACTTGTCACAACATAATATAACATAATCTACATTAGGTAGGCAGAGAAAATCAAGAGTACACTGAGTGCATGTTAACTGAACGTCCAGGCAGATGTGGAAGGCTCGCCGGAAGGGCCACCACGACTTGTCACAACATAATATAACATAATCTACATTAGGTAGGCAGAGAAAATCAAGAGTACACTGAGTGCATGTTAACTGAACGTCCAGGCAGATGTGGAAGGCTCGCCGGAAGGGCCACCACGACTTGTCACAACATAATATAACATAATCTACATTAGGTAGGCAGAGAAAATCAAGAGTACACTGAGTGCATGTTAACTGAACGTCCAGGCAGATGTGGAAGGCTCGCCGGAAGGGCCACCACGACTTGTCACCAACATAATATAACATAATCTACATTAGGTAGGCAGAGAAAATCAAGAGTACACTGAGTGCATGTTAACTGAACGTCCAGGCAGATGTGGAAGGCTCGCCGGAAGGGCCACCACGACTTGTCACAACATAATATAACATAATCTACATTAGGTAGGCAGAGAAAATCAAGAGTACACTGAGTGCATGTTAACTGAACGTCCAGGCAGATGTGGAAGGCTCGCCGGAAGGGCCACCACGACTTGTCACAACATAATATAACATAATCTACATTAGGTAGGCAGAGAAAATCAAGAGTACACTGAGTGCATGTTAACTGAACGTCCAGGCAGATGTGGAAGGCTCGCCGGAAGGGCCACCACGACTTGTCACAACATAATATAACATAATCTACATTAGGTAGGCAGAGAAAATCAAGAGTACACTGAGTGCATGTTAACTGAACGTCCAGGCAGATGTGGAAGGCTCGCCGGAAGGGCCACCACGACTTGTCACAACATAATATAACATAATCTACATTAGGTAGGCAGAGAAAATCAAGAGTACACTGAGTGCATGTTAACTGAACGTCCAGGCAGATGTGGAAGGCTCGCCGGAAGGGCCACCACGACTTGTCACAACATAATATAACATAATAATCTACATTAGGTAGGCAGAGAAAATCAAGAGTACACTGAGTGCATGTTAACTGAACGTCCAGGCAGATGTGGAAGGCTCGCCGGAAGGGCCACCACGACTTGTCACAACATAATATAACATAATCTACATTAGGTAGGCAGAGAAAATCAAGAGTACACTGAGTGCATGTTAACTGAACGTCCAGGCAGATGGTGGAAGGCTCGCCGGAAGGGCCACCACGACTTGTCACAACATAATATAACATAATCTACATTAGGTAGGCAGAGAAAATCAAGAGTACACTGAGTGCATGTTAACTGAACGTCCAGGCAGATGTGGAAGGCTCGCCGGAAGGGCCACCACGACTTGTCACAACATAATATAACATAATCTACATTAGGTAGGCAGAGAAAATCAAGAGTACACTGAGTGCATGTTAACTGAACGTCCAGGCAGATGTGGAAGGCTCGCCGGAAGGGCCACCACGACTTGTCACAACATAATATAACATAATCTACATTAGGTAGGCAGAGAAAATCAAGAGTACACTGAGTGCATGTTAACTGAAAGCTTCTGCAATGTCACAGGCTCATAATAAAGTGAAGAATGTAATAGAAATTATCGAAAACATTTCCCCTTATCTGATAATTTATTCTATATCAGTGCCCAAAATGCTGCAGCACTGAAAAAAAGGTGTTTTCAGGTTGGAGTATAGCAAAAAAAAAAAAAAGAAAAAAAAGAAACAGACTCAGAAAGAAAATGGGGGAGCTGATTTGCAGGAAACGTATTGTTCTTATTGGCGCATACTTCAATTTAAAGATGTTTTGTGGAGGAGGATTGTTTTAAAAGTCTAACCGTCACTCAGGCTTTCAGATAACCTGCGCTTAGTGTTCGCAGGCTTACTAGCATTTTATTTAACGATTCGCTTTAATAGCTCGAGCATTTACAGTTGCAAATAAAGTCTGAGTGTGAAAAGGCCGACAAAATTTGTTTTGAGGCTTATTTCAGGCTTGATGTTCTTTTATGTCCCATATATCTACGTCACGTGATCCACTACTTTATTTCCATTTTGATGGAATACATACTTGGCATCCAAGAATGAGGTGCGAGAATAAGAAAATAATTACATTTGAGGGAGGTGAATATTATATAAGGAATGATCAGAAAACATTAGCTAAAGATAGGAATGTGTGGAGAGCTTATGTCCCCAAATCCATGAACCTCTGGTTTATTAGTGCCAGTGTGTTAGGTAATTAGTGATAGCGTAAAAAATACATATTATTGATGTTCAACGTCAATTACAGTCATGGATTAGACCGTTGGCCTGTTCCGCTTCAGGATAGAAATGGATTACTCCATCACTTCTAAGGTCTTCCAGGGTCTCTTCGTCCTGTGGGCCTGTAGTTGAATAGCTTCAGAGGTAGTTTATTGTTTGATATTCTAAGGACCTATTAATGCCAATTATTTTGGTATATTTCGATGGTTTCAGTTATTGCTGGTGTGTTGAGAGCTTTGCGGGTATCTTCATTACGCATGTGATATTGAAGCGTATGACCCGCTAAAGGTCTTAATAACTTCATTTTTGCAGCTACTATCCTATTTAATTTGCCTGTAGTAAGAGTCCAGGTTTCAGAGCCATAAAGTAGAGTTGAAAGAGCCATTGTTTTATAAAAATTTATAATTGTATCTGACTCCAAAATAAATACATTTCAGACGGTGTGTGGAACAATACAGAGAACATTCAAAAATAAAATTAGAAAAGAAACCAAGATAAAAATGTATAATGTTATAGCGGTTCCCACAATATTGTATGGATGTGAAACTTGAGCTCCAGTGAAAAAACAGAAGGATAGAATACAGACGGCGGAGATGAGGTTCCTAAGACAAGTAAAAGGACGTACAAGACTTGATAGAATAAGAAATGAGGATATAAGAGAAGAATTGAAAGTACAGCCTTTATTGGATAAGGTCACGAATTACAGATCATATGAATGGAATGAGTATGGAGAGATATCCATTGTTAGCAAGAAATTATCAAGCACGAGGAAGACGTGATGTTGGAAGACCTAGAAGACGTTGGGCTGATGCATTATGAAGTCGGAACGGGCAATTGCCTAATCACTGGAGTGATGATGATGATCTGGGCGTACTTTTCGGAGAAGTGTGTTTATTATTGTTCTTATAAGTTTTTGGAATTTGAACAATTTTATGTCTATGTCTTTAATGTCTCATAGAAAACGTTGCAGCCAAGGTAAGTAAAGTTATTAACTTGTTCTATTATATTGTTGTTAATAACAATTTTAGTGGTATTTTTTCCTTGAAATGCCATAATTTTTGTCTTACCGAAATTTGTCAATTATAATCTTGGGTTATATTTGACAATCTATGTACTGCTCTCTGTAGGTGATCATCAGAAGTAGCCAATATTACATGATCATCTGCATACATTAATGTGTTAAGAGGTCGGCCATCAATCATAAAGTGTGATTATAATTAGATGTTCATAACTAAATAAACGAATGTCTGTTCCCATGTAAGTTTATACTATAGTTCAGCAAAATAAAACATAATTATGTGAAAGGGCGGCACATTCTTCACAATTAGAATTTTTTTCTTTACTATCTTTAGGACAGCCGTGTAGATATACGCGTGGCTCGCGTGCGGTTATCCCGACTGTGGAACCAGGTTCGAATCCTGGAGGTTCCGGAGGGGCATTGATGGTGTATTCTGGGATTTTCGGGACTCTCCTATTTCTCGAATTTCATTCCACCAACACTCTTCACTATCATGCCATTTCATCTTCATTTATTCACTCATTTATTTCATCTCATTTAGGGAAAGAAAAAAGTCTTGTCTGGCAAACCACACTTGCGGTGATCCGGGGGAGGGGGATACATTCGTGTACTTCCTCAAGAATCTGAGCGTATGTGACTACTTAGGGCAGAGCAGTGCTAAAGGGAGGAATGCAACCATTCCTGAAGGTCCTGGGCACAGCGCACAAAATGATACGAGTCGTGCGTGAATGCCTGATGTTCGAAACCAGGGACGCTATAACAGACTATATAACACTGTAGAATATATTTCATTTCCATTCATTTGTAACAAACAATGATGGGTACTATAATACAATGAACCTACGCAAGGTTGCCGTGTTAAGGGCATAATAATCCAAGCCAACATCATCATCATCATCATCATCACTCCAGGGATTAGGCAATTGCCCGTTCCGACTTCATAATGCATCAGCCCAACGTCTTCTAGGTCTTCCAACATCACGCCTTCCTCTTGCTTGATAATGTCTTGCTAACAATGGATATCTCTCCTTACTCATTCCATCCATGTGATCAATCCATTTCTGTCTGTAATTCGTGACTTTATCCAATAAAGGCTGTACTTTCAATTCTTCTCTTATATCCTCTACTCATTCTTATTCTATCAAGTCTTGTACATCCTTTAACTTGTCTTAGGAACCGCATCTCTGCCGTCTGTATTCTATCCTTCTGTCTTTTCACTGGAGCTCAAGTTTCACATCCATACAATATTGTGGGAACCGCCATAACATTATACATTTTTATCTTGGTTTTTTTCTAAATTTATTTTTGAATGTTCTCTGTATTGTTCCACACACCGTCTGAAATTTATTTATTTTGGAGTCAATATCTCTTTCCACATTGTAGCCAACATCACAGCCCAAACATTTGAAACTAGACACCTATTCTATACTTTGATTTTCTAAAATAATTTTGGATCTCACTGGATCTCTTCCTCTAAAAGCCATGGTCTTCGTTTTCCTTACAGAAATCTTTATTTCCATGAAGCTTCTCAGTAAGATAAATGTCTCCTGGAAGCGTTACGAGCGCTTCGCAGGACAAGGATGGTGGAAGGGCTGCTTCCTCTGAGCCTCCAAACATGCTCTTCTGGGTATCCACCCCCCAAGAGAGGGCTGCTTCTTCCGCTCTTCAAGCCCTACGAGTTTAGCTGTGCTATTCCTTGTCGCCCTGTTGACCGTTGAAGACTTGACGAAGATATGGCCGCCCAATATGGATACAGACGCCATCCTTCGTTGTGAGCTATACTTAGTTCCCCTCGCCTCTTACCCACCAGCAAGATTAACCTAAGTCATTCTTCCCCAGTAGAGTCGTCTGGTTCATCGGGTACTAAGCCCCCCCACCACGTCAAGGTGATAGCTCCTGGGGGGGTCCAAGCCCACACGTTGTTGTAATTCAATGCACAGGCTTGTTTAAACTATGCTATTCTCTGATTAAAATTACATCTCTACCAAATGCCATAGGTTTGGTAGTTTAGCCTTCAAGAAGTAACAAACAGACAATTATGAAAGAACTGCTATAAATGATAATAAGAACAGTTAAGTCTCGTAGACTGCGATGGGCAGGACATGTTGCACGTATGGGGAATGAAAGACTCGCATGGAAGCTTCTTGTAGGAAAGCCAGAGGGAAGGCGCCCAGTTGGTAGACCAAGAATGAGGTGGGAGAATAACATTAACTATGATTTGAGGGAAGTAGATTATACAGGGAATGATTGGAAATCATTAGCTCAGGATAGGAATGTATGGAGAGCTTATGTTCGCGCGGTCATGAACCTACGGGTTCGATAGTGCCAGGGAGTAAGTATATATATATACACACACACACAGAGTAAGTCTAAATTCTCCTTACAGAGTGGCCTTATAGAGGGAACCCAGACAATTTAACATAGGAATCCATGTCAGAAACATACTGTTTTTTCGGTTACACCCAAAATATCATTACAATATATGTTGCTCTCTCCGACTCCTGCTGCCCGTGAACCACTTACAAGAAGGGTTCGATATTACGACCACCGACTTCAATACAGACGCGGCACCCCCGTACCAAGTTCTCGTACACACGATCACCAATCCCTGGTCCTCCAACATCGCCGCAACCATAACTCGTACTAGTAGGTCTTCCTCGGATTCTACAGGGGTCTCGTAAATTAAGATTTTTCATGTGACCTCACAGGTAGAAGTCTAGCGGAGTACGTCGGGAGAATGTGCAAGCAATTGGGCCTGCCATTGCACCAAGCTTCACTGTACAATAACATCATATCTGCGGATTCTGCAAATGTATATACCATGGATAACAGGAACACAGTAGCAATAATGTACGTACAACTTGTACTATTGTGAAAGATTACTACTGTGCAGGTACAAACGTCTCTGAGCGGATCACAAACTCAACTGAATAGCATGTAAACAAACTTGCAATGGACATGGAACATCAGGTGAGTTTCCGGACACGAGTTCCTATGGTAAACTTATTTGTATTGGTCCCTACTACAAGTTCTCAAACTCTATAAGGGGAATTTAGATTCATACTGTATATATATATATATATATATATATATATATACATACATACATACATACATACATACATACATACATACATACATACATACATACATACATACATACATACATACATACATACATACATACATACATACATACATACATACATACATACATACATACATACATACATACATACATGCATAGAGAGAGAGAAAGAGAGAGAGAGAGAGAGAGAGGAAGAGAAAGAGGAGGAGGGAGAGAGACAAAGAGAGAGAAAGAGAGAGAGAGACAAAGAGAGAGAAAGAGAGAGAGACAAAGAGAGAGAGAAACAGACAGAGAGAGAGAGAGAAAGAGACAGAAAGAGAGAGAGAGAAAGAGAGACAGAAAGAGAGAGAGAAAGAGAGATAGAAAGAGAGAGAGAGGACAAAGATAGAGAGAAAAAGAGAGAGAAAGAGAAAGAGAGAGAAAGAGAAAGAGAGAGAGAAAGAGAAAGAGAGAGAAAGAGAAAGAGAGAGAAAGAGAAAGAGAGAGAAAGAGAAAGAAAGAGAAAGAGAGAGAAAGAGAAAGAGAAAGAGAAAGAAAGAGAAAGAGAGAGAGAAAGAGGAAGAGAGAGAGAGAGAGATAGTTTAGAAGTATGACATTTTAATAACCAGAATACATTGAGTTATGTAAAGCAAAATATTTATTCTGTGTTCACATCACTCCTAAGTGATGCAATAATAGGTTCTTGTTATTTCTGTTCTCACCACCTCATGCATTACACTCTAAATGACTATTAGGAATTTCAAACATTTTAAAATGAACCAGTGACCCCAATAATATCGAACATTGAAGAAGTCATAACAACTGCCACCAATACATCATTATATCAACTATTTCCATTACCCTCTCATCTGAGATAGCACAGAAATAATAAATCTGTCAGATATTGGCTTTCTGCAGGATTCTAGTATTCAAGCCAACATTCGTATCTGTCATCCATATCATCCTGGATACAACCATTGCTGGTGTTGTTAAATCCATTAATTTTATAGAGCCGACACGGGCATACAAACAGGCAATCTTTATAGGTTGTATAAAAATGTAGCGTATACTGTAACAGTGAAAACAAAATATAGAATGAGTAATTCTGGGAAATAGAGGATTGCTGTTACGATTTATTACAGACTTGATTTTTGTAAACATCATAAGCCTTTAGCTTTACCCACTAGAAAAAAAATATGACATTTTGAACACTTCCTCTAGCATGTAGTGTAATTTTAATATGCCCGTATTAGGAAATATAAAACTACAAATTTAGTTAATGAAAACTACTCCAGAGTTTTCTGAATTAAAACCATTAGTTTTGCGTGTTTTGGGTTTTATTATGACAGCATCTCTCCGCTTATACGTGCGTATGTATGAAAATTCAGATATGCTGTGATATTGCACTATTTTTATTACTTTCTTCACCTATCCACTTTTTTTGTAAAAGAGTAATGTGGAAAATACCTGATATTTTCTTCAGATTCGATTGCCAATTCTGCAGAACGTCAAACTGGACGTTTACTTAAACTACTGCTCGAGAAGGGAAGGATTATCATAACTAATGCCACGAGTGATTTCCAAATTATCGATAAATTCACGACTCACGAAGTGAGGAGTGAATTTATCTAGAGAATTTGGAAATCAAGAGTGGCATTTGTTAGGACTATTTAACGAATAAAATTAAGCTGTTTACTCACAAATCATTATTTAACTGTAGTTATTTCAAAATATTTATATATTTAATGCAAACGGCGATGTTTGAAAACAAATGAGAAACGATAGGTACGCTTCTACTGCTTCTTTTGTTTATCACTGCAACCAGATCATACTATTTATTGCCAAAGGAACGCAATATTGTAAGAATGCTCTCTAGTGGAGAAAAAATGAAACATCAATCTGTATATTAATTCATTTCTGATGTCGTATGATGTAAATATTACAATTATATTTTTCTGGATTATTACCTGGGAAAAAATACATTTAAGAAAGTCAAACAGTGGTTTCTTTTTTTGGTGGTATAATAAATTGCTACAAATGTTGACATGTATGCACTATATATACAATCTGGTAGCCGTATTTCTTATAGGCTCAGTCACTGCAAAATAACGGTCAGACCTGTTCAGAATATTAAAAAGGAGGAGCTTTGTTTAATATATGGTAATTATAACACTGATAAATATTTCGTGAAACACGACTCTGATTGGTTGTAAAACAGAAATCATTGAAACGTGATTGGTCATTGACTCCCATTTGGGGCATGAGTTAAATAGTCTATTTAACGGCTCATTTCAACAGCATGAGTCTTGTAATTCAACGCTGAGCGCGAAACAGCAGACAAAGTTTGCTTAGATGCTTCTTACTTTAGGCTTGAGATTTATTTCTGTGTCGTAAAACTAAAATGTAGAATCCATAGCTTTACTTCCCTTCCAAAAGAATCTAGCTCAGGAATATTATTACTTTAAAAACCCATTGACTCTATTCAGGTATTAACCCATGAACTTTCGAACCAGAGACGAGCGTGGTTATCACTAGAGCTCGGACTTCATTGCCTTTTCATTGCCGTTTCGATTTGAAACAGTTAACTACACAGATAGTTAGTCCTGTCACGTGCGCAGTGCCACAGTCAGTGGCGTCTCTGCTGTGCTGCTACAATTATAGTATGCAGTCAAGTCATAATACCGATCACCACGATCTGATGAATGATTACAACATGCCGAAACCCAAACACACACAAGATGAATTCACTTGTACGTGAGTACGGCCCTGAGTATTTTTGGCTAAAAGAAGATAAAATATTTTGTAAATTGTGTAATGTAGAGTTGAAGGGGGAGAGAAGAATTTTTATCAAGAGCCATTGCAACTCTAAAACACACATTGGGAATGTAAAATATAAGCTTGACGATGAAATACAGTCAAGGAGTTTCAGACACTTGCAATCATCGTTAATTTTACAAGGATTTATGCGAAACGATGGTTTCCGCGAATATTGCTTTCAATAAAGTGCAAAATCCAGCTTATAATTTTTTTTGACAAATATACGGGAAGAAAAATTCCTTGTGAAACAACTTTACGCAGATATTATTTATCTCCTTGTTATGAATATGTTCTGAAATACATTAAAAATACTGTGGCAGATAATAAAATATGGGTGTCAACCGATGGAACCCAGGATGCGTCCAGAAGGTCTGTAGAAAATGGATAGTGGGGATATTATCACCTGAAAACCCCGGGGATACATTTTTAACTACCGAGGTCTTAAATAAAGTCAACCATTCAGAAATCGACAACCTTTTTGGTCCAATGAAATAAAAAGAGACAATGTTTTTTCTATTTGTAATAGACGCAACCCCTTATATGTTGAAAGCAACTTCCAGAATTAAAGAACGATATCCGAATATGATACATCTAACTTGCTCGGCCCATGGACTTCACCGAGTAGCCGAAAGAATTAGGTTGCATATATCTGATGTGGACATTTTGTATCAAACATGAGAAAAAGTTTTTAAAAGGCACCTTCTAGGAAACAGAAATTTAAGGAAATTGCATCACAAATCCCTTTGTCACCTCAACCTGTTTTAACTCGATGGGGGACTTGGTTGCAGACCACTGCATACTACTCACAGCATAATGAAGTGATTGTTAAAGTAGTTAATACATTTAATGCTGAAGAAAATTCGACGATAAAAATTGTGAAATCTCTGATGTCAGGACAACTGTATCAAAATTTGGTGGTAATCAACAACGTCTACAAAGTTATACCTTTAATAATAATAAAAAATAGAATCTTCACATATAGCATTGATTGATTCCATAAAACTGGTAGAAATTGTATGGCGAAATTTTGATGAAACAGGAGGTAGTTTTGTTATGTGACATTGCAAAACAGAAATTGCAAAGTGTATTGCTGAAAAACCAGGGATACTCAGCTGTTTGCAATATAAAGGATTTTCTAATGGACAAGAAGAACGCATGTACTGTCTCCATGTTAGATACCTGTGATATACCGTACTTTCGTTTTGCACCAGTTACCTCATGTGAAGTAGAAATGAGTTTTTCTACATATAAACTTTGTTTGAACAGTCACCGAAGAAGTTTTTCTTTTGAAACTTTATGGAAATACATTGTTATTCATTGTAACAGCTCTACAGAAGCGAAACGAGTTTAACTAACAGGGCTTTAAAAATATTATGTACAGTGCACATACTTTTTTGTGTTACCTCTTTATTTAAAACTGTACGAAGAAAATAATTGTGCAGAAATAATGAACTTGTTATTTTTTATAATACTGTATGCAGCATTGTATTTATAGATGCACACAGAGAATTAATGTACGGAAATTATAAATTTGTTTAACTTTTTGTTGTACTGTAGCGTTTAATTAAAAAAGTTAAAAAATATTTTAGGCAACAAAATAAACTTGTAATCCACAATTAGCTACTTATTTCATTACCCGCCTGTAGGCTACAATACAGCACAAATGCCATACTAGTCAGACTGGTGCTACTACACGCCCTACCACTCTCTCATCAAGCAATATTATGTATAATAAGACTGCACTTAATCTAACTTCATGTCCGATCCCTAGTTATCACTGTTCCACTGGGATCGGCCACGCACTGTCGAATTCCTGTAACAGGAAATGTGCTATTTTACGTATCTAAATATTTTTTAAACCATATTTCATTCACCATTGAATCGATTATGTAAATAAATAAAATTACATTTTACTGTAAATAATTCATCCAGTCTCACTCAATTCCAATGTACTTACATTTATTAAAGGCCTTTCAAGTAACTTATCTATTTTCTTCATTGATTTTACATAAGAAAACAACAATATGAGTACTTTAGAAGATATTGAAATTTTAAAAGAAGCTGGAAACAAAATTTATTAAATGAAAATGTAGCAATTTTTCATAACCCTCCATAGAAGCTAATTACAACGAAGAACAATTTTCTGAAGATGGATAAGTTATCTGAAAGCCTTCATGGAATTAAAATAGTCAGAATTGAGTAAGGCACAGACTTTTTGACAATAAAATGCAATTTAATAATAATAATTTTATTGCAGCCAAATAGCCAAGGATTAAAGTAGAATACATTTTAAATTTACATATTTGCATATTCACACATTGTCTTTGTTCTTTTTGTGCATAGCTCAATGTGATATCGGTCACACGATTTTTCGCATAGCGTACATTTACAGTCTATATTTGCTTCATGAAATTTTGTGTTTCTGCATATCAGGTGGTGGAATCCATGGACTGCCAACCTAGTGATGACGTGTCTCATTTCGAAATTTTCTTTTGTCCACGCACGGTCCACCATTGCCCCGGTGCTGTAGAATTCTGGATGTATTTTTCTTCCTTTTTTCTGTTCAATGTTGCTAGCAGCTGCTCAGATGCGCTGGTGCTGGGCAAGAGTACGCTTGTTCTGAGGTCGTCGATGAGGAAAGTTTCCTTCGCCAGTAGGTATGCGAGTCTTGAATGTGTTACTTTTGACACTCCTAATACTGCCTTTATATATCTCGCTTTACACCCTTTCTAGAGAGGAAAGATTCTTCATTGTTAAATGTGTCCATATGATTTCTATGCCGTATGTCAGTATTGGTAGAATTTTTGCTCTAAATAATAGCATTGCCGTCTCTAAGGTGAGAGATCTAATGTTTCTTATTTCGTGCATTGCCATTATTGCCTGGGTTGTCTTTTCTGTGATATGTTTTGTGAAGCATTTTGCGCTTGTTTGTAAGCGTGATACCTAGGTATTTGAAGTCTGGTACTATTTTCAGTTTGGTTTCCCTTATGTATATCTCTTCATTTATGGCGGCTCTTCCTCCGTTTCTGAAGATCATTGTGTCCGTTTTTGATATATTAATGTCCAGCTTGTTCTTGGAGCACCATTTTTCCACTTCGTGTATTGTTTCCTGACGTGTTGTTATGTCTCTGGAACCGATTACGATGTCGTCCGCATATGCGCACGAGAAGATGCCCTTCTTTTTGGGTAATTCTAAGGATTTCTTCGGTTGCTAGTATAAACAGTAAGGGGCTAAGTGGGTCGCCCTGCAGTACTCCATTCATAAAATGCAATTTAATAATTCATTTATATAGGCCTACTATAATATACTTAATTTATAATGTAACAAAATATGTTGCATAATACAGAAGTGTTTATTAAATTTCTCCTCAGTCGTAAAAAAGAAAGAATAGAATATTCCATGTGTGTGTGTGTGTGTGTGTGTGTGTGTATGTGCGCGCGCGTGCGTGTGTTTTTGTACGCGTGTGCGCGTGCATGTGAGGAAAGGATTTTTAATTCTGGATCGCATATACACTTTTTTTACAGCCAATGTGTCTAAAAGGCGAAGAAAAACTACGAAAAACCTCCCCTGGAATTTTGTCCCGGCAAAAGTTGAACCGCTGTGTCCGAGGCATTGACGTCACTCCGAGACTACAACATTGAACTCTGATTACAGTTTAGCATTTATAAAACATTTAAATCCAGTTAATTGTGTTTTTCCTAGATTTACAAATGTTTTGTTAAGTTTACGCTTCGTTATTTTTTTTGGTGTATTACGTACTTGCTATGCTGCTGGTAAAATATGATATTAGTCTCATTCATTTATGATCCTCACTCACTCCATGTCATATACCATCTCCACTTCTCGCAACTGGAATTCCCTACCACAAGAAATAAGGGGCTGCCGGACATTGGCATCTTTTAAAAGAAATCTAAATTTATATTTGCTCTAAACTCGACTTCATTATTATCCAGTGTAAGATATATATATTAATTGGTGTTTCCCGTATAATGTATCATATTTATATTATTATTATTATTATTATTATTATTATTATTATTATTATTATTATTATTATCGTATCATTATTGTTATTACCCTATAAAATGTTGTTTGTACATGACATTTACATTGTTACATTTATTGTATCTTTAAGTGTTTATAATTAGTATAGTGTATATCTATAATTGTCGAATATTTATTTGTATTTGTACTGGTTGAGTGGAAGAGAGGGCCTTATGGCCTTAACTCTGCCAGAATAAATAAAGTATTATTATTATTATTATTATTATTTCTGTGCTTTAACCTCCTTAGATCCGAGCATATTATGCAATAATCTATATATTTTAATTTCATAAATGGTAAACAAATCCTTCCTAATTTTACTATGAATTTTATTAGTATTTCCCTCCTTATATATATTATAAATATATTTTTGACATTTGGCAATGAAGGCAAATATGATATGAAAAGAAAAAAGAATATATATATATATATATATATATATATATATATATATATAGTTATTAGGAATATTCCACAATACAGTATTTCTCCTTCAATATATAGAAATTTAATTCAACGTTGAGAGTTAGTTCTTGTTAATTTTAATTCTGATATTTATCACAATTTTCGTAAATAATGTATTGGACCTACCACTTTGCTGTGACGGTAATGTCGTTGCCTCGAATTCAGAGGACCCGGGTACAATTCTTGTTAGGGAAATATTACTGGAGAGTGGTTTGGAATTCCTCCTCATTTTTAAGACAAATGACGGGAAACTTAAAGCCAAAACGTTCGCCGAACACTATTTGGTCATCATGGTCACCCTATAATGTTTCACTGTTCACTGTGAATATATGAATGAATAGTGTGTCTTGTCTTAATGTTCGTGTTGTATCGGAGGTGACTCAGACATTGAGCTTATTACTTGTCCGGGGAAGCCCTCAGTGCGCTTGAGTAGTCAAAAAGTGATCCAATAGTGATAGTATGTGATTCAGGGATTAAAGTCCATTCCTGAGAGGTCGTGTGCCTATAATACTCGAGTGGCATAAGGGACGTGAAGAGTACATACAAAATGAAAGGTTAAAATAATGAAAAGGAAGAAAGACAAAATTACAAAAAAATACTGTAATTAATGTAAAGTATATCTCAACCCCATTGACTGCGACGCTATTACAGAAGAAGGCAAATATTAGTTAAGTTCTTTAACTAAATGAATAATGTAGTTCATCAAACAGACATTTATCTGCTTGGTTAATAGGATTGTAATCTAATGATAGTCCTTGTCCTCCTTCAAAACACGCGAACTGTTGTATTTCTCATTTAAACTTTAATGTGTCCATTTGATTGGAACCTCTGAGCATATATTAAGAAGTTTCAAGTAAGTTTCATATCTACTGCCGTCACTTAAATCATATAGTTAAGAGCACAAAATTTAATACATCCTTGAATTTTGGCCTTGTAAATGACGTTTATGCTAAAATCTGGTTTAGTTTCGATATGCAAATGTTCAGCATGTGCCAAAACAACTTGTCTAAAAAGCAGATTAAACTACAACTGATGATGCTTCAATAAGGAGAGAACAAAACATTTCATTTTTGTTATAAAACGGTGTCATTCACAATTCACAATGGATATTACACTTTCAATGCAATTGCCAGGTCCAGAAAATGGAAGGAGCTTTTCATAAAAATCACGATGTTAAAAAATTCATTAAAATTGTTTTAGATTGTCGCTAGACCAAATTCCGATGGAATTCTCTCTAATAAACGCAAAAGATGTTCACAGAAATTTCAAAATTCACATTATTTGCTTCACAAAAAGTCACTTATTTTTCATAAGTAATGCCACGAATGATTTCCAATATATCTAGAGAATTTGGAAATCAAGAGTCGCATTTATTAGGGCTATTTAACGAACAAAATTAAGCTATTTACTCACAAATCATTATTTAACTACAGTTATTTTAAAATATTTATATATTTAATGTAAACGGCGTTGTTTGAAAACAAATGAGAAATGATTCGTACGCTTCATTTGTTTCTTTTGTTCATCACTGTAACCAGATCATATTATTTATTGCCAAAGGATCGCAATATTTTAAGAATGCACTCTAGTGGAGACATTTATAACCAACATTATAGGTATTAATTTCTGATTTCCTATGATGTAAATATGTGAATTATATTTTTCTGCAACGTCATTTACTGGAAAATAATTCGTTTAAGAAAGTGCAAACAATGGTTTCTTTTCTTTGTGTTATAATTAATTGATACAAATGTTTTATATTATCTCCCGCATGCGCTATCTGCTGACATTCATGCAATATATATACAATCTGGTAGCCGTATTTCTTAGAGAGAGTCAGTCACGTGTAAAATGATGCTATGGCCTATTCAGAATGTTAAAAAGGAGGTGCTTTCTTTAATATGATATACTTCGGTTGATAAATTCGAGGCGAAACACACTGTGATTGGTTGTAAATAAAGAAATCATTGAAATGTGATTGGTCACTGACTGTCATTTGGGGCATCAGTTAAATAGTCTCATTAACTTGCTGATAATAATGATCCTTGCTTCACAATTTACTTATCATGCAGTCATTTATACTAGCTAACAATTCCACTTAATGCAGTTTCTTGCCTTATCACTTGATATCGCTTCCGTGGCCCACTACTACTCGCAGGTCCGACCTCCCATCCTCTTATATATGCGATGATCAGAATCTATTTGGTTCCGATTTTCGCCACCTGGAGACGTCAAGGTGTATTTATTAATATCCTTATGTTGAAATGTTGTGCTCGTAACAATGAGATTCTTTGACGTGGCGAAGGTGACTAATCTAACCCCATTGTCGTTACTATCTTAATGAAGACTGAATTTGCCTATTGTTGGTTTGAATATATCTTCCCGCCCCACTTCTGCATTAAAATCTCCTAAGACAATGCTCATATGATATCGTGAAAGGCTATCAAATAAGCATTATAATTCTTCATAGAACTCATCCTTGATCTTGTCATCTTTATCTTCTGTGGGGCATGTACATTTACAATTATAAAATCATGTCGTTTGCCCTTTAGAATTATGTATGATATCCTATCACTAACAAACTTAATATCTCGGATAGCGGATAGGATCCTCCTTCTGACTAAAAACCCCGTTCCAAATGCAGGTCTCTTGAACCCCCGTAGTATAATGCAAAGCTTCCTGATTCCTGACTACCTTCTCCTGGCCACCTAACTTCCTGTAAAGCGACTATATCCAAGGGCGATTTATCTAATTCCCGCGTTAATATATCTAGTGCCCCGCTATTGTATAAAGTCCTAACATTCCATGTTCCTAGGAACATGTCCCTGTGTTTGAGCCTTTGGCATGGGTTCCCTGAAGTAGTCCCCGCTCGGAGAACCGAATGGGGGACTATTTGACCTCCGGAAAATTTTACCCCAGTTGAACCCATGTCCACATTTCTTGACGGTTGTATTTTTACGGTGAAAGATCGTCACTTTTTCGACCAAGGTACTTTTTTCGTCTGGCTTATCACCTTCGACCAGTCCGGCATGGGTAACCCTATCGGCAGCAATGCTACCGCCGGGATAGCTCTCAGGATCATTTAAGCACGCAAGCCACTCCACGACAAGGTAAAGATACCATGGAGGGATATTTATATAATAATTGTTTATGTAATATATGTTTATATAATACCTTCACTCACCTACACTCCTATTTAAACAATTCAAGTACATATTATTTAGGTACAGTGGTCTGCCAAAGTAGTGCTTACCGAAAATATATCACATTATCGCCATCTCTCCGCTTATCATGGAATGCGAAGCACGATAGATGACATTGGTGAAACACACAAATACACAAAAACAAACACACATACATACACAATATTAGCCACATCTGTGAACAATGCGCATTCTAATAAGTTGCATATTGCAGCAGAGTACTGGATAAAACATTGATAGAAATAAATTCTGCGTTGGTCCCGCTGTTTACACCTATAATATATTATTTAAGGTGTGTAATTTGGTGGCCTGTCTGCCGCGGTGGTTTAGTGGATCTCAATGGTCGCGGGTTCAAACCGGCTGGGGTCGATGGATTTTTTAGGGTGAAAAATTCAAGAGACAAGTCCTCCGGAAAGGTCTTTAAGCCATGGATACAGAGTCTGAATATTTTCAGGCTCGTAATTAATCGCAAGCGTGAATAAAAAGGTCTTTGTGCAAAATTTAACTGACCTTCATCATTCTTAGAAATACCTTGGATGACTACTAGATGTCTCACTGAGTCGGAATTCTGACTACGGGCCAATTAGTGGCATATTCAGTAAAATAAATTTAACTAAATTAGCATGGTTAAGATACTTCCAGTTAAGGGGGACCCATGTCTCGGTGAGGGACTTAAATGTATAGGAAAAAGAAGACGAATTTTGTGAGCATTCAGTAACCTCCAAAGTATCCTTGTAACCAAGCTTTTTAAAGGTTAAGTTGGTGGGCGCCACAACGTCAATTCCATCTGCATAAAATCTCAAGTGTAAACAGAATGGTGATCAGATCTTTGTGGCCTGACCGATTCAATCTCTCGTAGGGCCTATGTTCAAGATCTCTTAACACTTTAACAGATTAATTAACTGTTTCATTATCAAAGTAATCTGTGTAATTTTTCCCTGAATATTAGAGTCCTTCTCTATGTTAATACCATTTTTTACCATCCATTAACAAGCATTTGGTAATATAAACAAATTAATGAAGGGAATATTTTCTTGAATAGTGATCATTAATAATTTATTTGATTTTCATATTTATTATATAATTCAGTGACAGCTGTTTCGGTACACTGTACCTTCTTCAGACATGTTAACAAATTATGAATTGTGTTCCCACTGATGTAAGCAACAATATAACAATATTTATTTAAATTTTAAATTTAACAAAGGGGGATTCATTAAAATTTAAATAAATATTGTTGTATTGTTGCTTAGATCTTTGGGAACACAATTCATAATTTAACATGTACCGAAACAGCTGTCACTGATTTATATAATAAATATGAAAATCAAATAAAACTACGTTTTATTTTTATTTAATTAATAGATATGGATTTTCATCAAGTAAACACCAACTCGATTGATTATTAATAATTTAACTTAAACTAATATTCCTTGAATAACCTAATAATTTAACTTAAACCACAAGGGATTGTCAGATATAAATACAGCGTAATAATGAATAATATGTCCCTAAGTCTAACTCGAGAACTCAGAGTTTGATCCCGAAAAATGTTTATGGAAAATTTTTTAACCTAAAGTTTGACATGCATTTCTGAAAAATCTGGAAGGAAAGAGGAGATAGTTCGTAAAGCGTATATCCTACAGTAATTAGAGTTAAATATCAGCACATTTCTCCCTGTAACTCCGAATTATAGAAACAAAAATAAATGAGCCTATTGTTCATTCACTTTCAATGTCTTTATTTTAAATTATTTTAATTACAAAAATTACATTATTAGCAGACCTCGTATTTTTAGGCTATAAAAATAAGATTTAGCAACTAAATAGGCTATAGAACTGTAAAATAGATTCCAAAATACAACTTTATGCTTTTCAAAATCCGTAACAACACGTATCACTATAATTAAAAAGAAAATGGTTTTAAGAATTACGTAACTGATGAAATAAATAAAGTTAACCAGTGTTCGCCTATTGGTCGAAATTCGACTACAAATGACACGTCACCGCACTTGTCTCTCTTTTTATTAATGTAAGTTTTAAATTTTATTAGAGATATTAGTTTAAATTGTATTTTATTTGACATTGTACTGGACGTTTTATTATATATATATATATATATATATATATATATATATAGGCCAGACATTCACTCAGCCTACTTCCTAAATGAACAGGCGAATAATTAATAATCGGACATACACCTTATTTATATTCAAACAAATCAGAAAATACATAGAATACAATTATATAATTATTAATAAAAAATTAAATGATCCCATGGAATTAATATGATGAAATAAGAACATTCAGTTATGAGTAGAGTCCGGATGTTAGGCACTTAAAAAATTAAAAAAAAAAGGCAGGCGAAAAGGCACTAAAATATTCAAAATGGGCTCTTACAAAAAATGGACTACAACATAACTTTTTACAGTCTTACGTTAAGAATATAAACATACGCTATCAATAGCATGCAAAGATATCAGAGATGCTTTTGGAATCTGTTTTGCCTTTTTACAAAGAGAAGAACCCTCTTTGTCAGTCAGCAATATTTGTATCGAAAATAAGCAAATATCTTTTCTCCAAGCCTTAGAGCCGGAGCATAATACAATGGGACATAGCTTAGGGCTATTTCGCTTAACGGGAATGCATGAGGTGGAAAAATACAATATTTACCTAAAGGGAGTGCATTGAGGGGGAAACCTTCTACATGCTAGGTTATTGAGTAATTGCCACCCTTACCCTAAAATATTCTAAGGGAATTTATAAAAAGAACACTTGAAAACTTCTATGAAATGATTGTGCTATGAAGTTTGTCCATTTCATTTGATTTGATTGAAATACTGAGTTAATTACGAGAAAAATTGCAATAGACATTTACAGGCATTATAAGCTGAAATAGGCATTTATAGGCAAAAAGAACTTCATGGAAAACAACTCTACGGTCATTGGTACGAACTTATATGGAGTCACTTTTACAATATTTATAATAAATAACTATAGGCATTTCCCTAATATCCGGTCTCTAGTTATGAGTAATGTAGGGAAAAGGCTGATGACTGTAACGCACTCTATTTGATTTTGATGGGCTCGAGACACACGTAAAATAAGTTAAGGATCTAAAGAATTCTTTTCAGTCCAGAGGATTAGATTCATTTTATTCAGCCAGTTAGAACTGACAGTGCCTAAGCCTTGTACGCTGGACAGCTGAATATTCAAGGAAATATATTGGTGAGAATTTTGGAAACTCAGAAAACGGGCGTTTTTGCAGAGGATGATGCAAACTAATTAGAGGCGAAAGAAGAAAATATTGGGAGCCAAGCCTTTTACCAAATTAGTCGGAATTCCCGGGCTTGTCGCATAAACTTATGTTCGAACTATATCTAAATCTCAAAAGAAGGAAGGTCCTAAGACAATCGTTGACGTCACAGCCAATAACATGCCCTCAAAGCATTTCCATCCCAAAATTATAAACAAATGTACCAGTGATCTGTAATTTTACATTTCAAGGGTGTGTATCATATGGTCTCAAGATATGGAAGGGGACAACGCGAGCTCACCTCATGGCTAGGAAAGCGAAACAAAAAAACAATATCTCTCGTGGTGCCGATACGGGCACAAGCACTTCTTATTGTGCTATCTAGCACCAACATAACTTATTTACTTAGTGACTAAAAGTAGGGACTTGTAAATTTTAGGATAGTCCTTGTTAATGGACTTAGTCGCGTGTGCAACTATTCATATAAGTGATTATTATAAAGTTTGAATAACCAACCTCGAGTGAAGTCTTCCACGAGTATAGGAAACGAGATTATCTATTAATTGTCAGTAAATCAAAGTCTGCATACTATTGAACGGGGCCAAATGATAATTACCGCTTGTTGTAGCGCCGTGTGTGCACCAGCTAGGTGTTTACAAGTCATTACAGTTAAACTAAATCTTACAATCTTGTCTTTTCTCAACGAAACATAAATCGTGTCCGCACAATCCTTGTGAATCCTGGGAAAGAACCTCAAGGCTACCGCAACCCACTGAGCTACCCGAGCTCCTCGACTAAAAGAGGAATACTTTCTAAACCCTGGCGCCCACTAAATCCCGTCATTACCAATAAACCCTATACTGAGCAACCATCATCCTGCTACAATATATATATATATATATATATATAGGAAATGGGTTAATTGGTACCTAAAGGTTAGTACAGAATTATTTTGCTTTGATATTCATTTTTTGGATTACATTTTCTCTTTTGTTTTGTTCTTGATATTACTTCTTCTTTTCGTTTCTTTTGTTGTTGATTATATAATAATAATAATAATAAATAATAATAATAATAATAATAATAATAATAATAATAATAATAATAATAATAATAAAATGTAATATAATGTAATGTAATGTAATGGAATACAAAACAAAGGGAGAATTTAAAGGTGAAGGGATTTAATATTACAACTCTCTTACAGCCTATAACCATTCCGAGAATCTCCTGAAAATTTTGCAAAAAGTCTCATTATCATAAGTGATGCCACGAGTGATTTCCAAATTACCGATAAATTCACGACTCACGACGTGAGGAGTGAATTTATCTAGAGAATTTGGAAATCAAGAGTGGCATTTGTTAGGACTATTTAACGAATAACATTAAGCTGTTTACTCACAAATCATTATTTAACTATAGTTATTTTAAAATATTTATATATTTAATGTAAACGGCGATGTTTGAAAACAAGTGAGAAACGATAGGTACGCTTCATCTGCTTCTTTTGTTTATCACTGCAACCAGATCATACTATTTATTGCCAAAGGAACGCAATATTGTAAGAATGCCCTCTAGTGGAGAAAAAATGAAAACATAATCAAACTGTATATTAATTAATTTCTGATGTCGTGTGATGTAAATATGACAATTATATTTTTCTGGATTGTTACCTGGGAAAAAATACATTTAAGAAAGTGCAAACAGTGGTTTCTTTTTTTGGTGGTACAATCAATTGCTACAAATGTTTTTATATTAACTCCCGCATGCGGCATGTGTTGACATTCATGCACTATATATACAATCTGGTAGCCGTATTTCTCACAGGCTCAGTCACTGCAAAATAATGGTCAGACCTGTTCAGAATATTAAAAAGGAGGAGCTTTCTTTAATATGATAATTATAACATTGGTAAATATTTTGTGAAACACGACTCTGATTGGTTGTAAAACAGAAATCATTGAAACGTGATTGGTCATTGACTCACATTTGAGGGATGAGTTAAATAGTCATTACAATCGGATGAACGATATGGCAGCGCATAAAATACGAACAAACAAACATGCATTTTTATTATTAGATTGATTAGAATTGCATTTAAGTGTTAGATTAGACTTCCCAGATAGGCCTAAAAAGAAGAAGGACATGCTGTATTTGATTAAATCCCAGGTTTAGCTGGCCCGGCTGTCAGCAGGCCTACCTATTAAAGGGTCCCTTTCTCGAGGTTGTGTGGTCGTTAGATGTGGTGAAAACAGTCTATCTGGGTGAAGATGGCCCCAAATTCAAACATCCTGAAGAAGTAATTTAAATTCAATATTTAACCACACAAAGCATTAGGGAACCGGAAGATACGTTTTACAGCGTTTAGCCGGTATATATATTTTTACGTACTGCCATTATCCATTTAGCTTATACAATTAATGAATGGACGATATTCCTAGATCTGAAGTAGTTCCCAGTAAAAATTCTTTATAAAATAGCATATAGGTGTTTTATTTACTACAGCAAAATTTACTGAACTCAGTCCAAAAAAAAAAAAGTTCTACGAAGAATTAGTCAGAAGCAAGCCAGGGGATATACTGTATTATGCAGCATCATAAATTGCTGCCAAGATAACGCCAGCGTTTTGTGAATGAGTGGGTAATTAAGAATGTATCTTTCACATGAAGTCCAATGCGATTCAGAGAATGGCGCCAGAGCAGTGATACATTTTTTTACCTATTTGGTACGAATGCCTGAATAGTGATACATATTTTCTTAGAATATTATTCCCACAATATTCCAACTGATTCGAATTCTGCATACGCTTCAAAGTACAAATTGTTGGAGCAACAACGGTTTATTAAATCAGTAATGGGATTCCTTTGAATCTGATATGTACGTGTTTTAACATGGAAACATGTTATAAGTGTGGACAAGTGGAAATTAAATTACATGGTTTCCGGTCATTGCACATCAAACACAATTATTCAAACGCATTATTGTTTATGGACTATCCAAGCAGTAGGTGTTGTTTATGAAATTAATTATAATTCATTGAACACATGTCGCTAGAATGTGATGCATTTAAGGAAGGAGAAGATCACAAGAACTAATTAAATGTGAGGTGAGCTGTACACACGTGCATTCATATCGACTTATCAACGGACAATCTTCCCATGAAAAAATAAATTAATTCTGCGTTTACAAAATGCTTATATGCTGATCATGGTATTTGCCAATAGCGAGGAGATACTAAAGGCCAACACGCACACACTACTGAGTAACACTAAGAAATTAGTACTTAAAGTAAATATCAATAAAACTAAATATATGGTCACACATAGAAATACATTATATAATGGAAATGGACAGCTAATGACAAATGAGGGAAATTTTGTGGAAGTGGCTGAATTCGAATACCTAGGAACAATAATCACAAACAGGAATGAGATGCACAAGGAAATTAAACATAGGCTCAATTCTGGAAATGCGTGCTATTATGCATAACAGAGACTCTTGAATTCCCAACGCCTTTAAAAAAAACGTTAAACTGAAAATATATAAAACTATTATTCTACCAGTTATATTATATGGATGCGAAACATTGACTCTTACTTTAAGGGAGGAAAGAAATTACGAGTATCTGAGAATAGAGTTCTTAGGACAATTTTTGGACCAAAGAGAGATGAAGAGACAGGTGAATGGAGAAGACTGCTTAACAGTGAATTACACGGTCGTTATAAGAAGCCAGATATAATGAGAACAGTTAAATCTCGTAGACTGTGATGGGCAGGACATGTGGCACGATTGGGGAATGAAAGATGTTCATGGAACATCTTGTAGTAAAACCAGAGGGAAAATGGCCAGTTGGTAGACCAAGAATGGGGTGAGAGAATAACATTAACTATGATTTGAGGGAAATAGATTATACAGGGGATGATTGGAAAATATTGACTCAGGATAGGGATGTATGGAGCGGTTATGTCCGCGCGGCCATGAACCTACGGGTTCGATAGTGGCAGTGAGTAAGTAAGTAAGTTTACAAAATGCTGATATCCATCTGATGCTCCTATGAAGTTAATTATATTCCAATGGCTGCTTGCTACCTGTAATTACTAATGAAGAAGCTCTTTTATTATACTTTATTTTCCCTTAGAACAATTATCATGAGTAATGCTACGAGTGATTTCCAATTTATCTAGAGGATTTGGAAATCAAGATTGGCATTTGTTAGGACTATTTAACGAATAAAATTAAGCTGTTTACTCACAAATCATTATTTAAATATAGTTATTTAAAATATGTATATATTTAATGTAAACAGCGATGTTTGAAAACAAATGAGAACTGTTTGGTTGTATTTCATTTTTTTCATCACTGCAACTTGATCATACTATTTATTGCCAAATATAATCGCAATATTGTACGAATGCACCTTAGTGGAGAAAAAATGAAACACATCAAACTGTATATTATAATCAACATTACAGGTTATTAATTCGTTTGTTTTCGAAACAACTCAGTAAAATCAGTATTTAAAAACAAAATTATTGAACACACAATTAGTGTGTAGGTCGAAGGAATTTGTTCATTATTTGTTCTGACCTGTTCAGAATATTAAAAAGGAGGAGCTTTCTTTATTTTGGTAATCAAAATTCGATAAATATCGAGGTGAAATACCACTGCGATTGGTTGTAAACCAAATTGATTGAAACGTGATTAGTTATTGACTCCCATTTTGGGGCATGAATTAAATAGTCATAAAAATAAGTGAAAGTAAGCAACTTTGTCCAAATATAATTTCTGTTGTACATATTCATTTGTTTGTTTTGATGACTTTTTTTTATAATTATATCAGTAAATGGAATTTATCGATACATTATTAAATAGCACACAGTCTGATACTTCAATTACTCTGCTCTCAATTATTCTTCTCATACTGAAGTGAAGAATGAAAAACAATAATTTTGTAACAGTTGAGGGACATTACAATCCATATGGGCTGTACTTTGCAATATTTTCTCTAAAGAAGTCATTGAACCTGTTCAAAAGCTAAAAAAAGGTTGGAACATGCTTTAGAGAACTTCTTTCCAGCCTTTCAGAAAGACCTTGGTTAATCCTGGCTTCCTCTACGCTGTCTTAACAACCGACGTAGACCTACACATTGCAGCAAGATTCCAGGCAGAAAATTATAGCTTTATTTTTACCTCTCTCGATCTTCAAACTCCCTTTCCATCAGCACTTAGAGTCCAGAAATTCAAGGCAGTGAAGCTGGGATACGAATGCGCAAGTTGTGGGTGAACAAAGTACGGCAAATCAATAATTAAAAATCCTAATTACAGAAACAGATGAAGTGGCGTTTGGCGTTTCGCTAGCTTTACCTGAATAGCCGCCTTGTTTTACTCATCACGCTTCCGAATGAATGTGCAGCCATGAAAACATTTTTGAAAAATATTTACAAATGTTTATCGTTGATTCTACTTACTAAGACCAAACATATATATTATGTAGTCTATGCACGCGCGTGTGTGTATGCACGCCTGCCTTTTAACTCTCCAGCGGCAGCAATTTTTTTGCATTCAAACTTGGCTTGTAAACAATTTATTAAGAGAAGTAAGATCGATTTCGTTAAATTGGACCGTTGGGAGTGAACTTAACCTGGAGGGAAAATTGAAAGTCACTCTAGTGGCTGTAATTTTCACGTTTAAAATGAACTCGGTACGGATTATGTAAGCGAAATAAATGAAGAAAGATATTCTCCGAAAATAATCGAAATCGGACCATTGGGAGCGAAGGTTTACCTAGATGCCGTAATTAAAAAATCGAATTTTGCCAAGCAATACCTAATTAAGATACAGAATGCTGAATGTGGTTATGCGAATATCATTGATGATTATGATGACCAGATGATTTCGGAGACTGTTTAGGTCTTAAAGTATCCTGCCATTTGTCTTACAGGTGAGGGGATCGAACCCGGTACCATTACATCTATGGCAATGAGGTTAAAACTAGACAAGGAAATTTCCTACATGATAATATCATGACAGGTTATGTGTAATTGAAGTCTCCTAGTTGAGTAAGTAGGAACTGTTTCTCTCCAATCATCGTTTGCTTTTAATTAATAATCGAGTTTAATACCTTCCATGTCACTCAACTTGGAATTTTCCCGGAGAGTTTACACGGAGTGTGGAAAAAACCAGCGAAATAACCTGGATCTGGGTTCTTTGCATATTGAGCCAAGACACGTAATAAATACATAACATGACCAAGTTTGTCACTATATCGTGCTGCCCATGTATTTTAAAATACTTGTACCCACAAATCGCTGTTCAAAGTTTAGATTTAGATTTTAGATTTATTTAGATTTATTTATTTAGCCTGGTGGAGTTAAGACCATGTGGCCTTCTCTTCCACTCACCAGGGCAAACATATATTACATCAGAATATAACAATTACAATGAACTATAATATTAAATACTAAATACAAATTTGATCAAAAAGATAATATCTATTATATTACGATCTATAATGCAACCAGTTAATGCTAGTTAAAATTAAGACTAAAACTAATAATAAAGTGTATACAAGCAAGACATATTAAATTGTCCCTGTCTAATGTTTATAAAAAAACAAAGAAAAATAATGAGATATAGAAAACTAATTTTGCGTTTGTACAATATTTAAAACAAAACAAAAGAAAATATTTGTTAATATTAATATTATTTCCATAGATGATTAAATTTATTAATTGTTAAAACAATACTATCAGCGAGGTGTATAAGTTAGTTTGTTATTAAATAATTCTTTTATTTGTTTTTGAAGGATGTTATAGTTTGACAGTCTCTGACATAGGTCGGAAGGGAATTCCATGTTTTGGTAAGTGAGACCTTAAAAGATAAAGTTTTAAGATTTTTGTAATTTAGTTCTGTGATATTGTCTACTGCTCTGTCTCGGAGTAGCATCATTGCCTCATACACAGCAGTCCCGGTTCGATTCCCGATCGGGACAAGTTTTTTTCGGTGATTTTTACAACTGTAAGACAAACGTCAGGAAACTTTAAACACCACATGGTCCTTGAATATCATCATAATCATCATTATAATATTAGTTATGTTCAGTATGAATGTGTGAGTTAATTATATATGTATTCATAAATCGTCTTAAATATTCGTTTGTCTTGGAGGTCCTGAATTGAGCTGTTTACTCATTCGGGGAGGTCGCCCAAGTCTTCGTGTGGCTCAAAAAAGTATGTGTGTGATGTAAAGTATTAAACACATCACCCAACCGCTCATCTGCTCATGTCACAATAAGGCCTGAGCGACATTGGGTATGTAAATCCACCTGTAAGGTGAGAGGTTTTAAACTAAGGTGGAGAAGAAGAAGAAGAAGAAGAAGAAGAAGAAGAAGAGTTCTACTATATCGAAACCATGTCCAGTATTTTATTTTTTTGTATGCATGGATTACAATGAGCATTTTATTGTGATTTAAGAAAATAATTAAAAAAAACATTATTGTTATGGATCGAAAATCGAGTTCAATTTGAAATGTCGTAGGACATTTTTAAATTAGTAATTCAAATTTTTATTTGAGAGAAAATTAAATACTATTACTGGTCTATATTAAAGTACCTTTACCTCAAAAATCACCCTAAAATCCATATTAAAAACTAAAAAAAAAATATTAAAGTAATAATGTTGGAGATATCTCGGTTTTACACTGGCACGGAGCGCCAGGACATTTATATGTGTTACAGACAGTGTTTGAAAAGGCTTCTTATTAATTTATAGCTCTAGGTTATTCCAGGTATTCATATCGATTGAAACAACTAAATAAAACTTACCTGCATTTAATGTAGTTGTTATTAATTTAACTACTCCTTTTAGTCTGTCCTGCTAGTCAAGTGGTCACAACACTCGCCTGTTGTTATCAAAGTTTGCGGATTCAAACCAGCTCTGAGTCGATGCATTTTAAGAAGTCTGAGTATGACTTCCTCGGAAGGGATGTAAAGCCTTGGTTCTTGTGTCGTATATTTATGGCAAATAAAAGAACCTCAAGCTTGAAATAAGAGGATCTGAGCAAAATTTGACAGCACTTTCTCGCCCAAAATTGAATTGTAACATTAATTTCTAGGGAACGGATATTTAGGTAAATGAATATTTTTCTTCGTAGAGATAGATATTCCAAATTGAGTTTTCTCTTTTATATAAGACTTGCATAAAATTTTATGCGAAAACACTTGAATCAGAGGAAAGAGTATATTTCTCAGTTTTCATAGTACCTTACAGGTGTTCCATATGCCCACCGTTGATGATTCGGCAGACATCGATCCTATAATCCAGCTCCTGCAATACACGTATCAACATCTCATGATCAATAACAGTGACTCCATGCTGACTCCTTTGTCATAGCTCTGCAAAATCGAGGAGCATACGAGGACGAACTCGTGATCTTTAACATAACTCCATAAGAAAAAATCACATGGAGTTGGTCAGGTGATCTTGGAGGCCATGGAAGAAGAGGAGAGTCATCTTGAGAAGCATGTCCAATCCAATGGCGGGGAAGTGTATAATTGATGTATTGACGGACATCAAGATGAAACCCCGTCTTGTTGATAAATTAAGTCTCGACTGTCTTCCTGTAATTATGGCATCAGCCACTACTGAAGCGTATCCAGATACATTGGACCGGTAACAATGTGTTCCGCAAACAATATTGGAATCATAAACTTTCGTTAACTATACCGTACAGAATATACTGACTTTTCTACTGAAACATGAGGAATGCCCCAAATTCTCACATTATAACGGTTCACCTTACCTGATACATGAAACGTGGTATCGTCACTGAAAATTAATATCTCGGAGTACTCATCTAGTTCCTCTTGAAAAAGTATGCAGAACTGACGACGAAGATCGTAATCTTGGGGACGCAATGCCTGCATTAGCTGTGTCCGATATGGTTTCAATTGAAGTCGTTTGCCTAAGATACGCCAGACAGTTTTCTGGGAGAATGTGCAATTACTTTCCTGAGCGGTGTGTTGATTTTTGCGGGTTCCGACTGAATACTCTTGCACGCTCTATATCCACATCCGACACACGTGGCCGGCCTGTTCGTTTACAAGCATTGAGACTGCCAGTCTGTTCAAAATTGTTGAATCATGTATGGATTGTTTTGTCTCTTAGTTTATCTTTGTGGTATTTTGTACGAAATCGGCGTCGAACCATCACAATAGACTCACATTTAGCAAACTGCAGCACACAAAACACCATTTCTGCACCAGTGAACGCCATATTTGATCAACTGATTTGACTGCTTTTTAACTGTAAAATTTACAATTTATGCTTTGTCTAAAGTACGTATGAAAACTTGGAAATTTACTCTTTCCTCTGATAAAAGTGTTTTCGCCATGTCTGTTATGATTATTATTCTACAGACCGAGACAAAACCCCGGAGGGACTTTTAACTTGCCCAGTAAGAATCCATGTTCCGATTTCATATAACATAACTGGAAGAATAACATGGGCTATTTTACCTACGGAAAATTTCACCCCAGTTAAACCCATGTCCGCATTTGTTGATGGTTGTATTTTTACGAATATAATTTATATTACGTTAAATTATTATTACATCTAGGTATATTAAAATTACGTCAGTTGTCATTTTGACCGAAGCAATATAAAGTCTGTTCTTAACTTAAACATTAATGTGCAATGCTTCTGCTATCTGATTAATTAGCTCACGCAACTGGTGAATGCATAAAAACAAATTAATTGCAACACATGAATAAAACACGTCTGTAATTATAAATACATAACTTAAATTTATGGTAGAAAATTTCGTGTTAAAATGTAACGATATTTGTCATGGAAACATAAATATGAACATAAGATAATCAAAACATAACAGTCACGTGATGTTAATTTGCTCTTGTATAAATCAACCCTCAGTACAGTTACATTATTTCGAAGCCACAACACACACACACAAATAATGAACAAAGAAAAATTTAACAGTAGTGTAAAATACTTATATCTGTTATCACAGATTTTAGGTTTAACTCCTATTTCACCATTCATCGAGCCTGATAAACCTGAAAGTTTCAATGTTAAATGCCTCTACATTATTTGGAGTATGTTTTGGATTTTATTAACGAGTGCACTTGGGTGTTGCGTTTCATACGTTTTAATGGATGTGTACAAGGAGGAGCCAGCAAAACTAAGAATATCTGTAACTCTTTCCTATGGCATCATGTTTCTAGGAAATGTGATCTCCTTAATAAATTACATCGTGAAAAGAAACAACTTCCCAAAAATAATAAACTCTTTGTGGAAAGTTGACAACAGATTGTTACCGAGATCAGGTGTCCACCTGTACGACAAAGAGAAGTGGTGTTCCATTAAATATATTGCAATTGTGTTGCTACTTTATGCAGCTATTGTCAACAGTGTATTTTGGGCGTTTGAAGAAACGAACTTTCGCAATATTATATATGACACTTTTGAAAATCTGCCAGTGTTTGTGACTGGAATATTGAGCATCCAATTCACATCCTTGGTCAACAAATTGAAGAAAGTCTAAGTGTAATTAATAACTTACTCGACAGTTACGAAGAACATCACAAACCAGTTTCCACCAAATCGAAAACGCAAAGAAGGATTAGAAACATTGTTGAAGATATATCAGCAGAATCAACCATCAGACAATCAGATGAAATTCAGCTGATAAAAGATGTTTATATTGACTTGTACAACACCAAGGAACTGATAAATTCTACGTACGGAATAACCATAGTTCTTCAAATAATAACTTGCTATTCGCTTTCTGTAACATCAGTTATCGAGGGAATTGATGCTGCAACTGAGAAACGAGATGCATTAATAATCATCTTTGATATGTTTCTGCTTGCATATATATTTGTGATGCTGGCGTGGATTTTGCTGAAGTGTCATCGGGTATTTGACGAATCAACGAAGATAATTTCAAACGTTCTCAAACTGATGGTTGGAAATGCTGTTTCCCAAGATGTGAAAAGTGATTTAAACATATTTCTTTCCATGATGAGAGATATGCCACTTCAGTTCACACCTTGTGGTCTTTTCACGTTGAACTTGCCTTTTCTTTGCAGCACAGTTGGTGTGATTTGCACGTATGTTGTGGTTATGATACAGGTTAATTAATTAAAGTTTTATTGGACTTTCACCAAACTGATTGAACAAATTATTACTTTTACTATGATCACTTGAAATTGAGTCTTTCCATCTTAAAATGGACCATATCGACTTTTGGCTCATTTACAAGTGAACACACCTACTGATAGCTCAAGAATATATTCATCTTTATAAATTTCACATATTTAAGTGTATATTAAAACAAATATTGTTTCTTTGTATTATTATTTATAATACATAAGGGGTATATTATAGGATGTGAAGAATTTGAGTATCTGGGAGTAAATTAGATAAAGAGGATAAACAAGAAAGTGATATTAAAAACAGAATAAATAAAGTTAGAGCAATAACAACAGTGATGGAATCTTATGGAACAAACATAACCAGGAAAAATAAGTTACAAATATATAATTCAATAGTGAGAAGTACTGTCACATATGGAGCTGAAGTTTGGAAATTCAATAAAACTTAGAACAAAATCTTATGTCGGTGGAAATGGATTTCTTGAGGAGAGCAGCAAGATGTTCAAAGTAGACAAAATAAGAAATACTGTCATAAGAGAAAAAATGAATATTGGTTATTCAATAGTAGATTATATACGGTATAAGCAATTAAATTGGTATGGGCACGTACGACGAATGGAAGAAGAAAGATTACCCAGGAAAACATTGGAATGGTGTCCACCTGGAAGAAGGAGGAGAGGAAGACGTAGAAACTCGTGGATGCAGGAAAAATAACTGGAATGAGAGCAAGAGGACTGGAGGACATGGATTGGATGGAGAGAGACGAGTGAAGAAGAAAAAATAAAACTTTAAGGCACAGAAAGATGTGTAAACATTAAAATTCTGTATATAAATAAAAAAATATAATGCATTATTTAAATCAGTATTTAGAAGAAAATTGTGTGTTCTCGAAATGTGACATAATGGACATAACCTCTTTTAATACTTAAGGGCTCAATTAGAATGTGAAATTATACATTTTTCGTCTGAAAACAAAATTGATGGAAAATGTAAAGGAAAATGTGAGAGGATATTATTGAATAACAAGGATAAATATGTTACGGTAAATCAGCAGGAATGTATACTTTTCACTGGAAACCAATGGAATATTCTGTCTTAATCAGATTGGTGAAACACATATTCATGTTTTATGAACGAAAATATTAATTAATAATTTGACTAACATATTAAACATCACACAAACTACAGCTAATATAACCTTAGTCTATTATCGAAAAAATGTTGTTTCAAAGTGTGAAAATATTTTGATAAATATGGTAAATAAAATATATTTTTAATTAATCGTAATACTTGAAAACACAGCGATGCTGTACTTGTTTTTTAATGGTGTGAAAATACCTTCGAATTTGTAGATTAGATAGACTTTCTTTTTCATTCTTTCAAAAACTTGAAGCTGTACAAAATCATAAGTTGGAAAGATTATATATTTCGACTTCCTTTTTAAGATACAATATTCTGACATTACTAAATAGTTGCCACTAAAGCTAATTTTACATTCAAAATGGCACCTGAGAAAATGAAGTTCACTAGTATTTTTCAGATAATTTTTATAATTCTGAATATTTTTTAATGATTCCTTTTATTTTCTGTTCTTAAATAATATATCCACAAAATGTGCCAGATTTACGTAAGTAACTAAGGATAAACATTTATTTTACGAAAATTAGATTGTTTTAACTTTATCGATAAATTATATTTTTAGATAAAGTATTCATGTTACAGGATATATTCTGGTACATTTTATACATATACACATGTAATATACTTGCATGACAAATGTCATTACATTATCTCAAATAGTTTTGAAATTATGAGGGAAACAAGATTGAGGAGTATAAGTTACGAAAAATAAGCGACAAACTTACTAATCAATTGATTTTGCGTTTGCTTGATGAAAATCCATTTTCATGTTAATTAAATAAAAATAAAACTGTTATAGTTTTATTTGATTTTCATGTTTATTAAAACACAAATTCGTTACAGCTGTTTCAGTACTTTGTACCTTCTTCAGACGAATTTTATCATGAAAAAATTAATTCATTTGTAATCATGATAAAATTCGTCTGAAAAAAGTACAAAGTACTGAAACAGCTGCAAGGAATTTGTATTTTAATAAATATGAAAATCATATAAAACTTTAAGAGTTTTATTTTTATTTAATTAAGACAAACTTACTGGACGTTACGTGGACGGAGGGCATTTAAAGGGCAAACTCAAATGACAAGCTGTCAGGTTCTAGTCATAACTCAATAACTAATTATGATAATTCAAACGACAAGCTGTCAGATTCTAAGTCATAACTCAATAACTAATTGAGATAATTCAAATTACTTTTCACAATAATAATAATAATAATAATAATAATAATAATAATAATAATAATAATAATAATAATAATAATAATAATAATAATACTTTATTTATTCTGGCAGAGTTAAGGCCATAAGGCCCTCTCTTCCACTCAACCAGCACAAATACAAATAAATATTTGACAAATATAGATATACACTATACTAATTATAAATAGTTAAAGATACAATAAATGTAGCAATGTAAATGTCATGTACAAACAACATTTTATAGGGTAATAACAATAATGATACGATGATGATAATAATAATAATAATATAAATATGATACATTATACGGGAAACACCAATTAATATATAGAGAAAACCCAGTTTTACATAAGAGAAAAATAGATTGAAACATTACATTTTTGGCCCTCAATTGTACATTTACCTGCTTAACAAAAAAAACCTGATTGACTAAAGTAAGAATTATGCAGTTATATAATTCTTGAATGATAAACATTTTCCTTTGTATATATTTTTATTAGTTTTAATGTTAATTATAGGTAACTTAATTGTGTTATTGGATCTTACTTTTATTATTGCTGATTTTCGCAAATAATCGTTTAGTATCTAATGTAGGGGCCTAATTGTGACTTTTGTATGTGGATGTGACATAAGTTCGATCAGATGAGTGGAAGAGAAGGCACATGACCTTAACTCCACTAGGCTAAATAAATAAATAAATAAATAAATAAATAAATAAATAAATAAATAATAAATAAATAAATAAATAAATAAATAAATATAATAATAAATAAATAATAATAAATAAATAAATAAATAAATATAAATAAATAAATAAATAAATAAATAAATAAATAAATAAATAAATAAATAAATAAATAAATAAATAAATAAATAAATAAATAAATAAATAAATAATAAATAAATCAATAAATAATCATAATAAATCAATAATAAAATAATAAATAAATAACTAAATAAATAACATAAATAAATAAATCCATAAATAAATAAATACAATAAATCCCTAAATAAATCAATAAATCCCTCCCTCACTCCCTCCTCCCTACCTCCCTCCCTCCACTCCCTCCCTCCCTCCCTCCCTCCCTCCCTCCCTCCCTCCCTCACCTCCCTCCCTCCCCTCCCTCCCTCCCTCCCTCCCTCCCTCCCTACTCCTCCCTCCCTCCTCCCTCCCTCCCTCCCCTCCCTCCCTCCCTCCCTCCCTCCCTCCCTCCCTCCCTCCCTCACTCCCTCCCTCCCTCCTCTCCCTCCCTCCCTCCCTCCCTCCCTCCCCCTCCCTCCCTCCCTCCCTCCCTCCCTCCCTCCTCCCTCCCTCAGGCGACCCTGACGCTTGACCGACCCTCTTTAGCTTCTATTCAACTCCGCCATTCAGATGGTACGGACCATGTCCAGCGAATGGAAGAGGATCGACTACCAAAATCTGTTTTGGAATGGAAAGCTGAGGGAAGACGAAGCAGAGGAAGACCTAAAACCTCCTGGAGTCAGGAAGTATGTTTATATATGAAGGAGAAACATCTACAACCAGGAGATTGGATGGACCGACAAAATTGGCTATTAGGAATCGGACGTTGTCAAAGACATTAATCAACCGATGATCTATCTATCTATAAATAAATAAATAAGTAAATAAATAAATAAATGAATAATAATAAATAAATAAATAAATAAATAAATAAATAAATAAATAAATAAATAAATAAATAAATAAATACATAAATAAATAAATAAATCTGGCATAACAGCCCAATGTTGAGCCTTGGCCTCTACTTTATTAGCAGTTACGTACTACGCCATGTTAATTATTTAGTTAATCTCGTCATGAATGGTATGCGGTCAACATACCGACCCAATGAGACGTCCTGTAGGCAACTAGGGTGTTACTACAATGGTGAAAGTCGGTAAATGTTGCTTAGAGGCCTCTTTATTAAGGCTTAAGAATCTTTTACAATCAATACTAATAAAATCCATATCAAATTCCATTGAGGTGTATATCTGTTGGCAGGTGCCGTCATCCTTAACTGTGTTAAAATTGTGTGTTTAGAATTAATATTCTGGAGCCTTTCTGCTAGAACTAAACAATATGCATAATAAAATAGAATTTACAGAGGAGATAGAACTTAATAAACAAAATAAACCATCTAGACCTTACCATAAGGAAAAACATAAAGAAGAAAAAGTTGAAATAAGCATTTTCCGAAAATCTACAAATGATATGCTCATCATCAGTAACAAATCTAGACACCCATAGCAACAAAAATCATCACATTTAATAGCTTAATCAACAGAATGTTAAAATGAATTACAAAAAAACAATTGGAATATATTAAGAACATGGCAAATAGTAACGGTTTCAATAAACAAATCATAGATAAACAAGTACAAAAACAACAAAGAAAAAATATACATACAAAATAATATAACAGAACTTCAAAGAGAATCTGTTAATAACAATGAAACATGGATAACATTAACATACACAGGCAATGAAACCACAAAATTGGCTAGAACTTAAAAAAAAATAAAAAATATAAACATAGTTTACAAAACCGATAACAAATTAAACAACATAATATACAACGACATAGAAGAACATAAATTAGTGATAAGGGAGTTTATAAACTAACATATAAAAATTGCAATAAGTTTTATATAGGCACGACAAAAATTTTAACAGAACATACAAGAAACACCTCAAAGATTTAATGCACTATTTACAGGAGGTAGCCTACAGGCGGGTAATGAAATAAGTAGCTAATTGTGGATTACAAGTTTATTTTGTTGCGTAAAATATTTTTTAACGTTTTAAATTAAACGCTACAGTACAACTAAAAGTTAAACAAATTTATAATTTCCATACATTAATTCTCTTTGTCCATATATAAATACAACGCTGCATACAGTATTACAAAAAATAACAAGTTCATTATTTCTTCACAATTATTTTCTTCGTACAGTTTTAAATAAATAGGTAACACAAAAAAAGTACGTTCACTGTACATAACATTTTTGAAACCCTGTTAGTTAAACTTGTTTTGCTTCTGTAGAGCTGTTACAATGCATAATAATGTATTTTCGTAAAGTTAAAAAAGGAAAACTTCTTCGGTGACTGTTCAAGCAAAGTTTATATTTAGAAAAACTCATTTCTACTTCACATGAGGTAACTGGTGCAAAACGAAAGTAGAGTATATCACAGGTATGTAATATGGAGACAGTACATGGGACATTCCATACGAAATCGGCAAAAAATTGTGAAAATTTAACTCACATCTTTAAAAGTTTACCACTTTTTTTACAGTGAAACTTTATGATATACTGAACATCTGAACCGAATTTCAAGTCTTCGCTTGGTGTAATTAAAGAGTAATAGAGCTGTCAATTTATCGTATTGTTTTAAATAGTCTCTTTTATAAAATAGATTTCTCGAAGTATGGCTATTCCCTCAGCTTGAAAAGATAGTCACTTTGTAGATGATTTTATGCTCTATCGCCTGAAAATTAGTATGTTAATATTTACGTTTTTCTGAAGGGCGTAAATGTAATTAATATGCAATTGACCTTCCTCACCAAAAATTTTATAAAATCAAAAAGTGTCACATTATTACCTGAACACCAGTAAATTTTTTGTAATTAGTATTAAAATGGAGTCTTGAAAGGAAACTACCCAAAACAATTATTTTCCTAAAATCTCCTATGTGTAGACTGCCCGCAATACCTTTCGTGTGAGTGGAGATCGCTCGCTCGTACAAACAATGACGGAGCTACTTGGTAATAGTCCTTTGCGCACTTACAAATATTTTTATTGTTATTATCATCATTACATTATTTTTATTATCATTACTACAATTATTACATTATCATCATCATCGTAGACAAGTGGTTACTCTGCACGCCTCCGATTCCGAGGTTCGCGGGTTCAAACTCGATAGGAATCAATGGCATTTTAAAGGCGTAACAATTCTGAATGTACCTTTCTCCAGAAGGAAGGAAATCCGTGAGTCCCGTGTCGTAAATTTATGGTACGTAGGAGAACCTCGCGCTTGAAATAAATTGCTACATAATAAACGTCATTAAATATAACAATCTTTATTGATATATTCAGTAGGCGGTTAATTTTGTGCTGATTTTGGCTAATGAATAGTTTAATTTAAATTACTAAGCACCTACGAATTCAAGCTGGTAGGCCTATTAAAACTATTTACTAGAGAGTAGTTTTGTAATGTGTTGTAATATTTTGTACTTGTACCCTACACCAATGTCTGATGTTGAATATTGTAAATAATGTTAAGCTATCGATAATAATTTATAACAATTTTCATGCTGTTACAAGTAATATTTAAGAGGTATAAATATATTTTATTGGCTTGGTATCACTTACTGATCTTGCATCCCCTACTCATGACATATCTAAGATGATATTAAAATGCACGATAATATTAGCTTTTATTATAAGCTAAATTGTTATAGTATTTAATTTAATATCTAAAATTCCCATTATTCTCCTTTTATAACACAAAATGTATACCTCTACGATTATTCTCTCATTCCAGAAATATTTAAGAAATTGTAAAATTATATATTAACACATAATATTGTTAATAACTATTGTATACTAATATATGCATAATTAAAATTATATTTAACTTCTAACTCACCATTCAGTAGATCTGCAAACTTGTGAGTTAAGAACAATAAGATATTATATTTAATTTGACTGTGACACTTAAAATGACGAGATGCATTAAACATACCCAGTGGTGTAAATCAACTGCCTAGTATGTAATCTGAACTTGAGAATTGTTTATGTAAAACAGATGTTTAAAGAAGACTTGCTGACACTGTATTATTATTGTTTGGTAGGAAGTGATACGAGTATTAAAACATTCGGTTTTATTTGGAAGTGATATCTTATAACAATACTATTTCGTCAAAGTTTTCAGGGTACAATAGAATACACTGAATAAAAAGTTATTTTAAAACTGAAATTAGTAATTATAACATAATAAAAATTTATACCAGTTTATTCAATTAATGATGAAATAGTTATTATATAATATTACATTTAAAATAAATAATTTGTTTTAAAAAAGGACAGAAGATTACGAGTATTTGAGAATAAAGTTCTTAGGACAATTTTTGGATCAAAAAGAGATGAACAGACAGGTGAATGGAGAAAACTACATAGTGAGCTACATGATCTGCATAGGAAGCCAGATATAATAAAAACAGTTAAGTCTCGTAGGCTGCGATGGGCAGGAAATGTGGCACGTATGGAGGATGAAAGAGGTGCTTGGAAATTTCTGGTAGGAAAACCGGAGGGAAAACGCCCAGTTGGAAGATTAAGAATGAGGTGGGAGAATAACATTATACATGATTTGAGGGAAGTAGATTATACAGGGGATAATTGAAAAACGTATGGAGAGCTTATGTCCGCGCTGCCATGAACCTGCAGGTTCCACAGAGCCAGTGAGTGAGTTAGTTATAAATAATTTGTTTAATAATTCATAGTAAACGTAAGTAACAGAGCTCTTTACTTCTTACTTCAGCAATAAAATTTCATAAATAAATATCTACTGCGTAAGAATTAAAATATCGCCACTTTTATAAATTTACGGTACTGTTCCATTCAGCAGAACATATAATAATCTATTCGATTTAATGGCAATTGAAAAAGTCACTGATGAAGCTCTTTCAATAAAGTATACGCGCGACCTTGGTCGTGAAATGAATCTGCTGCGCCGTGGACCCGCGAGTTTTTTACGAAAATAGAATAAAAAACATTTATATTGTCTGAACTATTCAACTCTCCAAAAGGGTAATTGCTGGAAATTAATCCTTATTACGTGAGTAATATCCTGTATTTTTTCCGTTTTCATTTTTTGATATGTACTGCGGTAAACCGCCATAAAACAGAAAATTGACACCGAAAATAAAAATATCCTAATTATAAAAATAACACACTTAAACTACATGATATTACCTATATAAATATGTTTGAAACACATTTTTGCTGTTTACTGTTTCAGAAATATTAGTTAGTAAACGTTTTAGTTTATCATATTTACGATAATTTTAGATCATCATAACTACGAACCTATAAATGATAAAAATTAAATTTCTGTATTAATACGTTTATAAATGTATTCACTATATTTAGGGATACATAAAATTAAAAAAAATAAATTGCAAGATTTTTTGCTGTCCGATTTGATATGGATTGTCCCACATGCGTTTTTTGTTGTCCATTAGAAAATCCTTTATATTGCAAAAAGCTGAGTATCCAGTGTGTTTCAGCAATACACTTTGCAATTTCTGTTTTGCAATTTCAGATGTCAAACTACCTCCTGTTTCATCAAAATGTTGCGATAAATTTTTTACTAGTTTTATGGAATCAATCAAGGCTATATGTGAAGATTCCAGTTTTTTTATTATTAACAGTATATCTTTCTAGACGTTGTTGATTAACTGCAAAGTTTGATACAGTTGCCCTGACATCAGAGATTTCACAATTTTTATCGCCGAACTTTCTTCAGTATCAAATTTATTAACTATCACTTCATAATGCTGTGAGTAGTATGCAGTGGTCTGCAACCAAGTCCCCCACCGAGTTAAAACAGGTTGGGGTGGCAAAGGGATTTGTGGTGCAATTTCTTTAAATTTCTGTTTCCTAGAAGGTGCCTTTAAAAATATTTTCTTCATGTTTTTTCAATGGTCCACATCAGAGAAATGCAACCTAATTCCTTCGGCCACTCGGTGAAATCCATGGGCCAAGCAAGTTTGATGTATCATTTTAGGATATCGCTCTTTAATTCTGGAAGCTGCTTTCAACATATAAGGGGTAGCGTCTGTTAAAAATAGAAAAAACATTGTCTCTTTTTATTTCATTGGGCCATAGAAGAGACATAGCATCTTCAAATGGTTCTCGATTTCAGAATGGTTGACTTTATTTAAGACCTCGGTAGTTAACAAACATTTATTCTCTGGTTTTTCAGGTGATAATATCTCCACTATCATATTTCCTACAGACCTTCCGGACGCATCCTGGGTTTCATCGATTGACACCCATATTTTATGATCTGCCACAGTATTTCTAATGTATTTCAGAACGTCTTCATAACAAGGAGATAAATAATACCTGCGTAAAGTTGTTTCACAAGAAATGTTTCTTCCCGTATATTTCTAAAAAAAATATAAGCTGGATTTTACACTTTATTGAAAGGAATATTCGCGGAAACCATCGTTTCGCATAAATCCTTGTAAAACTCACGCTGATCACAAGTGTCTGAAACTCCTTATGCAGATGACTGCATTTCATCGTCAAGCTTATGTTTTACATTCCCAATGTGTGTTTTAGATTTACAATGACTCTTGATAAAAATTCTTCTCTCCCCCTTCAACTCTTCATTACACAATTTACAAAATATTTTATCTTCTTTTAACCAAAAATACTTATGGCCGTATTCACGTACAAGTGAATTCATCGTCTGTGTGTTTGTTGTAATCATTCATCAGATCGTGGTGATCGGTATTATGATTTGACTGCATACTATACTTGTAGCAGCTCAGCAAAGACGCCAATGACTGTGGCACTGCGCACGGGACATGACTAACTACCTGTGTAGTCAACTGTTTGAAAGCGACACGGCAATGAAAATGCAATGAAGTCCGAGCTCTACTCATTAAGGTTGGTCACCGAAAGGACACAATTAAAAACACTCTAGCGACAGTTCAAATAATAAAAATTTCCAGCTAAAATAAATCTACTTGAAGACCTTGAAATTATAAAGAAATCAACACCTCACTACTAAATGAGAACACACCCCAAACGTACAACCCATTGTACGACATAGTTAAAAAACCAGTCAGTTACTACTAACGACACATCAAGACAATCAACGTCTACAACATCTTAAACAACATTAACTAGTAGCACATACTCATCTTGCTGATGATGGAAGTTAACTTCCGAAAGGCCTTCAGATAATATTTGAAACACATTATTTTAACAGGTCGGCCGTGGTGGACTAGTGGTTATGCTCCTTGCCTCTGGTCCCGAGGATCGCGGGTTCAAACCCGGCCGGGGTCGATGGATTTTTTTAGGCTCGTAAAATATCCTTAAGCCTGAATGAAAATGCCTCTAAGCAAAATTTACCGAATTTTCCCGTCCTAGTACTACCTTGGTTTCCTAGATGTCAATATGAGGCGGAACGCTGACCACGGACCACTCAAATGACATCTATACGAAAACAAGTGTAACTAAATTAGTATGGTTCAAATAATTCCCTGTAGGGGGAGAGAGCCTAAATCTCTGTTAAGGGAAACATGGGCTTACAAGATACAAGAAGAAGATTTAACACATTTGAGGGCGACAACACTTGCCGACAGGTATATATTTTAATATTTATCTTATGATATTTTACAAGCCTGAAACTCACCAGATTCGGGACGCACGGCTAGAAATCCTTCTAGGACATGCTCTTTGGATTTTTCCATCCACGGCCGTGTGTGAACCCGAGATCCTCGGAACCAGAGGCAAGGAATATAACCACGAGTCCACCGCGGTTGACAAATAAATAAATAAACATTTATCAATTGATGTTATTTTGAGCGAATATGGATAAAATTAATATTGTTCATTTAGAAATAATTAATCGTTAGAAAATAATAAATAATATTGTACAATGAAAATAAGATTGTTATTACTACAAGTAAATTATTTGAGATATTGATAGAATATGTCGTGTCAAGTGTTTATGAAATTTGTCGTGGAAACCACTAATTACTTACTTATTTATGAAATCAAGATAATAGAAACAGCGGAGTCATGTAATATTCCGCCATCAATCAACTCTCAATTCATTATGAGTGTCATAATCGCACAACACAAACATACAGTACATAGCGTCAAATATATGTACCTGTTATCACAGATTTTCGGTTTCACCCTTTATCAAACATGAAATCTTGAAACTCAAATATGCCTATTTTGCTTAGAATGTGCTTTGGATTTTGTTATGGGAAAGGATTTGTGCCCCAATGTTGGACGACATGTGGGAAAAGGGTTTGAATTGCGGGTTGATTTTTAAGGGTCAGTGAGGAATTTGGGTGCTCCGGTCTAGTCAATAGGGATTTCGGTGGACGATGAGTTCTTTATCAGGATTCGACGAGGAGGTTTCGTGGAGCAGAAATTTAGGAACCTCATAATGTTATTCCGCATATTTAACTATGAAGAAATACATTTATTAATGATTTCAGGTCCGAAATCGCTATGTTTATTTTATAAGCCACTTTGCACACTTATAAATGAGTGGAAGTTATCGTATATTAGTGCAATATACAAAAATAAAGGGAATGAGAGAGATCCAGCAAACTACAGAGGAATCAGTGTTATGGCAGCAATTAGTAGAATGTTAAGCACAATTATTAAAATTAGATTGGAGGAACTAATGCAAAATGAAATATCAGAAGAACAAACAGGTTTCAGAGCAGGTAAATCGTGCCTTGATAATATATTTGTGATAAGGCAGATTACAGAAAAGATGTTGGCTAAAGGAAAAGAAGTTCATATGGCATTTATAGACCTGGAAAAGGCTTATGACTCTGTACCCATCAACAAGCTTTGGGTGGCAATGGAGAAATTTGGAATACCTAAATCTCTTATACATTTTATAAAAATAATGTATGATTGTAAAGCAAGTATTAAGGTTGGAAATAGAGTATCCTCAGAATTTGATATAACAAAAGGATTAAGACAAGGATGCGGGATGTCACCAACATTGTTCAAGATATATTTAGAAGATGTATTAATGAAATGGAATTAGTCATGTAGGGGAATGGGAATCAACATTAATGGCCATTTACTGCACAATTTATTATTCGCTGAATATATGATCAGAAAGTTGGACGCATTTGAGGTAGGTGGACTGAAGATACATTATATTAAAACAGAATATATGGTAATCGGAGCAAATTCAGAAGACCTACAGATAAATAATATGATAATTAAACGTGTTGAAAAATTTAAATATCTTGGATCTATAATAGATAAATCTGGTACTTTTTAAAAATATATTATTAACAGAGCAAATTGTACAAGGAAGGCGATCAGATTCCTGAATGGTATTTTATGGAATGGAAATTTGACCAGAAAAACAAACAAAAAGAGATTATACACACAATAATAGAAAGTATACTTACATATGGATCAGAAAGCTGGACAATAAATGAAATGATGCAGAAAAGAATCTTGGTGACAGAAATGGATGGATTACGGAGAAGTATGAGAATATCCAGGCTACAACATATTCGAAATACATATATCAGACAAGAAATGGATGCACAAGAAACTGTTATCGATAGGATAACAAAGAGAGCTCTACAGTGATATGGACATGTATAACGGATGTCGGAAGACCAGTGGCCTAAATAGGTGTTGGATTGGATGGTATCAGGCAGAACGAGGAGGGGAAGAAGTAGAAGAGCATGGTATGAGGAAATATTTGATGCCATGATGAAGAGGGGTATGGAAGATGGACAATGGGAAGATAGGAATCTCTGGAAAGCAGGAATCAAAGGCAAACTACTGTAAAGTGGAAAACCGTATTATGTATTAAGGAAAGTATAAATTCATTGTTAATGTGTTTCTAACGGCGATCTATCCTGTCGGTGAAATATCGAATAATGTTATTATATTTATCGTAAATAATACGATTGAATATTACTGATTCCCGATTTCACAATTTGTTAGACGAGTAATTTCACGGCCCAAGGTTTTAGGTTAAGTATTCACTATCTATCGACGACATAGATAATTTCCTCAACAAGTGAAACTATTGTAAGTTCCGTTCTCCCTCGACTTGGAAATATGGCTATATATAATTGAGCAAAATCGCAGTGATTATCTCCCGCTGTCAGAAGATTTGTTAGCTAGTGTCTTTCCCCGAGAGCCGGGAGATTTTTTTTTTTACGTGAACCGTTTTGTTTATATGAAAATTCGGGTTCGCCTTTAGAGAGAGGGGTTACAATACAGCTTATGTTATATATTTTGTGATTGGTTCATACATAATGTGAGCATATATCTAAAGGGTGTTTTTCTATACTTTTTTCTGGTCGTGACGTCATTTAGTTTTCCTATAGTCAACGCCCCAATTCAAGATACAAGGTTGCCATATCGTATCTAATAGGCTTAAGAGGTTTTTCCAGATGCAATCAATTATTTCTAAGGTGACCATCTTATTTGGAATATGGCTAGTAACCCTGTTCAAAGTTGTTGATTTTGGGAGTGTTCGGGAAAACCTAGTCTTAAATATCCAATGTCATACTTATTGTCCTCAGATAGAGTTTAAGTCTTTGTACTACAGTCAGATTGAACCCAGGAAGTTACTGTGTGTTTAGAATAGGGAACTGGTTTGCTATTTTAATAGTATTTTCTTGAGAGAAATCTTTATATAAAACTGAAGATTGCAACACAGCAGGTATATAGTTGTAAGTTATAGCCGTCTAAGCCACCTCCTCTTAAAGAAAAAAAAAGTTACCACTTGTCACTGAACTCGTGCAGATCTGTACGATCCTGTGTGAAAGTGTCGATTCTCATATTTACTATAAAACTAGTTTGCATGTCGTAAAGAAAACTGTTTTTTAAATGTATAGTATATAGAGTTGGAGAAAGTACTGCTAACCTTGCCCCTCCTTCCCTCCCTAAACAAGCAAATACCGTTATTTTGAGTTTGGCAACATCTACCCTCTATACGTAGGGGGACACTGGCATAGCTCATAAGGTCTGTAGTAACTTCCTGGGTTGAATTAAAGTGTAGTTCTGTTTGAATGGGACATCTTGGCAAATCTTACACACAAAGCGTTTTGCGATATTTTGGGGTCTTTGTATTCGAGCCACCCGTTCTCTTGTTCATAAAGGGAAGGATTCTCCATCTAATGGTTTCCGCTGCATAGGTACTGACAATTTATCGGGTCGTGATATCAATTCATATATGGTTATATATATCGGTTTATTGACATGACCATTATATTGCAATTAATTTCCTGAGTCTATACACGACCTATCTATAAGTTTATATCATTATCGCCAGTTGTAGGCCTATATTAAAATAATAATTAAGACGCGATTTACTCCATCATATGAAATAAACTAATGCGGGTGGGACGTCTTGCTACAGGTATCAACTGCAATTGGTTGTTATGTTGCACATGTTTT